>JARHVA010006826.1:15000-540000 GCA_037957365.1 Torreya grandis
ACATCTTCATTTGCCTATATTTCATCTATTTTTGATGTATCTACAACATCTTCTATTTCTTACTTTTCTTTGGATTTTTGCATTGCCATATTATTTTATTCTTGTTTTTATTTTTCTATTTATTGTTCTTATTCAATTGCATTTAAGTTGTATTGATATTTATCCCTTTTAATCTTATTTTTCCATTTATTGTTAGGTGTCATATCATTTAGGTATGCCTCAATTTAATGTCTTATTTTTTCCTTTTAGATGGAATTACTCCCTCCATTTATCGTCTAGTGAGTACTTCATTATTTTTTTGTGCACAACTATAAAATAAAAATATCATGTACTTACCCTTATTCCTGCCTGATCCTTTAGGTGAAATGGTTTATTTTGGGTCATATTTTGTTTATTAATCTTCTTATAATAGTTTGTTGTGGGATGAATGCCCTATTATTTATTCCAAAAGTCTTCAAAGGTAAATTACTGGTCTTGAGGACTGAACTTCCCTAATAGTTTGGGAAAATAATAGATGGCTAGGATTAATTTTTTATATGATCATATTATACTTCATCTAGCATAGGATAAAAAATTATAGTATGTGGATTAAATGGGAATATAAATAGATTGATTATGGTGGTAGTAAATTACAGTTAAGTATTATATTTTCCCATAATTTATGGGGAAATTCTATATCACAAGTTACAAGTTTATTCTAACTTAGTTCCCTAGGTAAGCATGGGGAAAATGTTTTGTTTATTGGTAATGATCTATATGTGGGATTTGATTTGTTCTCTTATTGTTTTATCTTTTTCCTATTCTATATTTTTCTATATTCTTGGGATATTTTTCATATATAACATTTCTAAAAAATAAATAGAGAACCATAGTAGAAATTATGCTTACCTTTCTTAATATTTTATATGTTAGCATTGAAATTGTTGAGGAGCCCTTAATAGAAGTTTATTTTTACTTTCATGGATACCATGTCATACACCACCATGGTGTTGGGAGATAATAAATCGGAAGCATATAATTGATTACCAAACCAAGCAACTTAATATGAAGAAATTAACCAGATTCACCAAGTAACTAGAATTCAGAATAACACATGATATGAGAGACAATACACAAATTGTATTAACACTTTATACAGAAAAGAATACAATAAAGAAGATGCCACTTCTTCTCCACCACCTTATAGAGGTTTCCCACACCTCAAGTGAACAGTAATTCTTCTCCCCAAAGCTCTCCCTCTCAGGTCCCAACACCCAACTCAAAATATAGAGTTGATGTTCACCTCCCGTGCTCCACGCACACCACAAGTGCTCCACACACTCAAACAAGTACTCCACGTACTTCAAGTAGATCTCCCATGAACCTACAATAACCTGCACTTCAACAGACCATACTTATGGAAGGAACTCCCTTGCCTTCCTCTTTGCTCTATCTGAGTACACACCTGTACTCCAAGTAGATCCTGCCTGATACTGCTCCCTGTTGTGTTGCTGTCTATATGATCCTGCACACCTGCAAATCAAACACGGTTCTGCTCACCTGTGAACCTTGACCTTGCACACACATACACCTGCAGATCAATGATCTTACTTACCATGTAGATCTCCTATATAGGCCATGCAACTGTGACCAAGATCCTACACACCTGAAGAACCCTTGTCCTTGCCTCACCAAGTCCTTATGATTCTCCAACCAGTACTAAGCTTGGCACTGATAGGGAACTAGGAGGAACACCCTTACTCACTTCACACACAGAAGGAGCAAACTTTGCTCAACTCAAACTAGAACACTTTTCCAATACAACCATGAGTCTATTATATAGATCTCATCCAAACAATAATTAGACATCTAATTACAATAATTAGATCCGCAGCTCTCAGTCTAAAAATAGCTCTAATCATGCAAACACTTGGTTCGTTAGCTAACTGCCCATAATAAGCTCGCAGTCGAACCACACAGGTGACCGATGTCGTTCCCTGTCTGCCTGGAGGTGACCGACGCCGGCTGATTCATGACCGACGTCGGCTGCTTCTCTTCACTGTCCTGTCGACGTCAGCTGATCAGACTGACGCCGGTTTCCCTGACGCTTAGCAACCTTTAGCAACCCCTCCAATGGCCTTCTCCGTGTCTGCATCAGTGAAGCTTTTAGCTCCACAACCTAACAATCTCCCACTTGGAGATAAATAGCTGCACTGTACCTGTACCTGTACCCCATCTAATCTATTTCCTAGTTTGTATCCCTCTTCAAGATCAATCCTGAAGACAACCCACCACACAACCTGTGATGTACCTCTTGTCATCCGAGTACCCTGCCACATCCGAACCTACAAATCCATGTAGGGAAGTCCTGACCCTGCATAGCATGAATCCTTGCTTCCGGTCCCTCTCAAGTACCTGAGAATCCACTTCCCCAAATTGGCTCCTAACTCTCTGACAGCTCCCACTGCATGGGAATACTCAGGTCTATACCAGACCTCATGTGATTTCAGACACTGTACCTATCCAGCCCTTAGTGTGCTCCGGCTCTGCATCCTGAACCTCGCCAACACCTGATTCACATCAGCTACCACTCGAGACAAAATCAACCTGTGATCTCCATGCCTCCCATGTCAAAGAATTTCGCTGCTCCAAACTCCTCATGACATGCCACTGAACTAATCTTACCCATAGTCCAGCGAAACCCTGTATGTACAAACCTGCTAGCTAGCAAATATACCATCCACATACAGCAACAGAATGATGTCGCGACTCATCATCCACCTGGTAAGTCAAACCATAGTAGTTACCCTGACATTGACTGAAGCCATGCTTCATCCTCCACCTGTCAAAACCTGTACCACTGTCCTACAGCTCCACAAGACCATATACCTGGTCTTCCGTCTCACGTATCCGTTCTCTCTATTCTTCTACTAAGGTATCCGTTCGTCTCTGTGCTTTCATACCTGTTGGCAACCCTACCAAAACAAACCTGTTTGGTTCTCCTCCAAGGAATCACATCCTCATCCATGCCAAGCTCACACCTGTTTCCTGGATCCTTCCTGCTCTACAATCAACAACATGTATAAAGAATAGGAACAACAAATTTGAGGGCCTACTTACGTCTTCAGTCCTCCGTATGGGTGTTTGAGAATCCTTGACAGCGTGCTGTCCACCCAAAATCCGTTACAGTGACCGACCTCAGCCACCCCACAGTCTGCATCCGACCGACGTCGGTTCCATGCGTCTGTCCCTGACTATCGTCCCTGCGGTGTCCCATCTACCGACGTCGGTCCTCTGACCGACATCGGTCTTACATACTACCGACGTCGGTCCAATGACCGACGTCGGTCTTATCCTGCCTGACATCACCAACTTTGGTCTGCACATGACTGACATCGGCACCTGTCTGTTCGACGTCAGTTCCTCCTGACCGACATCGGTACCTGTGTTCACTTGTGAGTGATGAATTTTTACCCGCGAGCTTCTTTGAATCAAAACCCATGTCCAAACTGCCCTGCTCAGAAGTATCCAACACCATCCACTGGGTTCTGTCTGCCATCTCCTCCATAAACACCAAGGCTTTCCAATTCTTAAGCCTGTCAAATATATCTGTCTTCCACTTAAGAACATGCATCTCCTTCCTACTCATGTGACCAAGCCTATGAAGCAACGTCTCTGCAACAAAAGAAGAATCAGTAATATAAACAAGTAGATAAAGGGTACCTATTTTCTTACCACCAGCTAATTCAAGTGCATCCGCTGTGAGAGTTCTTGTGCATCTCTCATCACCCAATATTTCTAAAGAAATTAGCCATATCTCCAAACCTGGGACCTACATGACCTTCATCAACACCTGTGTGTTGGCCACCTGCAATTTCAGCTTCACTTCCCCTTTGCCAATTTTTTGGCAAGGCTCACCAGCTCCTCTACCTAGGGCTGCATGGAAAGAGGCAACCGAATCTTTTATCCAAGATTCAACTTTATCCAAGAAACCTCCAAGAACATCCTGTGCAATAACACCTGCAACATCTGCTTCTTCAGTTCCTTCATGCTGATCTACTACCAACCAACAATAATCTTTTACCTGCTCTTTCTTTCCATAGGACCGTGAGTGACCATCTGTGCTTTTCAACTCCTCCATTCTTAGCTTACTTTCATCTGCCATTACTCTACTCCCACTCGATCAGAAACACCTGAGAGTGCCCTATAACCAAACACAAAACCTGCTTCCTGCAACCTTAGCTCTGATACCACTTGTTGGGAGATAATAAATTGGAAGCATATAATTGATTACCAAACCAAGCAACTTAATATGCGGAAATTAACCAGATTCACCAAGTAACTAGAATTCAGAATAACACATGATATGAGAGACAATACACAAATTGTATTAACACTTTATATAGAAAAGAATACAATAAAGAAGATGCCACTTCTTCTCCACCACCTTACAGAGGCTTCCCACACCTCAAGTGAACAGTAATTCTTCTCCCCAAAGCTCTCCCTCTCAGGTCCCAACACCCAACTCAAAATATAGAGTTGATGTTCACCTCCCATGCTCCACACACACCACAAGTGCTCCACACACTCAAACAAGTACTCCACGTACTTCAAGTAGATCTCCCATGAACCTGCAATAACCTGCACTTCAACAGACCATACTTATGGAAGGAACTCCCTTGCCTTCCTCTTTGCTCTATCTGAGTACACACCTGTACTCCAAGTAGATCCTGCCTGATACTGCTCCCTGTTGTGTTGCTATCTATATGATCCTGCACACCTGCAAATCAAACACGGTTCTGCTCACCTGTGAACCTTGACCTTGCACACACATACACCTGCAGATCAACGATCTTACTTACCATGTAGATCTCCTATATAGGCCATGCAACTGTGACCAAGATCCTACACACCTAAAGAACCCTTGTCCTTGCCTCACCAAGTCCTTATGATTCTCCAACCAGTACCAAGCTTGGCACTGATAGGGAACTAGGAGGAACACCCTTACTCACTTCACACACAGAAGGAGCAAACTTTGCTCAACTCAAACTAGAACACTTTTACAATACAACCATGAGTCTATTATATAGATCTCATCCAAACAATAATTAGACATCTAATTACAATAATTAGATCCACAGCTCTCAGTCTAAAAATAGCTCTAATCATGCAAACACTTGGTTCGTTAGCTAACTGCCCGTAATAAGCTCGCAGTCGAACCACACAGGCGACCGACATCGGTCCCTGTCTGCCTGGAGGTGACCGACGCCGGCCGATTCATGACTGACATCGATTGCTTCTCTTCACTATCCTACCAACGTCGGCTGATCAGACCGACGCCGGTTTCCCTGACGCTTAGCAACCTTCAGCAACCCCTCCAATGGCCTTCTCCGTGTCTGCATCAGTGAAGCTTTTAGCTCCACAACCTAACACATGGTTCTATTAGGACTCAAGACATCTTCTCTATTTGTGAAATATAATTTATAGGATACTATGTTAATATGTATCTATATGAGACATTATGTATTATTCTTATATTAATATCTTATTTACTTTGGGTGGCCTTTAAATAGTTTACAACATCTTTTCCTTTTTTAGAATCCTTATTTCCATATTTATTGATGGTGTTGACTTCATTGATTGGTCTTATTACCCATTAAATGTCTTTGGTGGTAATCCTATGGGTTTGGTCCAAATATATCATTCTATTATGTACTTGATTTAGTATAATTTTGATTATTGTGCATGTTAACACAAAATCTAGAAACCTCAACCAAACATCTAACTTCATTAATGGGATATTTTTCAATTTTTGGTTTTGATCTTTAGTGTTTTGATATGTCACCTAATGGATGAGTTATGCATGGTCTTATTCCATTTAGGTGTGTTTGGTTTCTTGTAAATGGGCATGCATATACTTACATGTGTCTTCTAAATGTGCCACTTTTTATTGTAGATTGAATAATTATCCTTTTATATCTGTCACTTTGGTGGGTACATGATTTCATTTATGTATATTAAATGTTTTTAGATTGGTGATTTGTAGGGAAACATTGTTGTTTCTTTGTTCTTATTAGATATTTTACATGTAAAAATGGTATTTGGAGAGTTTTATAGAGAGTTTGGGTGCTTGGGGGTGTTTATAAAATGAAATAAATTGATATCATGATTTTATATAAAAACCATTTCATAGGTTTTTGAGGTTATATTGGATTGGAGTGAATAATTTTCCAAGATTATTTTGGATAGAGAATGTATGGTTTCCTATGAGTTGGCTACCCTTCATAGTTAGATGGGACTTATAGCCATCATGTCCATCCTCTCATTTTTTTTTATGATTACCCATTCATTTATTCATATTTGACTTTTAAAATTTATGAAATTATGGTTAATTAATGATACACTTGTATTTTTTTTATTACTTAGATTCAATTCATGTACCTACCTAGGGAGTTTTATTTAGTCAAATTACTCATTTTACCTAGGCATATTGAATTAGATGCTTTGGATTTTGTTATAGACTAATGTATCTTAGATTCATTTACCTAGAAGTATTTACAATACTAAATACTAATATCCCATACTTTTTATTGTCCATGAAACACCATTAGTGCATTTTTCTGTATGTATATATATTTTCCAAGTCATTATTTATTGGTTTTAAACTTGGGGTTTATTTTTACCTTTTCTTTTTTCTTCAAGTTATCATTTATAATTTTCTCAATATCAATATTTTTATCATAGGTATCCTAGTCACATGAACATTCTACAAAATATAATAACATTATCTTAGAAGAATACAATATTCATAACTTAATATGTATAATAGGCACATGTTAATTATACACAAGTTAAAACTATTTTATTATTAATTGATAGTTTTATTATCTTTATTAGAATGGGAAAGTTCTCATTATTAATATAAAAGACGTGTATAATTATAGGGAAAATATGAGAACTTCTTTCTCAATGGTCATCATATTTTTATATTTTATAGAATGGGCATCTACCCATTCAAAACATTAGATATGAAAGTTATCAATTAAGAATCTAATAGTATTCTCTTATGTAGAATCTATGTATGCCCATTCTACACAAAATATAACTATTAGATTCTTAATTAATAATGTTATTAATATACTAGAGCTTTGTAGAATGGGGAATAATATTAGAAATTTTTGCTCAATGGTCATAATATTATTAGTTTGTGTATAATGGGGGCATGATTATTTTGAAAATGATAAGAATGTCATCATCAAATAAGAATCCAATATTCTTAGTTTTTTTTAGAATGGGCAAATAGCCATTCTACACAATTATGACTATTGGATTCTTAATTTTCAATGTCCTTATCCTTTTTATAATGGGCATATTCCCATTCCACATAATCAGCATAATAACATTATCAATAATAATCTAATAGTATTAACTTTTGTATATTGGTAACATGTCTATTATACACAAGATAGAAATATTAGATTCTTAATTAATAATATTCTTAATATAATATAACTTAGTATAATGGGGAATAACATGATCAATTATTTATCAATGCTCATCACATAGTTAATATATTTTATATAATGGACATATTGGACTCTTAATTAATAATATTATTAATATACCAGTGATCTGTTGAATTTACATAATAATACCACTTCTTTATTGATGCTTATAATATTTTTATGACATGTGTAGAATGGGAATTATGTGATCATTTAATTCTCAATACTTACCATATTGTTATTCACATATATATAATGAGAAAATGACCATTCTAAAAAAGATAATAAAATTATTAATTATGAATCCAATATTATTATTTTAATATATGTAGAATCTGCACATATTCATTCTACATAAATTAATACTATGTTAATTAGTTTCTTTATTGATAATATTATTTTTAATAGTATTATTTTAATAATGAGGAGTCTTGGGCACAATCCCATTCTACATTCCCATTGTACACATGATAATACCATGGGATTCTTAAATGATAATATTCAAAATATATTACTAGACCTATGTATAATAGGTAATTGTGTTCATTCTAAAAAGGTTAATACAAATTTAAATAATTAATAATTAAATATTCTTATCTTGTGTACAATATAGGCCTCTAATTATTAATAATTATTAATTTTTGAATTAATAAATATAAACGATGCATTATAATTTATGAGTTCACATTTAGAGAGTAATAAGTACTATTATTAAACATAAAATCAATTTATTATTAAAAAACCCATAATAAATACTTATGCATATATACAAGAATAAAAAGTTAAAAGAAATTTAAAATTAAATATTTAAATAAGTATGCTTATGATTAATCATTTACGACTTGACCAAAACATAAATAAATTAATGATAATGGGGATATTACATAGTATTTAGTAATAATGATTTTAAAATTTTATACTTGATGTTTTAGATGAGGAATAAGTCATTACGAAGTATAAAAAGAATGATTTTCTGATAAAAGAAAATTCAATATGAAAATTTCATAAATATAAAGTCAAATTAGTGTAAAATAAAGATAAAATTCAATAAAGAATCTATAAAGAGAGTATACAATGACTCAATAACATATGATGTGTCTTTTTAGATGAAACTACATTTTTAGATTGATAATATTCAAGCTAGACTTAGAAAATAAATTTGAATGTGAGGAAAGGATCTACAAGGTGATTACATAAGGACTCAATTTCTAATATTTTTTTTGCATGAAATTATATTTGAATATATCTTAATAATATTACATCTAAAATGATATTACACGGATATTTATCATATTCATTTTTTCTATCGATGTTGCACTTAGTTTTAATTGTAAAAAGGAAACAAGTTTTTTATTGAGTTTGATTAAAATTGACATTTAAATTGAAAAATTAAACATAATTTACATGTCATTGTTGTGTATACTAAATTTTCAAACAATAAGTAATAAAATATAAGCAACAAAATTAGAACTTAGTTGTAGATGTTTTATTTTTTTCTTTGTGCAAACATAACTTGATGTTGTATTTATTCTTATTCTTTCCAATTGAAAAATTACTTTGATGTTGTATTTCTTCCTATTTGTGTTGTTTTAATATTATATTTTTCTTATGTCATTCAGTGCAATATTTCTAGTTGTGATCAATGTTGGTATCCCTAAAACTTATCTATATATTTATCTATAGTGTCGATGTTATCACGTTTTAATTATATGTTGTAGCATATTTAACCTTTAAATAGATTCACATGCATTATTATTTGTAATATGGTTTCCTTTCTTTATCTAGAACTAGTTAAGGAAATCCAATTCTTTCATAATTGGAAAAAAATATAACTCACCCAAATACAAAAATTACCATCTAAAGTATAAGCAAATAAATTTGAAATTTTGAAAATTACATGTTGCATTAACTACTACATTGATTTTAAAATTTAAAAAAATACAAAAAATGAAAAAAAGGCTTGGAGCTATGCAAATGGGGAGATGAAAAGTTATTTTCCATAGAACAAGCTTCAAGATCTTTTCCTTACCACTTTGTTTCCTTGGTCTCTTTGCCTCATTAGTTTTGTAACATTTTACCTTGGTTTGGTGTGTGATGGATGGGTTTTTTGGTCACTGGTATTTAATTTTCCTTAGCTTGTGGTATTCACTTTGTTTCTTTTATTTCTCTTTTCTTTTTATGATTGGTTTGTCTTCCCTCAAATTGTGTAACATAGGGGATTTTGTATATTTTGGGGTGTTTATGCATCTATTTGGTGGTGTTTTTTGGAGACATAATAAGTGACTCCTTTACGTTTAAATATATTGGGGGATGGTATTTTTAATGAGCCACATAGGGAGCCAATATATTTTGAAAGCTACCCTAGTCAGACCATTGATGTGAGTTTGGCTGGTGGGAGAAAAGGGAAAGAAGAAATAGAAAAAAATATTTTATTAAAAATTCTATGATAGGAGGAGGTTACAAATTATATATAGGGTGCATGATTTTTCCACAACAACTACAAAATGGGTAAGGATAGATATAGAAAACACTATCTAGTCAAACATGATAAGCCATCTAGTCTAGGAATAATGCTATCTGTGTTTCCTATTGAATCTATTTATATAGATTTATAGCTTGAAGAATCACACTTAGTGAATATTTGGGTGGTTTTTATATGTTTGAATTATAATTACTTTCTTTCAAGAAATTTCTTTAATATCTATATTAACACTGTGTGGGGGGAAAATGGGTATATATATTTATTTTTGTAAAATGTTTAAAAAGGGATTGTTTGTGATTCTATTCAAAAATACTAATATGCAAATGGGTGTTATTAGTAAGCCCCTCTATAATGTTGATTAGTTGGTGTTCAAGGTAGTACCTTGGAACACTAATATGGATTATAATGAAAGTTATTTTAAATCTACTCCAAGATGGGTAGATATTGGAGATGTTCTAATAAAACTTTAGATATTCCTACCCTAAAATCTTAAACACTTAGGTAAAGTCTTAAGGATTGAAGACATGATAAGGTTCCTAGAGAATATGAATGGTAGATTCCTTATATCCTTGGAGCCATTAAAAATATTCCTAGAAAATATAATTTATTTTATCAAAGGAGAGTCCTACACTTGTTCAATAAAAGGTTTGGGATGTCCCAATGCCCTTTTTTTTAAAAAGGATGGTCACCTTCAAAAAAATGTCCCATAGTGGTTAAACTTGGAATGTTGAAAAACATGTTCATAGTTATCCTATTCCTTTCGATAATGATGGTATTTATAAGCTTTCCTCAACCCCATGGAACATTTTTTAATAAGAGATAATCCTTGCTTTGACTTGGACCCTAATAAAGGCTTATCACCCTATGATAATAAATATAGAGATATTTAATTTAATATGTCTACAAATGAATTTATCACTTCTTTCCCTCCAACTAATGCTCCATATTTAGATGTGGGGGAGGCTTTATAATTCTCTATTTTATCTATTGATAGTAACGAAGTGTTTCTCCCACCTCTAGAGTATATGGGTTTTGTCACTATGTTCTTGTTGGCCCAAGTTGATCAGTGTCCAATTGCAAGTGGAGTTACATCATTATCAAAATGATGAATTTTAGATGAATACATGATTATTTTGGCTAACCCTCTAATAAAGGAGACCCACACCCCTAGTCCTTTATTTTTGGAATCAAAAGGTATAAGTAATGAGATGGTCCATATGGCTGAGTCTCTATCCCTTAGTTTCTATCCCTTAGTTATATTATTTAAATATGATGACACAAAAGAGGAAGATATTTTATTAAATTAAATGTATTCTAACTCCATTCTAGTTGGAAAGATTAAAAATAATGTAGAAATGTTGAAAAATTAATCTAATTATAGCTCATTCCTGGGTTTGTCCTTAGGGGACGATGATAATAAAACTAATTTATCTCAAGGATATGTTGAGGATAAGAATATAGATAAAGAGAATAAGGTGCCTCAATGCTTCACAATATTGTATCAAAATAAATGATGCTCTAATGTATCCTATGTACAAATGTATACCCCATTATTCATTTATTATGAAGACTATCATCTATAATTGAGGGGCCTTAAATCCCTTGATCATAAAACTATTATTAGACAATTCAATAATTTAAGAATTTAATATAGTTGGTTATAAACTAGACTCGATTCTCAAATTCATTTGGATAAATGTTTCCATTTTCTCTATGTGCCACTCCAAAGGGAAAGGTGGAGGTGTATGGCTCATTTCTATGTCACTTAATAGTGTTTATTATCATTAAAAACAAATATGACTTTTGGGATTTGAAATGTATATGATCCTAATGATTATAGGGAAAGGTTTGATTTGTGGAATTGGATAACATCTAATTTTAAAAACATCCCTTATATTTTGGGTAGGGGGATTTTAATATGGTTGAGGAGAAATAGGATAAGCAAGGTGGTCATCCACATGATTGTAAAGGTAATGAATTTTTTTGTGGTCAAATCTCAAGGATATTCATAATATCTCTATTCCTCTTAACCAATGTAAAATATGAAACAAAAAAATTTCATTTAGATGGAATAATAACTATGTTAATCTTAAGATGGTGTATTCTAATATTGATATATTTTATTTTAAAAATAACATTTTAAAAACACATTAGGAAGAGAATAGTAACTCAGTAATGCTACTCCCCTTAACCATATTAGATCACCACCCCATTTATATTATGGTATTTATAAACACTAAGCTGATGTTGGGTGCTTCCAACTGGAAAGGTCTTTATAAGTTTAATGTATCCCTCTTGAACAACCTTCACTATAGTGGGGATATTCATTCTTCATGTAATATTGGTAAATTTATGGTGGAATCATCCTATAATATTTACAAGTGGAATATAATTATGGAGTTGTTTCATAAATTTAACCAAACATATGGTCATCATAAGGCCAAGATGAGACATAGAATTTCTCATATTACACATGAAAAGTTAATTTCCTATTAAAAATTACATAAAAATGTTCCTAATAGTACTCTACTCGTTAATGAGTTTTCTATGTTTAAGCATCAGTGAATACAACACTAAATGTTTATAACTAGAGGTGTTTAACTTTGATCTAGATTAAACTGGCATAGGTTAGGAGATAAAGGTTCCAAATTCTTCTTTAAATTCTTTAAATGAAATAATGTATAAATACGATCCCTATGATTGACTATGGTGTGTTTGTGTTTAGTGATTTGAATAAAATGAAAAAAGTTTTTCTCAATCTAATCCATTTTTTTTCATCTGATGACTCAAATCCTCAAATTGATATTAATAAGGCTATTTGTACTAAATGTATTCCTAAGAAGGTGTTTAGTGAACATGTTAATTTCCTTGACATTGAAATTGTCATGAAAGATAAAATATAATCTTTGAAGGAAAAAAAAGTTGTATGGATTGATAGATTACCCTTTGAGATATACAAAATATAATAAGGAATATATTTCAAATAATTACCTTGGTATTTATTAAGAATCTATTTATTTTATATTACATACATTTTAGTGAACCCGACACAAATATGAACCTTGTAGTTTTTCCTTCACGCTTTCTATTTCTATCATTTTTATATAGTTGCCATACTAGATCGACCAAGATGGTATAATTTATAAGTTTTGTGTGCATTTTTAACACACATTCACATATAAATTACTCTCTTATTTGTATGTAGGTCTTCATTAGATACAGGTTATTAGATCAAATAGGTTGACACAATACTCTTATTCAGTTTCAAATAGTAGTCTATGTCAAATAGGTTGATGTAGTCTCTTATTTAGCTCCATAACAATAAAATAAGTCATGAAATTCAACTTAGTATCATATTCAGCTTCTAGATAATAAACAAGGTTGACTTAGTCATCTCAGATAGGCTTTAGAAAATAGTGAAACATAGAACTAGGTAAACCCATTCAACACAGTTGGAAGAACTTACAAGTAGCATTCAAGGAACTTTAATAGAAAATTCATAATACTCAACATATAATAACTAACCAAGGTTCTAATATTTATCTCTTTTAATTAATTTCTTCCTTAAAGTTCTATTTTGAAAAGTTTATAGTCTTCAAAACTATAATCCTATGTCAAACTAGGTTTACCTGGTTAACCTAGTTTTGTAGTCTGTCTTCTATTTGAAAGACTAGGTTGACCTCATAGACTTAGTTCTTAAGGACTCCTACTTTTTCATTATATTAATGACCCTATAAACTATATTTTGTAATGTTTTCATACACTATCTTTTGAATTGACTATGTACCATGCTTAAATTGGGAATTAACAACTATATGCTAGTAATTAATTCACACATTCACTTTAATTTGTTTCCATGCTTGGAGTAGATCACATAGTCTCTTTAGGTGTGTTTTTAACATACCATTTATTTTTACTATTATTATCTTTCTTTCACATATAAAATCACATAATTTCAAAATACATTTAAACATTTGTCTAACCAAGGCTTACCTACTTGGATTTCATCACCAAGGGGTAAGCTAACTTGTTTTTTTGTCCAAGTATAAACATGTGTTTAATGGTATATATTTCCAAATCACTTGACACCCTTATCACTAAGGGATTATTAAGTGATGGGTTAGGCCCCATTACCAAGCCAATACAATTGCCAACATATAACCCTTTTAGCCTAACCATCCTAAAACCATTCATAGATTGATTTATAGTTCCTTAATTTCATATAAATTCCCTATTACATGTAAAACAACACTTTATAATAATGTAAAAACATCTTGGATGAGCATTTAGTTAGAATTTATTTTTTAGTTGACTACTTGCTCTTTGTTCATTAATTGTTGTATTGCAAAAACTTGCATTAGACAGTGTTTGTGTAAGGTTTCATGTTGTGTGCCCTAATTGGATCATTATATTTGATCCAATTGTTTGTGTGGTTACTTATATTTATTTATTTAAATTATATTGTAAAATTTTTTACCTATTTTTAATACACTATCATTCTATTCGACATAGTCTCTTACATACTATCTTTTTACTTTATTGTAGTACTGAGTCAACCTCGTTGACCCAATACTCATTTTTGCCTAGCAGGTTATAGTACTAAGTTGACCTGGTCAACTTTGTATCCTTATCAGGATTCCCTCTATCTTGGGTTATACTACTAATTCAACTTGTTCAAATCTATATCCTTGTTGGCTCAATTTTCATACCTTATTTTTAGTACTAGGTCGACTCTGTACTCTTATATGTCTTATCTCTATTTAATTTTACATTAGATTTATTTTACTTAATCTCTCTCCTTCATCAATAAATTCTTATTTGAATAAAAAACTTGAATTGAATTCAATAGATATGATGGGTCTTTCCAACCCTAATAGGCTATCCCACAAGCATGTGGTGGCTCCTACCCTAGATGAAAGTAATGTGCATGTATCCACTCACATTAAAAAATATGGGACCCCTCCTCATTCCTCTTCAATTCATAATCCTCCCTTCTCATTTGAATATCAACCCAAATTAGAGTATACATTAGAAACTCTCTTATTCATCAATGAGTTTCCTCAACATTGATGAAAGGATCAAGCTAATATTTACCATCCCAATATAAATGTTCAAGTTAAGGAACCCCATTCACATTATCCCATGTTCTCACATGGATTTTGGGATACTATCTTCTTTAGATCTTAGCCTCTTCAATCTATTTTTAACACTTAGCATGTAATGACCTCTTATTGTTTGATTTACTCTACCTCTATGCCTAGTATCTCTACTAACATGGTAGGTTATGCATCTATTGGGCCACTTTCTAAACCCACTCTTCTCATTTATTCCACTAGTGCATCATTTTATACCCATAATAATCATGCCTCTAGTGTTACTCCTTATCATCCCTATATAAGTCCATCTTTTTCCACATAGGAAAATTATTCCACTAGTGTCTCACTTACTAGCAATTCTTCTCAAACTCCTACTAATACCCATAGTGGTACCCAAGCCACTACTACCAATTCTAATACTTTAAAAAATTCTAATAATACAACTCAAACCCATCAAATCCTCTTAAAAATTCTTAATCAAATAAATTATTTTCAAGCTAACAATGCAAATAAAATTATGCAAATACAAAATCATCTTATCCATCTTCAAACCCACCCTCAATATATGCCATGGGGAATTCATAATCAAAATATTTCCCCACCTCCTCTTTAGGATTCCCATGGTAATCTTATCCCTCAACATCATCTTGTTAATAAAATAATCAAACATCTTCAAAATGAGCCTCTTACATCTCAAATTAATAATATTTGTATAGGAGGTATCACCCCTACCATGTCTTAAAATGGGTTAATCGATCCTACTCTTCATTTAAAGACATTTATAAATCTATATAAATATTAAATAAAATTAAATAACTTTACCACTATGAAGTTATTATAAAAAATTTCATAGCTGATACTTTAGATTGGTATAACAACTGACATCTCATTATATTACTATTTTGGAAGATTTAGTTAATAATCTAATCCAAGAGTTGAAAATTAGTGATCACCCTAATAATACCTTGGCCCATTTCATCAATTTTAATCAACTTGATATCGAAACCACATAAGATTTAATTAAACAATGTAATACATTGTCTAATAAATGTGAACATAATATGGTAGATGATAAACTTTTTCATCTATTTACCAATGCTCTTTTTCCCAAGTTAAAATATCAGGTCTAGACTCTCTCTCTCCACATACTTTGGAAGAGGTTTCTGACCAATCCAAGCATCAATATTTCCTTATGCACAAATTTTATCCATCCCAATCTTATATGGGTAATCACATGTTACTTAAGAATAATAATTATCACACTACCAATGATGATGTAAATAATTCTTATGATACAATTCATACTATTCAAGATGTTGTTCCTAACCAAAATATAGAACAAGCTTCCCCTCCTCACCACATCACCAAACCTCATTCATCTTTAACCAATATCATCAATGTTCATAAACCTTTATCCTTATCAAAATTTTAAAAAGTCTACAAAGTCCTCTACCATGAGAACTTGATGCCACTCAACCCATTAAATCTTGGTATGATCCTAATAAATTTTGTTAGTTTCATGGTAGTTCGGTTTATTCTCATGATACCTATAGGCAACTTTGTAATTTGGATATGGATTTCATTCTTGCTCCTAATTTTGACCATTATTCTATCATTCATAAACTCCAACAAGCCTATGGAAATAACTTTAAATCCCGTGAAACACAAACTAAATCTCAAGCTTTGAACTAGGCTAATGCTCATTTGACCATCTATAAAAATCCTCTTCCAAGTCACCAAGATAACCAAGAAAATCCTACCCCTTTTACCAATAATTTTTATAGTCTTCTTGACCAAACTCTTAAAGATAATGTTGTGAATATTACTAATATTTGGATGGTAGTTACTTGAATTTGTCCTCAAACCATCCACATACCTCAATTATCATGCACATTTCATGTTATCCAAAAATTTTCTCTAACTCACTTAACCAAATTGGATTAAAAAAAACAAATTTCTTTTGATGACCCAATTCCACCACCTCCTTTGGATAACACTTCTCATACCATTTCTACCATCCCTCTAACTTATTTACCTATCACCAATGATGCTCAAACTTCTATCAACGCTTCTTATCAAACCCAACCTACATCAAATACCCCATCCTCTCAAGATAATCAACAAACTTGTCCTCCAATTAAACCTTTTGCCTCTTATCATCATAATCTCCCATGTACTTTAGCTCCTCCTTTAGAGGACATCCTTCAACACCATTAACCTCTTTCCAATATTTCTCTAATGGGTTAGGATGAGTTAGATCCTATCATGGAACTTACTAATCTCCCATCTAAAATCCCATTTATTTAACTTATACATACCTCTCTATAGCATCATACCCATCTCATGCATCTTTTGTTTGAAACTAACATCCCTTTTCCTTCCCTAGTAGGATGTGAAGCCACCTTATTTGGATCAAAAGATAGCATTTTAAAATAATGTGAAGAGATGTCCATACATTTTGATGAAACAATAAACACTTCTCTTTTTCTCAAATTCCCCATTACTTCTATGATCTTCTATGAGATTATACTTCATGCACATGATCCTCCACTTCTTATTAGTGTCCAAATTGGTGATATCCAAGTTAAGTATGCCTTGACTGATGGGGGTTCCATAAATAAGGTTGCCTCTCTCAACTTTATTAAAACCCATAGATATTTGGAATGTAATCTTAAATATACATGTATCACATTTCAAGACTATGAATGTAGGCAAATGCCTCCTTTAGGTTGTGTGTGGATTGCTATTTCAATCACCATCTATGTGAATGTGATGATCTTCAACTTTCCTCTATCTTATAACATTTTTATTTTTAGGCAATGGGCAAATCACATGAGAGAAATAGCCTTTTATATTTGCCAATGCATCAAATTTCCTCACATTGGATCCATTTATAGGATTCAAGGTGATACCAACCCTTGTAATTTTAAACAATTCAAAGACCATGGTGTATTAAATATTCCTACCCTTTAACCATTACTAAGTTCTATATTTCATGAATATAAATGATTTAAATTTCTTGTCAATTTTATCCAAAGTTACAATGGTCACCCTAAACTGATCGAGAATATTCCACTTAATCTCCTAGATTCTAATGAAAATAAGCCTGATGAGATCAATCCAAAAATTAAAACCTCATATCTCTCATCTCATATAATCTCTCAGCTTCCCACTTATTTTTATCCTCATTCTCTTCAACCACCTTTTAATGATATCCATATTGTCCTAACTAAGACTTGTCATTCTATTCATCACACCATATTATATGATAAGGTCATCTCTACCTTGCCATTGATCTTCATAAAATTTATTATGATGATGTTTATACCTTAGATGATCCATTCTTAGGAGGTCTTGTTATAACCTAATAAACTAAGATTATTTTCTCTCATTCCTCTTTATTTATGTATTTCAATATATCTTATAGTATTCCATCTTATATCATTCTTAATTTTAGCATTTTTCCTCTCTTATCAGAGCTTAGTTCATATCCCATTACCACTCTCTCTATAGCTGGGTCTTTTAAAAAATTTGATCTTATTACTCCTCTAGTCACACCTTGTCTAGTCTCTCCACCAACCCCACCTTCTATTGATGATGGTTTTCTCCCTTTACTGTATTTGGCTCTTTCACCCACCAAATGGGATGATCAACCTTATTGTGATATTCATAAAGTTTACAATCATTAGAATCAAGACTATTCATTTTACTAAGCTACCTCATCTTCTATTTACCCTCCTCTTATGAGTATACCCACCAAGTCTACTCACAAGTGCATCTATTACTTTGATGGAAAAAATAACCATTCAACCACACATTATTGAAATTTGTGATAATATATCAACACCTTGCATCTCATCACTCCTCAACCCTAGACAAAGCTATACTTCCCATGAAAGTATTAATTGAGTATATTCCTAAGTATAGGGTGGTATATTATCTTTGGCAACAATGTAATACACATCACATTGATCAATGCCACATTATTTATCATAATCTCAAGGATCACCTCCTAACCATTCATGTATCTTTTACCCTTCCTCCCATAATTTTATCTCACAAGAAGGCCCCCCTTCTTCCCCCATGACTCCACCTCCTATGGTTCCATCTCTACCCATGGTTCCTTTTCCGTCTACTAGCCATGAAAGTATTAATTGAGTACATTCCTAAGCATAGGGTGGTATATTATCTTTGGCAACAATGTAGTATACATCACATTGATGAATGCCACATTATTTAGCATAATCTCAAGGATCACCTCCTAACCATTCATGTATCTTTTACCCTTCCTCCCATAAGTTTATCTCACAAGAAGGCCCCCATTCTTCCCCCATGACTCCACCTCCTATGGTTCCATCTCTACCCATGGTTCCTTTTCTGCCTACTATTTCTCCACCTATGATTCCCTCACCCATGGTTCCTTTTCCACCTACTATTTCTCCACCTATGATTCCCTCACCCATGGATCCACCTTTACTAATAGAACCTTACCCACTGGTGATATTTTCACATCCTCTAAAAACCACTCCCATTAATTCTCTTAAGTATCCCCTACATGATATCCCTCATCAGCATGATCCTTTAAGCATTCCTACATTTTTTGTTGAGGAGATTCGACGTGAATTATTTTCTCAACTTTCCTTGAAGATCAATGAGACTCTAGATATAGTTCACATTCAAATTCATAAAAAAATATTAGATTTTATTGATAATGTGTGTGGATAAATATATGAGTACTTATGAACACATGCATGGTGTTCTTACATTTTCATTTGGATTGGACATGTGCTCTAACTTTACACTTATCTAATATCTATATCATTAAAATTTTGTCAAATTCTTATATATCTTACATGGTGACTTTGGTTTTTCACTTAAGATTACTTATGATTCAATTATGTTATTATATGGATTCTTTACATAATTTCATTCTTTTTCTTCTCAAGTTCACTTTTTATGACTCCCTTTTTCTTTTTCATGATTGTTTGTTATCTTATCTCTATAAACCCAAATAATTATTATTGTGACTTATACAAACCTTATTCCCTATAGTCCTTCCTCATTCACAATGTGATAAATTAGAAAATAATTAATCTCATTACAATATCCTTCTACTGGTCCACTTTGGATCTCCTTTTCTTCCCCTTTATTCCCTTTTAAAAACTAAGCATATACATGGTTGAGACTTGAGATAACATGCTGGTTCATAGTTAAGCCTAAATGTTCTAGTCACTCTTGTCTTTGGATACTTAGTTTCATTCATCCAAAGCCCAAATCTCATTCATGTGTATCACTCTATCTCTCAAGATTGGTCATTCTAAGTCTATATGGAGGATAAATCTTATAATCCATAAAATATTCAAAAGCAAAATCATTTAATAAAAGGCAATGATGTAAAAGGAAACATTCAAAATTCTCAAAAGTTAAACCATACTAAAAAATGTGATTCTAAACACATCTCCTTTATATAATCAAAGATAAAACTCCATAGTTGACCTCATAATAAATCTGAGGTCCATTAGTGTGCAGTAGGCTAGTAGACTAGAAAATAAGAATATAAATAAATCTCTTATTGCTACATACTTTCTCTCACAATTACCCTATCTTCATAGTAGACTGATGGCTCTATAAGGGGCCCTGAGGAATAGGGAACATTCTATGGGAATTTATGTCCATTTTAATTGTATTTATTGAAAACTCCGACATGTGTTGATCTTAGTAGCGTGCTTATTTACATACACAACTTTTTATCTATAGCAAACATGTATCCTTTGTATATTGATGGTCACTAGTTACTTAGTGTATTCTCATGTCCTTAGTGTGACTCATGTCTTCTAAGGTCTTCTCATAATAATGTTTTGATTATTACATTACCTTTTTTAACTCCATACAATCCTAATATTTCCCCTTGAGAAATATTTCTTTGTTCACTGATTAGTCCCCTAGGGGTTGTATTTATGAGTTGCATTATAAGACCATGGATAAGACCTAACCTTCTTAAAAAATTACCAAATTTCATATTACAATTACAAACATCCCATTTTTACCTTATTTTCACATTATTTCCACCTCATTGGTGTTCCTTATGTGATTTTTAGTGTAAGACCATGGATAAGACCTAGCCTTCCTCACAAAATTTTCCAATATCTAATTCACAACAAAATTACATGTATCAAATATGAGTTAAAATGTGATTAATTATGAGTTGCACATCATGGATATGCTTCCCATATTTATTTAGTATGTTTTATGCTTACTTCATTTCTCTTTCACTTTTATCTTCTTATTTTCTAATTATATGTAAGAATCCAACCATTTTTCTTAAGTTTTTCATACAGCCCAACTTGAATTAGTTTGATAAATTTAAGACAATTTTACCAATTTTATTTCTCTTTCATACTTCCCAATGTGATTTATTATTATTGATTGACTTAATTTATTTTTTGCATACAATTATTCTTTCACATGCTTTCAATTTTATTACATTATTTTCATACTTGCCAATGTGATTTAGTGTGATTTTACTTATTTTCATTTGGTGCCACTCTTTATCATGGTTTTAAAAAAAAATCCCTTTTGTTTACAACAGTTTTGGTTTATTATACTTAGTAATATTTTGATATTACACATTTCCCATCGTTATATAGTGTGTCATACATTTGTAGTTAATTAATTATACTTTTCCATATCTTTTATCCTATTTAT
Organism: Torreya grandis; assembly: GCA_037957365.1. Classification (NCBI taxonomy): domain Eukaryota; kingdom Viridiplantae; phylum Streptophyta; class Pinopsida; order Cupressales; family Taxaceae; genus Torreya; species Torreya grandis. The sequence goes on from JARHVA010006826.1 coordinate 36,768, forward strand.
TTTTAACCATACATGTGTACTACATAATTGTAGGAAAAAAAACACCACATGTATATTTACTATAGGATGTACCAAAATAAAAAAATACATTTGATAGAAATAAATATATCCATGAATCCACAATCACAACCAAAATATAACATGTTGGTGCAGGTTTTATGGACACCATAGTTGTAACAAGGTAGCCTCTAACATTTTAGGATCTCAATGAAGGTAAACTCCACTCTAGGGCATGAGTTACAAGTGTGTGGTTTATTTCAACCTATTGATAGAATAGATGGTATGTCATTTAGTTTGTTCACAAGGTTTTGGGATGGAGGTGTGGTTCCAAATAAGGGTAGTGAATCTATATGTGAGTCGGATGGGTAGCTAGTTACTAATCTAGAGTGGATAGGTCTCGAAATAAACTCAAAAATGAGGGAAGGGTAAGGTAGAAAATAAATCTTCTATGGTTTTCAATAACTACTCCCATGGTTAGTATCTAAAAGTACAAGTGCTCTCAAAACTTATTTCTATTGCTAACAAAAATTACACACACACACAATTAACTATGGACAAGAAGGCTAATGAAATAACAATGAAATAAATTCACAAGACATAGACAAAGTTTGTTCCTTTCAAGGTAGCTATTACACACCATTAATCTAGATATTATGGCTTAGGCTAGTGAAGTATCTAAGGTAGTTGTTGCATACACACATAAAACTACATCCAAGAAAGTACTCATGCACAGTTAGAAGTAAGAATCAATTTGAAATTGACTATATTAACCAATATGTTTACCAATATTTCAATAGCTATTTCACACCTAAAAATTATTAATCAATCAAAATAATCAAGAATCTATTTGCATCTTTTACACACTAAATATTATTAAAATATACAACTAAGCAGTAATAGCTAGTTACATAGAAATTAGAAAGAAAATAAACAAACACATTCACTTGTGATAAAAATTGATGTTGCTATTGTATCCAAAAATTCTAAGATAAAAATCCAAGTTTAATTAAAAAAATTTATATGTATTTGGGGAAGCGGTCGTCTCATCCTCTAAGTTCATACAAGGTCATTACATGTGATATTAAAACATGTAGTTCTAAATATGGTCTAAAATTGTATAAGAGTCTATTTATAGTTATTTGTTTAATTTAAACTTTACCAAAGCTATGTATCATGTGTATAAGTATAAATATAGTGGTAATTTTTACAATTATAGTTCAAATTTATGCAAACTTCAGATAGATACACCATTTACAAAAACTACACATGCTTCCTTTTATAATTTGTGATAACAACATGTTGATCTTTCGGATTAGACATCTTCAAATGGAACTCAAACATATGTATGAAGGACTAAAATCACATTAACAATGTTTTATAAGTAGTGGCACTATTTCATCCATGACTAATCTAAACTATGCATTCTATGCTCACCTATGCCTTTTATAGAATCTAGATATTCATTATTATATTCACCATTCAGATTAAAACATGTGTTTTCATACTCTAGCTTAATTGTGAGACCTAATTTTTATTGAAAGATAAATATCAAGTGTCCATAGATATAAGTATTCTACCCATAATTCCTAGCTAGCTTTTAAAATGTGACACATGTTAACACCTGATTGAGTCCAAGATCTCTAAAGAGTCCACCTAGGAATCTCACCATCGATCCTTTGCATGATGGAATGTGAGTGTGCCACTTGGAATATATTTATTGGTTTTGAGACATTTTAAAATTACACGTTTAGCTTGTACCATTGACCCTTATGTACTAGGATTCATACTTCTTCCTGTGAGCCATTATATCTATGTATTAGGTTCCCTATTTCTTCTCATACTTCATTGGATTTGTGCACTTGGCACTCACAATTGTGACACTTTTCACTCTCATAGATATTTGACATTTAAACTTTATCTCATGTTTTTTAATCAAATGGGCCTAAGTAGAAGTGTACTATAGGATCTTGATTTGAATCCAAATAGGTACTTTATGATGTTTGTGCGATCATCAAATGACATGATCATGACTATCAATGATGTCTGTGTTAATATAAAATTTAATATCATAAGTTTGACCATTATTGAAGTTAAATTAGCATTCCTACAACTATCAAATAACATCCTTTTGACCATCAAATGATGTCCATGTGACTGTCAAATTTAATCTTGATAACTTGACTCATGTCATATCTTTGGAATCTACTACTCTTGTAAATGTAAGTAAAAAATAACTTAGTATAATAATTTAGGAAAAACATATAAAGGACCTTTCATGAATATTCTAACTTAATTTTTAATTATTAACAAAATATGATTTGGACCTTGGCTAAGAATACTAAATTAAGCTCAAAGCATGATGAAATTTTTCTAAGTAAGGGTGCCACTTAGAAGTTTTGTATTTATTTTTAGGTAATTGTTATGGGAGAATTTTCATGAGGTATCTATGGGGAAATTATTTTAGGACTTCTATGTGAGGTATTTTTCTTATAAAAAATGTCCACAATAATTCTCTTTTAAGGGTTCTTTTCATTGAACAAAATGTCTGAAGGAAATGGCCGAAGGGCAAGATGCCCAGGATAAAAGTCTTGAAGGTTAATTAGTTACTTCAAAAAGCCTAAAGGGTCTATTTAAAAATGTTCAAAGGGTTAGTTTAGGAAGTTGAAAGGGCATGTGCCCTTGGAGGAATTGTTTTGAGCTTTTTGCATTAGAATTTTTTTTTGAAACAAAAAGTCTGAAGGAATTGGTCTGGGTCAAAAAGTCTTGAAGGGAAGGCTCATAGAGATTAAAATACATGAGAAAAAATTCCTAAAGGGAATGTTTAAAATGAATTAAGGGTATACTTCATGTTGAAAATATCTAAGGGGTCTACTTCATAAGAAATATTTTTATGGGAAAGGGTCCTTAAAAATTTCCCAAAGGGTAAATAGAAAAGTCCCAAAGGGCACTTTCAAAAGACCAAAGGGTATGTTCAAAAAGTTTAAAGAAATATGTCTCCTCAACAAAAAAATTTAAAGGGTAATTTAGAGGTGAAGGGTAATTTCAAATGTCTTGAAGGAATTTAATTAGGGGGATTATTTTGAAAAAAAATTATACAATAATTCTCTCAAAAATTCTAATTCTCTTAGACAAAATGTTTGAAGGAATTCCATTATCTAGGAGAAAGTGTCAAAAAATGTTCAAAGGAAAAGTTAAAAAAGGATAAGGTATAATATAAAATTCCTAAAATATAGGTGCATAGGGTCTAAAGGGAAATTAAAAAATTCTCAAAGGGATTCTATTAGGCAAAATGGCCACAACAAAAGGTCAAAGGACATATTGCACAAAGCTCAAAGGGTAGGTCTGGGGCAAAGGTTCATTTCAAATATCTTGAAGGGCACTTTCTATCTAGAAAAAATTTGAAGGTTCTACTTTGAAGGGAATTTATCCATGAAAAAATTAACAAAGGATGTACTTTATAAATGCTAAGGACAATATTAAAAGGTTGAAGGACAAGTCTATTTTGTTGGGCAAAATGCTATAAGAAAAAATCCCATAGACTAATTCCATCAGTAGAATTATTTTATAAAAAATGTCTACAATAATTTATCTAATAAAAATAAGTCTAAAAATACAAATTTCATAAGCCCTAAAAGAATAAGTCCCAAGAAGATATCAAATTTAGTCTATGAAAACATAAATCCACAATAATTAGCTCAAAGTAACAAAACTAATAGAACAAAAGATTTAGTCTATGAAAACATAATATCAATGTCATCTTGCCAATGTATAAAAGGCCAAATCATGATATTTTCCAAAAACATTCATAAAAATATAGAAGAAGGGGTTCAAAATCAAGGTAACAATATGAAAAATATAAGTGGGTCCCCACTTCCTTTGGAAAGACGGGGGATGTTGAATAAAACAAATGACAACTTACATCGGGAATAATCTTGAGTACTCAAGAACCTAAAACTCTCGTTTGTAATCATAAATAAATGATGAAGTGTGACACAAAAGAATAATTAAATCAAAAACTTGAAAGAGAACACTAATTTAATTCACACAACATACTTGATTTCTAATTTCTTGGATTTGTGTGTTAAAATGTGTAGTTGATTTAACCACTATTGTGATGATTTTTTCGAAGGCTTTGATGGGGCTATAGGTTGCATTCTAATATCTATTAAAGCTCAAAATAATGGAAGATTTGGAATTTTTTAATTTATATCTAGGCATCCATATCCTTGATAGAGATACCTTGGGCTCCTCTTCTCATTCCTTTGTTTTCTTTTATCATGATGTGTGGTACATTGACCTTATTTCATCATGTAAGACTTTTGATTTTCTTTACATTTTATTTTTATCTTTTGAGTCCATTGTTTCTTTCTTATTTTGTTTTTATTTCACTCTTTTTTTTATTGAATTTAAAAGAGAAGAGATGGAACCCCAATGATCTAGTATAATTATAAAATGAATCATTACTAAAATATCAATACTAGCTACAACTATACCTAGAATTATCACTTCCAATAGATATTTAATATGATAACTGCATTTGACCCAATAAAACAAGAAAGCTTTCCAAATTTTTATAAATTTATCTAAAATAAAATTCCAAATGCTTGGTAAAGGTATGCGTTTATGACACCATTCATAATAATCCATGATTACCTACCTTCATCCTAAAGACTAAAAAATATAGAAATACACATAATGTATAAACTAGTCCCAAAGTGTCAAGATTTTAATTTTCCCCTTTTCCAAAAGTTATAATCTCAGTTGGTTTGGATTTTAACTTGGTTATAATTAGATCAAACTCAATTTTGATCATCAAATAAAGTAAAGAACAACTAATCTAAAAAAGCAAGAAACCAATCTAAGAAAGCACTGATATCTAATCTGGAAAACATGAAATCTAATCCATGAAATCAAAATAATGAAAAAAGAAAGATTAATAAATAAAGTAGTCAAATAATCTATGAAAATAAGAAATATAATCTATGAAAGTAGGTAGCTATTCTAAGAAAATAGGAAATCTAATCCAATCTTATAGCTACATTCATTTGTCCCTCATTACTCAGTAACATCAGCTAATAGTACAACCCTAAAGTAGTGTTTCATGAACTATCTATTAATTGGATATGTAAGATATTTGCCTTAATATTCATTTAGATGAACCACATTATTGCCCCTGATCTCTAAAACCTAGTATAGTACAATATGTAGTGGGGAAAACTTGTCATATTGTCCTTTCTTTTCATAAGATTTATCCTAAAGTAAAACTAGATATGAAATACTAAATGATTTGACCTTTGATCTCTTATAAAACCATTTCTTGACCATGTCTCAGTGTTTTTTGAATGTCTATAAGGATTCAGTCCTTGAATCTTCCATTTTTATTATGTTCATCAATATTGATTCTGCTTTATCGCTTGATTCCATGTAGTCTTGCATAAACCAATAAGTACGTAACTTTAACATAATTTGGAACATAGGCTTGCATCCATAACCAAAAAATATGGTGAATATTTAATGCCTTTTTTGTGTCTAGTCTGGTTTATCTAAAGAGAATACTTCAATAAATTATGTCAGTCCCTAGGCTGTCTCCAATTGACTTCTTAATTACATTGATCATATTTTTGTTCATTGATTATGATAATCCATTTCCTTGAGGGTAATGGTTGTAAGTTGAATTGATAATGATCTAGTTGTCATGTTCCCATTTAGAAAATTCTACTAATATAAAATTTAGTCCATTTTCATAAACCTAAGAAATAAGCATGTCAAATTTGGTTCCAAAAATCAAATCACATCTTATGCTCTACAATTCTTTGTGGCTACAGCTTCAGTCTATCTAGTGCAATAATCTATAGTAGTAAGTAGAAACTTATGACCTATTAATAAAACTAGATTGATGACACCCATGAATTCTAAACCCCACTAAGAAAATGGTTGTCACTAAACAAATGATTGTATATGCATTACTACATGTATTTATCTCTTGGAAAGATCATAGGATTCATGTCATGTTCTCACATGAGAATTAGAATCTTTGAAAACTAATGGCTAGTAGTAGCCCATTCTTAAGATCTTATGGACTATGGTATTCCTAAAAAGATGACCACTACATATTTTTTGATGTAAGTTCTCTAAGATTTATTTAGATTCTTTTGTAGATACACACCTGAGATAAATAATTTTATAATTTCTTAAATAGAGGAATCCCTTATTTATCATGTAGTGAGAATCTTTGAGCCTCAAATCTCTTCTTCTATCTCTATTGATCTCAAAGGTAAAATTTCTTATATGTAAATACTATATTAGATCAATATACAATTCTCTTTTAGATACTTGATCTTCATACACCTCTTAAATTATAATGCATGGATATAGTTTGGTAATAAGATAAATAATGCCTTGCCCTTGAATGATATTTTTAGCCGTGATCTCTATATCAAATTCTTTCAACTTGTCCATCCATTTTCTTTGTTATTCTCCTATCATGTTCTATGGTTGGGTGAACTTGACAATAGGATCAAGCACAATGCTAATGAATTTATTCCTCAAAATGTAACACCAAAACTTCATTACTACTTTGATAAGTGAAAAAATGTGTTTGTCAATCATATACTACCTAAGTTATACATATTTGAGATTCATGATCATCAACATGATTGGGTGCTCAGTTTCATCCTTCTTCTATGTGATGATAACAATAATCAAATGCTCTAAAGCAAATAAGTATAGGTAGAAATATTTATTAAAATCTATACTAACCAGCATTAGATCGTGTGATATTGCATCTTTAATGTCTTGAAATGACTTTTGGAATCTAGATATCCATTCTATTTTGGAATCCTACTTGAACATGGAATTGAGGGGTTTGATAATATCTAGAAACCTTGAGATTAACTTACTTATGAAGTTAATATTTTTGAATAATGATTTGATCTCTTTCTTCCTATTTGGTGGATACATCTTTTAAATCACCTAACTTCTATCTACATCAATGGTGATTCCACACTTGGTTATAGTGTTCCCCAAAATCTTACCTTTAGTCACTCTAAACATGCTCTTCTTTGGGTTCAATGAAATATTAAACCTTTTTCCTCTCTCAAATATGGATTGTAGGTGACTCATGTGGTCCTTCTGATTCTTAAAAAATATCATAAGATCATCCATATAGATGATTATGCATTTTTATGTTAGTACTTTAAAAACATGATCCATGGCATCTTGAAAGTTTTCTCCTACATTTATTAGGCTGAATGGCATCCTCTTATACACATAAGTTCCCCACTTTATGGTAAACACCATCTTCATTCTATCATCAAATTACATCAATACCTTATTATAGCCTAAAAATCCATCTAAGAAGGACATCAATTTAGAACTAATTACTATTTGTATCACCTCATCTAGAGAAGATAGGGGATAATTTTCCTTTTTAGAAGCCTTGTTTAGATTTATAAATTCCACACATAATTTTATCTAACCATTATTGTTTCTTACTAAAACCAAATTGCCCACCAAGGTAGAATGTCAGACTAGGAAGATGATTGTTACATTTAAAAGGTTCTCCGCTTCTCTCTAAATGAGAGGCTCTAGAATAGGATTGAATGGTCTTTGCCTTTATTTGAATGGTTTGTAACCTGGAATCAAGGGAATCATGTGAGTAATGACCTTTAGTTCATATAATTCTAGATCTTTATATGTTCAAGCAATGATGTCCCTATACCGAGAAATTAAATCCTTCACTTACTACCTCTCTTTTGGGATACAGTTGAGACCAATATTCACATAATTTGGGCTATGTTCATCTCTTATATTTTCCATTCTAAAGTTTCATTCATTGAATTTTGGCTATCCTAGCTACTATGCCTGAGTTTCTACGTCAAATGGTCTCTCTAAGGAGACCAAGCCATATGCAATTTGATTCTCTTTGAGCTGAAGAATGCCTTCTTTTTCTGATTCCTCTTGATAGACATGATTAATGTCCTTATAATCTATTATATAGGATCCAAATTACCTTGAATTGGTTAAAAACTAAATACTCTATTGGTCATCATCAAAGACCTATAAATTTTCTACATTATTTTGAATAGAAGGATATGGTACCAATTCAATTCATAACTTCTTTACTTTAGATTCCTATAATGATTCTAGATTAGCAGAAGTAATAGCTAATGAATCAGTGGTATGATTTTTCTCTATAATAAGTGATAATATGTTGAAAATTTAAAAGATTTCAATCAAGTCCCACAATCTATGCTTGTATCCATTCAAATAAGATAGCTTGCGTTGGTATTAATTTTTGACTTGATTGACCACTAGCTCTGAGTCACCAAACACTAATATTTTCTTCACATTATTCTTGCATGCAAACTATAATCCTAAAACTAATTATTCATAGTCATCTCTATTTTTAGTGCATAGAAATTATAACCTATATGCTAACAAAAACTCTTTACCTTATAGATCAATCAGCTTCATTCCCATGCCTAATCCTTATTTAGATCTAGAGCCATCAAATTGTAGAGTTTGTATATGATTGGAACCTTTAGGTTTTAGATTTTATACTTCATTCTGAGTAGTAAAGTTATAAATACCAAGGTTGGGAGACTCATACTTTACCTCCTCATTCTTGACGTTATACTCTGTAATGGGGTATTTAAATCTCTGCTCTCTGCTAATTTTGATTTGTTTCATAACTCTTATCCATGGTAACCGTATATGAAAAAATTATATAGAGAGATATTAATTAATCATTTTAGACTAATCCCTACTCATCAACAACTCATACCCTTTAGGTATGTCCACCACTAAAATATCAATGGTCATTTAGACTCTTGGCTTAGATGCCACTTGAATGTGAACATTGTTTAATTTTCCAACTACTAGAACCATTATCTTGTCTAATTTTGAAACTATCCTCTTTGAAGGAATTGATGTCAAACCAAGATTTTGATATATTGATGTAGGCATGATATTTGTAAATGCTCTAGAATAAACTAAATAGTTATGAATGTTCTTTTTGAATACCCAAATAATCAATAGAAAGGGTGGAGCTTCTACATTACACTTGTATATTATGTTAATGTTAGATGCTTTCGATGTGGATGTAGACACTTTCACTTTTTACATAGGCATCTTCCTAGTAATGGACTTATAGAGTAGCTCCTTTTGTTTGGTGATCTGAGCTAACTCATGAAGAGTTATATTTACCTTGATCTTATTTATATCCACAACAATATTGTATCCTCCTTTTCTTGGTTCTTCATTGCTCTACTACTAATCATTCCCATTAAGATGTGTGGATTATTATCTACCTTGGGATTAGGAAGAATCAACATGGTATTTAGAGGATTTGATGTTGTGAGTGGATGTTTATCCTTATATTGTATATACCTCTCTAAAACTACTAGAAAGTTTGAACATCATCCATGTTGTCTTCTAGCTCATTATCATCTTCACCTAGGAAAAGAAACTCATGAGTTTAAAAAAAGATGACAATGTTAGAAAAGATAGGATCTAGATGATGCTCAAGTTTATTATGCATCTAACCTTATCTAACCACCTCTCTCTGAAATATTTCAAATGCTGAACAAAATTTAATGCAGTTAAACTCACGATCAAAAGTATTATGAATTCTACACCAAGTGATAAGGGATATATCTTATATATTGATATATGGGACCTTATTAGGATATTAAATCCTATTAAATGGTATATTATATCTATATAATATATTATTTTTATTGTTGGTTAGGCCATTTGCATTGCCCATCTTCTTTTGTATATTCACAAAATCATTGCTCAAATTTTGAACCGTCTTCTAAATAGAATCTAGTTCTACCTATGTAGAATTATTACCTTTTAAAATGGTAGTGGGAATTACAAACACTTTCTAGTTTTAATAATAACCTTTACCCATCACATTATTTTATTATATTAAATTTGGGTATGTCATCTGCATCATGGGAGGTAGTGTGTACAATTGGTTCTGATTGAATTCTAGGACATTCTACCTTGTATGCGGAACTAGATTTAATGTTGGAAAACCACTGTTGACAATAGGTGCAATAGGAATTTAAGGATTGATCTATTTATCTATGGTGATATCCTCTTTGAATGCTAACACCAAAGTGTTATATGTAATTACTCTTCTCAAGAACATGATAGTGATAGGGTCAAAGGCATTCTTGTACATTTCTAATATTAATGTTTCCTATAATTTATATCTTGGGTTTAACTAGTTATACATATTATACCATCTTTTATTTAAATCATGGATAGGTTCATTAGGTTACCTCTTCATTTTGGTGGAGTTTTGTTATACCAAACCAAGATTGGTGACATATCCAAACTACACAAGAAAAGTTACTTGACATTCATCCTAAGAAGTGATGGAATTTTCCACTAAATTTAAATAATAGTCATAAACAACATTCATCAAAGTAAAAGGGAATAACATCCATGTAACATCCTAATCTATGAAATTCATGAGCCTTAAGGTAAATTTAACTAATTTGATATGTTCCTCTATTGTCCTTGATCCTAAAGGAGAAAAAGATGGAAAATACTTTTAGGATTCTAAGGAAAATCATGCATGTCTCTTAGGATGACAATAATATATCCAAATAACCATGGTTGTTACTAAGCCATTGGTTGATTAACAGGAAAAGGGTTCCTTACAAGTAAGGGGTTTCTTATTGGAGGGGGATTTTTCTAAACTGGGGTTACTGGCATAGTTATTGGTCTCCTATGATTTGATAAGGGTGAGACAAATAAACTATCTTAGGAATTAGATATAATCACTCTCTTTCGTGACTCCAGTAAAATTGTATGCAAGGGATAAATAATACTATCAGAGGTGATTTCCCTCTTTGTAGGACTAATTAACTATTGGTGTAGGTTTTATGCACACCACAACTATGATGAGGTAGCCTCTAACATTTTAGGATCTCAATGGAGATAAACTCCACTCCAAGGCATGAGTTATAAGTATGTAATTTATTTTAACCTATTGATGGAATAGTGATTAGGGAATGTAATTTGTTGATAAGGTTTTTGGATGGAGTTGCAGTTCCTAATAAGGGTAGTGAATATTTATATAAGATGGATGGGTGGATGGTTACTAATATAGAGTGGGTAGGTCTGAAAACAAACTCAAAAATGAGGGAAGGGTAAGGTAAAAAAAAGCTTCTATGGTTTTCAAGAACTACTCCCCTAGATGGTTTCTAAAATTACAAGCGATCTCAAAACCTATGACTATTGGTAATAGTAATTGTACACATAGAGTTAAACATAGCTATGAATTTTAAGGACATAATGATGCATGAAATTTACAAGCATTAGACAAATGTTGCTTATTTTAGGGTAGTTGTTACATAACCTTAATCAGGGGATTATGCCTTAGGACAGTGAATTATTTGAGTTAGTTGTTGCACACACATATAAAAATACATCCAAGAAAGCACTCATACATGATTATAATTATGAATCAATTTAAACTTGACTATCTTAACCAATATGTTTACCAATCTTTTAGTAGTTGTTGCTCACTTATAAATTAATATATCAATCAAAATAATCAATAATCTATTCATAGCTTTTGTACACTAAATATTATTGAAAGATACAATTAGTAAGTAATAACTAATTTCACAAAAATTATAAGGAAAATACACAAACACATTCACTAATGATCAAAACTAATGTTTCTCTTGTATTCAATTTTTTTTTACAAAATCCCAAGTTAGATTACAATTATTTATATAGACTTGGGGAAGGGGTTGCCTCATCCTCCAAGTTCATGCAAGGTCATTACATGTGATAGTTAGAACATGTAGTTCTAAATATGGTATAAAACCATATACGAGTTTATTTACAATTATCCATTTAATTTAGCCTTTTCCAAATATATGTAACATGTGCATGTGTATAAAGATAGTCGAAATTTTTACAATTATAGTTTTAACTATATGAAAACTTAGATACATGCACCATTTACCAAAACTACACATGCCTAATTTTATAGGTTGTGAGAGCAACTTATTGATACAAACATATGCATGAAAGATCAAAATCACTTTACCAAAGTTTTATAACTAGTGAAACTATTGTTAGCCATGACTAATCTGAACTATGTGTTACATGATGGATTGTACCTTTTATATAATCTAAATCTTCACTTTTATATTCATCATTCAAATTAAAACATGCATGTTCATACTCTAGCTTAACTATGAGAACCAATGTCTATTGATATATAAATCTCAAGTTTCAAAATATCTAATTATTTTGATCATAATGCCCAATTAGATTTCAAAATGTGACACATGTCAACACTTGATTTAGTCTAATATATATAAAAAGTATACCTAAGATTTGTATATTTGATCCTTTGCTTGTTGAAACATGAGCATGCCACTTGGTAGCTCTTTGTTGGTTTTGGGATATTTGAAAAGTCCATGTTGATCTTACACAATATATACTTATGTAATGGGATCTTTGATTATTCACATAGCTCATTAGATCTATGTACTAATTTACCTAATTATTCTTTTGGGTCATTAGATATATGCACTGAGCTCCTGTGATGGTGACACTTGTCACTCTCATGGAGCTTTGATATTTCAACTCACTCTCACATCATTCAATCAAATGGGATTGATCAAATGTGTATTATAGGATCTTGGTTTTAATCTAAATAGGTAATTTATGAGGTTAAATTTGACATTTGCATTACGATCAAATGATGTCCTCATGACCATCAATGATGTCTATGTAATTGTCAAATTTAAACTCATAATTTTTTCCATTGCCGAAGTTAAATGTGATGTTTGCATGGCCTTTAAATGATATCCTTATGACCATCAAATGACATCGACATGACTATGATATTCAATCTCAACAACTTGACACATGACATCTCTTTAGGATCCCCTGCTCCTGTAAACATAAGAAAAAAACAACTTACATAATACTTTGGTAAAAATGTATAAAGGACCCTTCATGAATATTCTAGCCTAAGTTTTTAGTATTAATAAAATATTATTTAGACATAGGCTAAGAATATTAAATTAATCTAAAATCATGATTAAATTTTTCTAAGGGTACCCTTAGCAGTCTGGTATTTGTTTCAGGGCAATTATTATGGGAGAATTATCAGGGGATTTTTGTAGGGAAACTATTTTGGGACACTTATACAAGGGATTTATTATGGATAAAATGTGTGTAACAATTATCCCAAAAGGGTTCTTTTATCTAATAAAATGTTTGAGTGAATTGGTCAAAGGGCAAGATGCCTAAGACAAAAGTCCCAAAGGGTAAGTGGTCACTAAAAAAAGATTGAACAGTCTTTTTTAAAATGTATAAAGGGTTGGTTTAGGAATTATAAAGGGCATGTGACCATAGGGGAATTGTTTTAGGCCTTTTGTGTTGAACAAAATGTCTAAAATAAAAAAGTTTTAAGGAATTAGTCTAGGGCAAAAATTATTGAAAGGTAGGCTTATAGGGAAAAAATGCTTAAGACAAAAGTCCTAAAGGGAATGTTAAAAAGGTTCAAAAGGGTCTACATAATGTTTAAAATTCCTAAAGAGTCTAATTTATAGGGTACATTTTGATTGTAAAGGGCCCTTACAAAAGTCTTAAAGGGTAACCATAAAAGTGTCAAAGGGCACATTCAAAAGGTTGAAGGGTATGTTTAGAAAGCTTGAAGGAATATGTGTCCTTGACAAAACTTTTTAAAATTATGTTTGAGATAAAGGGTCATTTAAAAATTCTTGAAGTAATTTGATCTAAGGGATTGTTTGGAAAAAATATCCATAATAATTATCTTGAAGACTTAATTCTCTTAGATAAAATATCCAAAGGAATTCAATTGGCTTGTATAAAGTGTCTGGAATAAAATGTATGAAGGAAAGGTTAAGAAAGGTAAAGGTGTAGGATAAAAGGCATGAAGGATAGGTGTAGAGGGGATTAATGGAAATTTAAAATATCTCAAGGAATTACATCAAGTAAAATGGTTGGAAAAAAAAGGTTGAAGGACATATTCACAAATCCTAAAGGGTAGGTCAGTTGCAAAGGGTCATTTTAAAAATCCATAAGGGCACTTTCTATCTAACAATAATCCAAAAGGTATAATTCATAATTAATTTGTCCAAGACAAAATCCTTGAAGGATTTACTTCATAAAGGCTGAAGGGAAATCTCAAAAGGCCAAAGGACAAGTCTATTTCATCGAGTAAAATGCCTACAATAAAAATCTCATAAACTAGTTTTATATGTAGAATTATTTCAAATAAAATATCCATAATAATTTCACTAATAAAAATAAGTCTAAAGTAATAAGTCCAAAAAGACAAATCGCATAATCCCTAAAATGATAAGTCCCAAGAGGATAGCAAAGTTAGTCTATGAAAACATAAGTCTATAACAATTAGCTCAATGTAAAAAAATTGACTAAACAAAAGATTTATTCTATGAAAGCATAATATCAATGCCATCTTGCCAAAGTATAAAAATTCCAAATCATGATATTTTCCCAGAATTTGCATAAATACATAGAATAATAGACTCAAAATCAAGACAATAATTTGAAAATAAAAATTAGGTCCCCATTTGCAATGGAAAAAAGGGGGATGTTGGGTACAAAAAATGGTAACTTAAAGGGGGAATACTCCTTAGTATTCAAGAACCCAAAACTTTGGTTTGCAATCCTAAATTAATGTTGAAGTGTTCCACAAAAGAATACTTAAATAATAAAAATGAAAGTGACACCTAAGTTAATTAACACAACATAGTTGCTTTATAATTTCTTAGATTTGTGTCTGTCGAAAGGTGTAGTTGATTTAACCCCTATTATGATGAGTTTTTAAAAAGATTTGATTAGGCTATAGGTTTTTTTTATAGTGTCTATTTAAGCTCAAAAATAATGGAATCTCAAGCATTGCTCTTCTACCATCTAGGCATCCATATCCCCGATAGAGATACCTTGGGATCCTTCTCTTCTAATTCCTTTATTTTTTATTTTTATCATAATGCATGGTACATTGACCTTCTTTCATCATGTGAACCTTTTGATTTTCTTTAAATTTTATTTTGATCCTTTGAGTTCATTGGTTCTTTCTTATTTTTTTTTCTCTTTTCTTTTATTATTGAATTGAAACTAAAATATTTATAACCCAAATAATCTAGTATAATGATAAAATGAATCATTGCTAGAATGCCCCTACTAGATACACCTATACCCAAAATTATCACTTCCAAAAGGTATCTAATTTTATAATCATATTTTATCCAATAAAACAATAAAGCTTTCCAACTTTGTATGAAGTGCTATGAAAGCAACTTCCACATACCTGCTAAAAGTATTTAACTGTGAAACCATTCAAAATAATCTATGATTACTTACATTCATTATAAAGACTCAAAAACATAGAAGTACACCTAATCTATAAACTAGTCACAAAGTGTCAAGATTTTAATTTTTCCCTTTTTCACAAGTCATAAGCTTAGTTGGTTTGGATTTTAACTTGGTTGTAGTCAGAGAAAACATAGTTAAAATCATCGTAGAAAGCAAAGAACAATTAATCTATGAAAGCAAGAAACTAATCTAATAAATTATTGAAATATAATTTAGAAAACATGAAATATAATCTATGAAAATAAAATACTGAAAGTAGGAAAGATTAATCTAGAAAGCAAGAAAATAATATATGACATCGAGAAATATAATCTATGAAAGTAGGGAACTATTCTAAGAAATTAAGAAATCTAATCTAATCTTAGAGATACATTCATTTATCCCTCATTACTCATTAACATCATCTGATGGTATAGCCCTGAAGTGCCCATGATCTCTAAAATTTGGTACAATTTAATCCATAGTGGGGGAAACTTGTCATGTTGTCTTTTATTCTCATGGGCTTTATCCAAAAGTAAGACTAGATCTAAAATATTGAATTATTTGACCTTCACTCTCTCATAAAACCACCTCTTGACCATGTCCTAGTGTTTTCTAAATGTTTTTAAGGATTCAATCCTTAAATATTATATTTTTATTATGTCTAGTAATCTTGATTTTGATTTATCACTTAGTTTTATGTAGTCCTGCATAAACTGCTAAGTGGGTAACTTCAATATAATTAGGAACATAGGATTGTATCTATACACTAGTAGGAAGGGTGAAGCTTTAAGGGATTGCTTGTGTCTAGTTTTATCTACCCAAAGAGTATACTTCAATAAATTGTGCCAATCCCTAGGCTTCTCTCTAACTGACTTCTTAATTACATCGATTACATTTTTGTTCATTGATTCCACCAGTCCATTTACCTAAGGGTATTGGTTAGAATCTAACCTGATAATTATTTGGTTATCATGTGACCATTCCATAAATTCTACTAATATGAAATATGGTCCATTATCATAAACTAGATAAATAGGCATGCTAAATTTGGTTGTTATGTGTTCCTTTAAAAATTGAATCACATCTTTTGCTCTATAATTATTTGTGGATATGGCTTTGGTCTATCTAGTGTAATAATTTGTAGCAGTAAGCAAAAACTTATGGCTTCTTGAGTATTTTGTGTTGATAACACCAATGAGGTCTAAACCCCACTGGGCAAATGGATGTCCTTCAATAACTATTTTAAAGGAATTATTGTGTATACTTCTCTCTTGAATATAGATTGGCATTCATGGCATGCTATCACATGAGCATGAACATATTTGAAAATTATTGGATAGTAGTAGCCCATTCTTAAAATCTTATGGGTTATAGTATTCCTAGAAGGATGACTATTGCCTATATTTTGATGCAAGTTCTCTAATATTTATTTAGATTATTTTGCAAATACACACCTAAGATAAATACCTTCATAATTTCTTCTATAGAGGACTCCCTTCATGATCATGTAATGAGAAATTTTGATCCTCAAATCTTTTCTATATCTATTGAGCTTAGGGGGACAAGTTCCTATAAGTAAATATTGTATTTTATCAATATACTATTCTTCTTTAGATACATGAGCTTCATATACCTCTTTAACTATGATGCATAGATATAGTTTAGTCATAAGCTAAACAATACCTTACCCTTAAATGATCTTTTTAGGCTTGATCTCCATGTCAAATTCTTTCAACTTGGCAATATATTTGCCTTTTCATTCTTGTATCTCATTCTATGACATGGTGAGCTTAACAATAGGATCATGCACAATGGCATTGACTTTATTCCTCAAGATGTAATGTCAAAACATCTTCACTACTTTGATAAGGGTGAGAATATATTTATCAATCATAGAGTACCTTAGTTCTATATTTTTTATATTCATTCTCATAAATGTGATTGGTTGATCAATCTTATAATTTTTATATGTGATGACAATAGTAATCAAATTCTCTAAAGCAAATGAGTATAGGTAGAAATCTTATTAGTATCTAGACTAGTCAACATTAGAGCCTATGATATTGCATCTTTAATGTCTTGGAGTGACTTTAAGGCTTCATCTATCCATTTGATTATGGTATCCTAATTGAACATGGCATGGGTCTAAAAATATTTGTAAATTTTGAGATGAATTTCCTTACAAAGTTAATCTTTCTAAAGAATTATTTGAGCTCCTTGTTGTTTGGTGGCGAAATTTTTGAAATTGTCTAATTGTATTTGGATCAATGGTGATCCCATCCTGAGTGATGGTGTGCCCCAAAATATTACCTTCAGTCACTCTAACTATGCTCTTATTTAGGTTAAATGAAATACTAAACCTTTTACATGTCTCAAATATGGACTATAGGTGACTTATGTGGTCCTTCTGATTCTTTAAAAATATCATAAGATCATCCATGTAGATAATTATGCATTTTCCTATAAATATTTTGAAAGCATGATCCAAGGCATGTTGAAAGGTTTCTCCCACATTTATTAGGTTTAATGACATCTTTTTATTTGCATAAGTTCCTCACTTCATGGTAAATGTCATCTTAATTCTATCCTTATATTATACCAACACCTGATTGTAGCCTAAAAATCCATCTAGGAAAGACATCATTTCAAAACCACTTAGTATTTGTATCACCTTATCCATGAAGTCCACACATAATCTGATCTCACCATTATTATTTTTTAATGGGACCAGATTGGCCACCTAGGTAAAATGTCAAACTGGAAAGCTAAATTTTACATTTAAAAGCTTCTCCACTTCTCTCTGAATGAGAGGCTCTAGAATAAGATTGACTGGTCTTTGTCTTTATCTAAATAGTTTGTGATCCAGATTCAAGGGAAATGTGTGATTAATGACCTTGAAGTCATATACTTTCATATCTTCATATGTCTAAACAATGATGTCCTTATATTGAGGTATTAAATCCTTCACTTGTTGCCTCTCTTCTGGGGTGAAACTGATACCGATATTCACATAACATAGGTTGTGCTCATCTCCTTAATTTTCCTTTATGAAGTCTAATTCATTGAATTTTGGTAATCTTAGTTATTGTGCCTGAGTATCTATGTCAAATGGTCTCTCCAAGGAGACCAAGTCATCTAGAATTTGATTCTCTTAGAGTTAAAGAATGCCTTTTTGTTTGATTCTTATTTAAATAGGTGATTAGCATCCTTATCATCTATAATTTGGGATTTAAATTCCACTAAATTATTTAAAAACTAAATATTCTACTGGTCATCATCAAAGACCTAGAATTTTCTATACTATTTGGAATGGAAGGACATAATAACAATTCAATTGAGAACTTATTTACCTTATATTCCTATTGAAGCTCCAAATTATTAGCAACAACTAATGAATCAACAATCTAATTTTGCTGTCTAGGAAGTGCTACTATGTTGAAATATTCAAAGCTTTTAATTGGCTCCCATGCTCTATGATTGTATCTCTTTAAATAAGATAGCTTGCATTAGTACTTATTTCTTACTTGACTAACCACCATCTCTGAGTCACCATATATTGATATTTACTTCACATTATTATTGAGTGTAAACTATAGTCCTAAAACTAAGGCCTCATGCTCAAATCTGTTAGTGCAAGGAAATTACAACCTATATATTTCTAAAAAACTTTTACCTTGTGGATCAATCAGCTCAATTCTCACACCTAATCCTTACTTGGATCTAGCAACATCAAAGTTTAAAATACATAGCTAATTAGAACCTTCAAGTTTTGGCTTTGACTCTCTATCAATTTTGATTCAATTCACAACTCCTCTCCATGGTAGCCATATATGAGAAAAATCTATAGAGAGATATTAATTAAGCATTTTGGACTAATCCCTACTTAGCATCAACCCGTATCCTTTAGGTATGTCCACCACTAAAATATAAATGATCATTTAGACTCTTGGCTCTAATGCCACTTAAATGTGCACATTATTCAAATCTCTAACTACTTAAACAACCATCTTATCTAATTGTGAAACTATCCTCTTTGAAGGCCTTGGTGTCAAACCAAGTTTTTGACATATGGACATAGGAATGATAGTTGGAGATGCTCTATAATCAATTAAATAGTTATGAATGTTCTTACTAAATGCCTAGATAGTCAACAGAAAGGGTGGAACTCCTTGTTTTATCTTGTAATTGAAGTTGTCATTAGATGCTTTTGATGTGGATGTAAATGATTTCACTTTTTACATAGGTGTCTTCCTAGTAATGGACTTATAAAATAACTCCTTTTGTTTGATGATCTGAGCTAACTCATAAAGAGTTAGATTTGCCTTGATCTTCTTCATATCCTCAAAAATAGTGTATCCTCCTTTGGTTGGTTCTCCCTTACTCTGTTGTTGATCATTACCCTTTGGAGGGCATGGATTATTATCCAACTTGGGATTAGGATGAATCACCATGGTATTTGGAGGAGTCGATATTGTCAGTGGATTCTTAGTCCTTAGACTATATGTAACTCTCTAAAACTACTAGAAAGCATGAAATTCATCTATGTTGTCTTTTGGCTCATTATCATCTTCACCTAGGAAAGGAAATTTATGAGTTGCAAAGAACATGGTAGTGCTAGAAGATCTAGGATATAGATGATTCTCAGGTAGATTATTCATATAATATTTTCTAACCACCTCTCTTTGAAAAATTTGTAATGCTATGCAAAATTCAACACAGTTGAGCTCACCATGCTCAAAAGTTTTATGAATTCTATACCAAGTGGAAAGGTTGTCTCTATAATATTAATCTCTAGAAACTTGTTAGGATATTTAGTCATGTTGAATGGTCTATTGTATCTTAATAATTTAGTATTATAATTTCCATTTAGGAAATTTACATTACCCATATTCCTTTTTATATTCAAGAAATCATTTCTCAACTTTTGAACCATCTTCTGAATAGAATCTAGTTCTACGTTTGTAGAGTTGGTACCTTGTAAAATGGATATAAGAAGTGCAACCGCTTACTAGTTATAATGATAACCATTACCCATCACATGATTGTTCAAATAGAAAAAAATTGGCTATTATATGCATCACAACAGGTAGTGTGTAAAATTAGTTTTGATTAAATGCCAAGACATTCTCCCTTTCATGCAAAATTGAATTTAGTGATGGAAAACCATTGTTGACATTAGGCACTCCAAGCATGTGAGGATTGATCTATCTATCTATGGTGATAACCTCTATGAATGTTAATGCCAAAGTGTTAGCCATAATTTCTCTTCTCTAAAACATGATAGTGATAGAGTCCAAGGAGTTCTTGTATATTTTCAATTCCAGTTCTACCTATAGTTTATATCTTGGGTTTAACTAATTATACATCTTCTTCCATCTTACATTGAAATCATGGAAGGGCTCATTAGGTTCCCTCTTCATGATAATGAAGTACTGGTATAATAAAATAGGATTAGTGACCTATCCAAACTATACAATAAAATATTCTTAACATTTATCCCAAGAAGTGATGGAATTTTTTATTAGATTAAAATACCATTCATAAGTAGCATTCATCAAAGTAAGAAGCAATACCCTTCATGTAACATCCTCATATATGACATTCATTAAACTTAAGGCATCTTTAACTAATTTGATACGTTCCTTTGTTGTCTTTTTTCCTAGGAGAAAATAATGGCAAATAATTTTTATGATTCTAAGGCAAATCATGCATGTCTCCTTGGAGGGTGATAGTAGATCCAACTAACCAAGGTTGTTGCTGAAATATTGGTTAATAAACATGAAAAGGGTTCCTTATAAGTAAGGTGTTCTCTACTAGAGGGAGATTTTTCTAAACTAGGGATATTGACATAGTTCTAGGTCTTATATGATTTGACAAGGTTGAGAGTAATAAACTAGCCTAGGAATTAGAGTTGGTCACTCTCATGGGTGACTCTAGTATAACTCTACTCAAAGGATAACTACTATGAGAGGTTTTGGCCCTTATTATAGCACTAATTAACTATTGGTGAGGGTTTTATGCACACCATATCCTTAATGATATTTCCTCTAACATTATAAAATCTCAATGGAGGTAAATTCCACTCTAGGGCATAATTTAAAGGTATGCAGTTTATGTCAACCTATTGATGGAATAGCATGTAGGGCATGTAGGTCGTTGACATGGTTTTTGTATGGAGGTGTGATTATTAATAATGGTAGTGAGTATTGATGTGAGTTTGATGGGTGTATGGTTAATAATCTATAATGGGTAGGTCTCAAAACAAAATCAAAAAGGAAGGAAGGGTAAGGCATAAAATAAAGCTTATGTGGTTTTTAGGAACTACTCCCTTGGCTAGTTTCTAAAAGGATAAGTGATCTTGGAACCTATGCTTATTTCTAGTAGAAATTGCACACATAGAGTCAAACATGACTAAGAAATCTAAGGAAATAATGATGTAGGAAATTCAAAAGCCTTAGACAAAGGTTGGTCCTTTTAGGGAAATTATTGCACACCCTTAATCAAGAGATTATGGTTTGAGTGAATGAAGTATCTGATGAAGCTATTACACACACAGAAAACTACATCTATGAAACAACTCATGTATAATAAGAATTATGAATTAATTTGAACATGAATATCTTAACCAATATGTTTATCAATCTTTTAGCAGTTGTTTCACACCTAAAAATTAGTATATCGATCAAAAAAATCAAGAATCCATTCATATCTTTTACACACTAAATATTATTGAAACATACAAACAAGAAGTAATAACTAATTACATATAAATTGGAAATAAAATACACAAATCCATTTTCTAATGATAAAAACTTATGTTAATCTTATATTCAAAAGTTCTCTAACAAAAATCCAAGCTGGATTAGAATTTTTTATATAGACTTGGGGAAGGGGTCTCCTCATCCTCCAAGTTCATACAAGGTCGTTACATGTGATAGTTAGAACATGTAGTTATAAGTATGGTATAAAACCATATAAGAGTCTATTTATAGTTATCTATTTAATTTATCCTTTTCCAAAGCTATGCAACATGTGCATGTGTATAAACATAACAAAAAAATTTACAATTATAGTTGAACTATATGTAAAATTTAAATAGATGCATCATTTACCAAAAATACACATGCCTCCTTTTATAGGTTGTGAGAATAACCTATTGATATTTTAGATTAGATACCTTCAAATGGAACTCAAACATATGCATGAAGGACCAAAATCACTTTACCAATGTTTTATAATTAGTGGTAATATTGTTATCCATGACTATTCTAAACTGTGTATTGCATGTTCACTTATCCCTTTTAAAAAATCTAGATCTTCAATTTTATATTTATTTTTCATATTAAAACATGCATGTTCATACTCTAGATTAATTATGAGATTAATTCATATTGATAGATAAATTTCAAGTGTCCAAATATCTATGTATTTTACCCATAATTCCAAGTTATCTTTCCAAATATGGCATGTGTCAACACCTAATTGAGTTTGGGATCTCTGAAAAGTCCACCTAAGACTCAAACCATTGATCCTTTACATGATATAATGAAATCATGGAACTTGAAATCTCTTCATTAGTTTTGAGACCTTTGAAAAGTCTATGTTGATCTCACACCATTTATCCTTATGTACTAAGCTCCTTGCTTCTTCTTATAGGTTAATGGATCTATGTACTAGGTTACCTACTTCTTCACATGGGTCATTGGATCTATCCACTAAGCTCCCATGATGGTGACACTTGTCACTCTTGTGTATCTTTGAAATTTCAACTCTCTCTTGTATTGTTCAATCAAATTAGCCTTAGTGGATGTGTACAGTAGGATCTTGATTTGAATTTAAATGGGTAATTTAAAATGTTAAATTTGACATTCACATTATCACAAAATGACATCATTGTGACTGTTAATGATCTTTGTATGACTATAAAATTTGATCATCAAATGATGTCCTTGTTATTGTCAAATGACATCTACATGACTACCAAATTTAATCTCAGTAACTTGACACATGTCATATCTTTGGGATCCCCTGCTCCTACAAACATAATCAAAAAATGACTTAGCATAATACTTTTGGGAAAATGTATAAATGACCCTACATGAATATTATTGCCTAAGTTTTTAGTATTAATAAAATATCATTTGGACCTAAGATAATAATATTAAATTACGCTCAAAGTATGATGAAATTTTTCTAAGCATGGGTGCCACTTGGCAGTCTAGTATTTGTTTCAAGGTAATTATTATGCGAGAATTATCATGGGATTTTAGTGGGGAAATTATTTTGGGACTTCTATGTATTGGATTTGTTTTAGAAAAACTATCTACAATAATTCTCCCAAAAGGGTTATTTTCATTAGATAAAATCCCAGAGGGAATTGGCCTAAGGTCAAGATGCCAATGATAAAAGTCTCAAAGGGTAAGTGATCACTTCAAAAAGCCTAAAGGGTCTTTTTAAAAATGTATAAAGGGTCAATTCAGGGATTTTTGAGGGCATGTTCCCTTGGGGTAATTATTTTGGGCATTTTGTGTCAAACAAAATGTTTGAAACAAAAATTCTAAAGGAATTAGTTTGGGGGAAAAAGACCCCAATGGAAGGTTCATAGGGAAAAAAATGCTCAAGATAAAAGACTCGAAGGGCATATTCAAAAGAGCCAAAGGGTTTACTTCATGGAAAAATTTCCTAAAGGGTCTACTTTTTAGGGTACATTTCAATGGGAAAGGTCCCTTACAAAATTCTCAAAGGGTAAGCACAAAAGTATTGAAGGGAACTTTCAAAAGGCCGAAGGGTATGTTCAAAAAGTCCAAAGGAATATATGTCTTTGAAAAAGATTCCAAAGGGTAAGTTATAGGTGAAGGGTCATTTAAAAATTCCTAAAGAAATTATATTTGGGGGATTTTTTTAGACAAAATTTCCATAATAATTATCCTAAAGACCCAATTCTCTTTGATAATATGTTTGAAGGAATTCAATTGGCTTAGAGAAAGTGTCTCAAAAAAAATGTCTAAATGAAATATTAAAAAAGGAAAAGGTGCATGATAAAAGTCCCAAAAGATAGGTGTAGAGGGGATGAAGTTAAATTAAAAAAGTCTTGAAGGAATTCTATTGGGAAAAATGGACACAACAAAAAGGTCGAAGGACATATTACACAAATCCCAAAGGGTAGGTTAGGGGTAAAGGGTCATTTCAAAAATCTTGAAGTTATCTTTATATTTGAAAACAATCCAAAGGGTCTACTTCATAGGGAATTTTTCCATGACAAAATTATTGAAGGATCTACTTTGTAAAAGGTGAAAGTAAATATAAAAAGGACAAAGGATAAGTCTATTTCATCAAGAAAAATTCATGTGACAAAAATCTCATAGACCAATTCCATCTATAGAATTGTTTCATACAAAATGTCCACAATAATTTATTCAATAGAAATAAGTTTGAAGTAATAAGTTTGAAATGACAAATTTCATAAGACACAAAATAATATGTCCCAAGAGGATAGTAAAGTTATTCTATCAAAAATAAGTCCAAAAAAATTATCTCAAAGTAACAAATATGATAGAACAAAAGATTTAGTCTATTAAAAAATAATACTAATGCCATATTTTCAAAGTATAAAAAGGCAAAATCATGACATTTTCCCATAATTTGCATAAACACATATAACAAGAGGCTCAAAATCAAGACAATAATCTAAAAAGAAAAAGTGGGTCCCCATTTCCTATGGAAAGCAGGGGGATGTTGGGTACAAC
Source organism: Torreya grandis (assembly GCA_037957365.1). Classification (NCBI taxonomy): domain Eukaryota; kingdom Viridiplantae; phylum Streptophyta; class Pinopsida; order Cupressales; family Taxaceae; genus Torreya; species Torreya grandis. The sequence goes on from JARHVA010006826.1 coordinate 61,907, forward strand.
AAATGATGACCTACAGGGGGAATACTCATGAGTATTCAAGAACCCAAAACTCTAGTTTGCAATGTTAAATAAATGATTAAGTGTGACATAGAAGAGTACTTAAATTATAAACATGAATGAGACTCCTAAATTAATTTACACAATGTACTTCCTTTCTAATTTCTTGGATTTGTATGTGTCAAAATGTGTAGTTGATTTAACCCCTGATGTGATGACTTTTTCAAAGACTTTGATGGGGTTGTAGATTTCATTCTAGTATTTATTAAAGATAGAAAATAAGGGAAGATCAAGAATATCTCTAATACCATCCAAACATCCATAGCCCCAACAGAGATACATTGGCCTCCTTCTCTTCTCATTCCTTTATTTTTTTTATTTTGATCATGATGTATGGTACACTGACCTTATTTTAGAATGTGAGACTTTTGATTTTATTTATATTTCAATTTTCTCTTTTTATCCCATTGGTTATTTATTCTTTCTTTTTTCTTTCACTCTTATTTTTCTTAAAAATAAAAAAGAGAAAAGATGGAACCCCAGTGAGTGGGTATAATTATAAAATTAATCATTACTAGAGCATCCCTACAAGGTACACATATACCCAAAATTATCACTTCCAACACATATTTAATGTGATAAGTGTGTTTTATCCAATAAACCAATAAAGCTTTTGAAATTTGTATAAAGTACACTAAAATCAACTTCCGCATGCCTATTACAAGTATTCAATTGTGACACCATTTAGAATAATTCATGACTACCTACCTTCATCCTAAAGACTCAAAAAAATAGAAATACACCTAATCTTTAAACTAGTCCTAAAGTGTCAAGATTTTAATTTTCCCTTTTTTCAAAAGTCATAAGCTCAGTTGGTTTGGATTTTAACTTTGTTATAGTCAGAGCAAACATAATTTTTATCGTCAGAGAAAGAAAAGAACAACTAATCGAAGAAAACAATAAACTAATGTAAGAAAGCACAAAAATATAATCTTAAAAACATGAAATCTAATTTATGAAAGAAAAATATTGAAAGTAGGTAAGATTAATATTGAAATCAAGAAATAAATCTATGAAGTCAAGAAATATAATCTATGAAAGCAAGGAACTATTCTAATAAAGTAGGATATCTAATCTAATCCTATAGCTACATTCATCTATCCCTCATTACTTTATAACATCATCCAATGGTACATCCCTAAAGTAGTGCTCAAGGAAATATTTGTTAACTAGATATTTAAGCTCATTACTTTGGAGGTTCTTTAGATGAAAAACATTAGTGCCCATGATATCTAAAATTTGTTACGATCCAATCCATAGTGGGGAAAACTTGTCATGTTGTCCTTTATTCTCATTGGATTTATCCTAAAGTAACACTGGATATAAAATCCTAATTTATTTGACCTTCACTCTCTTATAAAATCACCTCTTAACCACATCTTGGTGTTTTATGAATGTTTTTAAGGTTTCAATCCTTGAATCTTCCATTCATATTATGTTTAGCAATCTTTATTCTACTTTATCACTAATTTTCATATAGTCTTGCATAAATTGATAAGTGGGTAACTTTAACATAATTGGGAAATCAAGCTTTCATCTATACACTAGTAGGTAGGGTGAAGCTTTAAGGGATTTATTTTTCATAGTAAGGTATTCACAAAGATCATACTTCAATTAATTGTGTCAGTCTCTAGGCTTATCTCTGATTGACTTCTTAATTACATCAATCATATTTTTATTTATTGATTCTGCTAGTCCATTTCCTTGAGGGTAATGGTTTGAAGATGACCTAATAATGATCTAGTTATTATTTTCCCATTTAGTAAATTATACTAATATCAAATCTAATCCATTTTCATAAACTATATAAATAGGCATGCTAAATTTGGTTGTGTTCCTCTAAAAAGAAAATCACATCTTATTTTCTATAATTATTTGCGGCTATAGCTTCAATCCATCTAGTGAAATAATATATAGAAATAAGAAAAAACCTATGGCCTACTAAGCAATTTGTGTTGATGACACCAATGAATTCTAAACCCCACTTGGAAAATGAGCATCTTTCAATAACTATTTGTAAAGGCATTATTACATGTACTTCTATCTTGGCTAGAGCTTGGTATTCATGGCATGTTCTCACATGAATTTGAACATATTTGAAAATTGTTTTCTAGTATTATTCTATTCTAAAGATCTTATGGGTTGTGGTATTTCTATAAGGATGATGACTACCTATCTTCTGATTCAAGTTCTCTAAGATTTCTTTATCTTCTTCTACAGATACACACCTGAGATAAATACCTTCATAATTTCTTCTATAGAGGAATCCCTTCTTAATCATTTAATTAGTATATTTGAGCCTCAAATATCTTATTTTCACTAGATAAAAATGACTTTATTCCTCAATATGTAATTTGAAAACTTCTTCACTACTTTGACAAGGGCAAAAATATGTTTATAAATCATAGAGTACCTAAGTTTTGCATCTTTCAAATTCATGATCATAAATGTGATTGGGTGCTCAATCTCATATTTATTATACAAGATGACATCATCAATTGAATGCTCTAAAAATAATGAGTATTGGTAGAAATATTTAATAACATTTGGACTGATTAGAATTGGAGCCTATGATATTATGTGCTTAATGTCTTAGAAGGACTTTAAAACTTTAACTATCCATTCAATTTTGGCATCCTCTTTAAGTATGGACTTTAAGCGTTTGATGATATTTTCAAATTATGAGATGAACTTCCTTATAAATTTAATATTTCCAAAGAATGCTTTGAGTTCATTCTTGTTATTTGGTGGCTAAATTTTTTAAATCACCTAAATTCTATCTAGATCAATGGTGATCCCATCCTTAGTAATGGTGTGACCTAAAACCTTACCTTCAGTCACTATGAATATGTTATTATTTGGGCTCAATAAAATACCAAACCCTCGACATCTCTTTAATATGGATTGTAGGTGACTTATGTGGTCCTTTTGATTCTTTGAAAATACATTAAGATCATCCATGTAGATGATTATGCATTTTCCTATCATTCCTTTTAAATAATGATCCATGGCACATTAAAATGTCACTCCTACATAAATTAGGCCAAATTGAATCCTCTTATATGCATAAGTTCCCAACTTCCTAGTAAATTTCATCTTCATTCTATCCTTAGATTGAATCAATACTTGATTATCTCTCTAAAATCCATCTAGGAAGGACATCATTTTAGAAACACTTAATATTTGTATCACCTCATCTAGAGAAGTTAGGGAACCATTGTCCTTTTTAGAATCCTTTTTTATATTTCTAAAGGCCTCACATAATTTGATCTCACCATTCTTCTTTCTTATTAGGACTAAATTGGCCATGCCAGGAGAATGTTAGATTGGGAATATGATTTTTTCATTTAAAATATTCTCCACTTATGTCTAAATGAGAGGCTCTAGAATAATATTGACTAGTATTTGCATCTATCTAAATGGTTTATGATCTATCTTCAAAGGAATCATGTGATTAATGACCTGTAGCTCATATAGTTTTAGATCTTCATATGTCTAAGCAATGAAGTCCTTATATTGAGAAATTAAATCCTTCACTCTTTACCTCTATTCTGGGGTAAAACTAAGACTAATATTCACATAATGTAGGATGTGCTCAACTTATAAATTTTCCTTTTTGAAGTTTGATTCATTGAATTTTGGCTATCTTAATTGTTTTGCCTAAGTATCTATGTTGAATGGTTTCTCTAAGGAGACCAAGCCAACTCAAATTTGATTTTCTTTGAGCTGAAGAACACTTTTTTTAATCTAATTCCTCATGAAAGAGGTGATTAATTTCCTCGTCATCTATTATTAGGGATTCAAATTCCCCAAAATTGGTTAAAAACTAAATAATCTACTAGTCATCATTAGAGACTAGGAAATTTTATATGTTATCTAAAATGGAAGGATGTGGTACCAATCAATTGAGAATTTCTTTATCGTAGATTCCTATAATGACTTCATATTAGTAAAAGTAGTATATAATAAATTAGTGGTATAATTTTTCTCTCTAAGAAGTCATACTATGTTGAAATATTCAAATGTTTCAATCAGGTTCAATGTTTTGTGTTTGTATCTCTTCAAATAAGATAGCTTACATTGGTATTTATATATGACTTGATTAACCACCAATTTTAAGTTTTTGAACATTGATATTTGCTTCACATTATTCTTGAGTACAAACTGTAGTCATAGAATAAAGGCCTCATACTTAGCTCTATTATTAGTGCATGGAAATTATAACCTATATGTTGCCAAAAACATTTTACCTTATGGATCAATCAACTCAATTCCCATGCCTAATCCTTACTTGTATTTAGATCCATCAAAGTGTAGATTCCATAGTTGATTGGAACCTTAAGGTTTTTGATTCTATACTTTATTTTCATTAGTAAAAGTATAAATATCAAGCTTGGGAGACTAATTCTTTACCTCTTCATTCTTGACATTGTACTATGTAATGGGGTATTTCATTTTTGGCTCTCTATCAATTCTTATTTGATTCACAACTCCTCTCCATGGTAGCCCTATATGAGAAAAATTTGTAAAGAGATATCTATTAAGTGTTTTGTACCAATCCCTACTTAGTAGAAACTTGTATCCTTTAGGTATTTCAAGCACTAAATATCAATGGTAATTTGGACTCTTGGCTCAGATGCCAATTGAATACACATATTGTTTAATTCTCCAACTAGTAGAACCACTATCTTATCTAATTGTGAAACTATCCTCTTTAAAAGGATTGGTATAAAACCAATATTTTGACATATATATGTAATAATAATAGTTATAGATGATCCAAAATCAACTAAATAGTTTTGAATGTTCTTATAGAATGCCCAGATACTCAATAAAAATGGTAGAACTTCAAGCTTGCTCTTGTAGATGATGTTGGTGTTAGATGCTTTTGATGTGGATGAAAATGATTTCAATTTTTCTAGAGGAATATTCATAGTAATGGAATTATAGAGAAAATCCTTTTGTTTGATGATTTGAGCTATCTCATGAAGAGTTATATTCACCATGATCTTTTTCGTATCCTCAAAAATATTGTATCCTCATTTTTTTTGTTCTTATTTTCTCTACTACTAATCATTCCCCTTTAGAGAGGGTAGATTACTATCTACCTTGGTATTAACATGAATCATCATGGTATTTGGAGGAGTCAATGTTGTGAGTGGCTAATTATTCCATAGATTGTATGCACCTCTCTAGACAGGCTACAAAGCGTGAACTTCATCCATGTTGTCTTTTGACTCATTATCATCTTCACTTAGGAAATAAAACTTATGAGTTTAAAAGAACATGGTAGTGTTAAAAGATATATAATCTAGATGATGCTCAAGTGGATTATGTGTTTTATCTTGTCTAACCACATATATTTGAAATATTTCCAATGTTACACAAATTTCAATGTAGTTGAGCTCACCATGCTAAGAAGTATTATGAATTCTACACCAATTAGGAAGGGCAATCTCTAGTACATTTATCTATGGAAGCTTTTTAGATGGTTAAATCCTATTGAAGGGTCTATTGTATCTTTGGAATCTAGTATTTTGATTTATGGTTGGGCCATTTACATTTCTCATCTTCCTTTGCATATTTAAAAAATCATTACTCAACTTTTGAACCATCTTCTAAATAGAATATAGTTATGCCTTTATAGAATTGATACCTTGTAAATTGGTAGTGGGAAGCATAGTTGATTACTAGTTTTAATAATAACCATTGTCTATTGTATGATTTTTCAAGTAGCCAAAATTTAGTTGTGTTATCTACATCATGGGAGGTAGTTTGTATAATTGGTTTTGATTAAATGCTAAGACATTCCACCTTACATGTGGACCTAGATTTAGTGCTGGAAAATCATTGTTAAGATTAGGCACTCAAATAATATAAGGATTGATCTATCTATGGTGATAGCCTCTTTGAATGTTAATGCCAAAGTCTTAGCTATAATTTCTCTTCTCAAGAACACGATAGTGATAGTTTCCAAGGCATTTTTATACATTTCTAATGATAATGTCACCTTTGGTTTATATATTTGGTTTAATTATTTATACATATTATACCATATTAAATTTAAAGCATAAATGGGCTCATTAGGTTCCCTATTCATGCTGGTGAAGTGTTGGTATACAAAACCAAGATTGGTGACCTATCTAAACTATGCAAGAAAAGCTATTTAGCATCCATCCCAAGAAGTGATGGATTTTTCCATTATATTTAAATACCAATAATAATTATCATTCATCAAAGTAAAAAGTAATAACCTACATGAAACATCCTCATCTATGACATTCATTAGCCTTAAGACAACTTTAATTTATTTGATATGTTCCTATATTGGATTTACTCCTGAAGGAGAAACAAATGGAAAAAACATTTTAGGATTCTAAGTAAAATCATGCATGTCTCTTAGGATGGTGATAGTAGATAAAAATAACTAGGGTTGTTGTTAATTCATTGGTTGATTAACAAGAAAAGGGTTCCTTACTAGAGGGGGATTATTATGAACTAGGGTTATTGGCATAGTTTCAGGTCTCCTACTATTTGACAAGGGTGAGACTAATAAACCAACTTGGGAGTTAGATCTTGTCACTCTCCTAGGTGACTCTAGTGTAACTCTATGCAAAGGATAACTACTACTATCATAGGTGTTTGCCATTTTTCTATGGATATTTAAATGTTAGTGCATGTTTTAAAGACACCATAGTCATAACAAGGTAGCCTCTAAAGTTTTAGGATCTCAATAAAGGTAACCTCCACTCTAGGGCATGATTTTTAGGCATGTGATTTATTTCAACATATTGATGTAATAGAAGGTAGGGCATGTAGGTTATTGACAAGGTAATTAGATGGAGGTGTGCTTCCTAATAAGGATAGTGAATCTCTAGGTGAGTTAGATGGGTGGCTAGTTTTTGTGAACTAGAAATTTGACTCAAGAAAGGATGGTTTGTATGGTGTTAGTTCCAAAAAGAAAACAAAAGGAAAGAAACACACTAATAGAATAACATCTTCTAGCCTAGACACTAGGGAGAGCTTAGTTAACAAAAATAAATGACAAACACAACTAAAAAGTAAGGAATAAAACATAAGAATTATTTCACCTTATTTGGATGGTCCAAATGCCTTCATAGTAGTGGCTTATTTACTTTTGTGCTCATGAAGTCCTCATCAATAGAAGCTTGGCTAACTCCATCTCTCCTTGGCATCTTTGACTTGTGGCTTGGCTTGGATTGAAATAAATTTGGCATGGTAACACTAATTTTATGAATCTTTAGAAACCAATGCTACATTATAACTTTGCACAAATTAAGCTTAGAAATGATGTGGTAAGGTGTCCTGTTTATAGATTTTTGCAAATGTCTAGAATCAACCTAAACCCTCCATCCTAAGATTGAGATGTGTGGTTGAGGATTAATTAAATTTTTGGAATTGAGTTTATAATTATCATCATCATGAAATTGGAAGAAGGGGTAATTAATAGTCATGGAGGGCATCATAGAAGGCATTGATGAGGCATGGAGGGCATGAATCCTAATATTTGTGGCATTTATGGCCTAGGGATGTCTTCCCAAGAAATGAGGTCATGTGATGATCCATATATTAAATATTCATTTCTAAAAAAATAAAATAAACAAGCTTCATAAATTTATTTATTAGGCTCTAATTTGGTTTAGTTAGCTTTTAAGCATGATTAAGCGCTTTGTACACAAATTACTCAAATTGATTAAAATGCATTGATATTTGTCCAAAATTTGACTGTATTTGAATTAGAAGTCAATGTTAGATGTGTTAGAACCATATTCCCATTTAGGAAGTTATCAATAGAAAATAACAAAGGCATGCATCTTGCAAAAAATATTTGATAGGAAGGAGCAATCCAAACCACCCAGGGGCAAAATTGACATTTTGACTTGAAATGATCTGATCAAAGTTAGCTAGCCCACAAATTTCATTGCCCCAATTAATACTACTCTAGCCAAAATAATCACTTGAATATGTTAGTTTCACATCATTTAGCATGTTTTAGTGTTTTAGGCCAAATTCTATATTTTAAGTGGAAATTAGCCAAAACCTTGATTAGAGGTTATTGGTGGCCATTTTTAGGTGTCTATAGTTTCTAATCTAGAGTGGGTAGGTCTCAAAATAAAATCAAAAATAAGTCAAGGGTAATTCAAAAAGGAAATATTATATTGTTTTTAATAACTTCTCCCCTAGTTAGTTTCTAAAAGGATAAGTGCTATGAGAACCTATGCCTATTGCTAGTAGCAATTACACACACAGAGTCATACATGGCTAAGAATTTTAAGGAAATAAGGATACATGAAATTTACAAGCCTTAGATAAGGTTTTATCCTTTTAGTGTATAAATTACACAACCTTAATTATGATAATATGGCTTAGGCTAGTGAAGTATCTGAGGTTGCTATTGCACACACATAGAAAACTACATCTAAGAAGTCACTCATGCACAATCAGAACTATGAATCAATTTGAACTTGACTATCTTAAATAATATGTTTACCAGTATTTTAGTAGATTTTAAACACATAAAAATTAGTATATCAATAAAAATAACCAAGAATCCATTCATAACTTTTGCACACTAAATATTATTGAAGCATACAACCAAAAATTAATAACTAATTACATAGAAATTAGAAAGAAAATACACAAACACATTCACTGACATTAAAAATTGATGTTGATCCTATATTCAAAAAATATCTAACAAAAATCCAATTTGGATTACAATTGTTTATATAGACTTAGGGAAGAGGTCGCCTCATCCTCCAATTTCATGCAAGGTCATTACATGTGATAGTTAGAATATGTAGTTGTATCTATGGTCTAAAACCATATAAGAGTTTATTTACAGTTATCCATTAAATTTATCCTTCTCCAAATCTATGAAACATGTGCATGTGTATAAAAATAGTGGTAATTTTATAATTATAGTTCAAACTATATGAAAAATTTAAATAGATGCACCATTTACTAAAACTACACATGCCTCCTTTTATATATTATGATAACAAGCTATGGATCTTTTGGATTAGCCACCTTCAAATAAAACTCAAACATATTCATGAAGGTCACTTTACCAATGTTTTATAACTATTGGCACTACTATTATCTATGACTAATTTGAACTATGCATTGCATTCTTGATCGTACATTTTATAGAATTTGGATCTTCATTTTTATATTCATTGTTCAGAGTAGAGCATGCATGTTCATACTCTAGCTTAGATGTGAGACCTAATGTATATTGATAGATAAAGCTCAAGTGTCTAAAGATATAATCATTCTACCCATAATGCCTAGATATCTTTCAAAATGTGAAACATTTTAACACCTAATTAAATTTAATATCTCTAAAAAGTCCACCTATGATTTACACAATTGATTCTTTGCATTATGGAACATGAGCACACCATTTGGCATCTCTTCTTTGGTTTCACTACCTTTGAGAAGTCCATGTTTATCTTTCACCACTGATCCTTATGTACTGGGCTCCCTACATCTTTCCATGGGTTATTGGATATATGTACTAGGATCTTTGATTCTTCCTGAGGGTCACTAGATTTGTACACTAATCTCCCATGATTGTGACAGTTGTCACTCTTGTGTATCTTTGGCATTTAAACTCACTATTGGATTTTTTAATTAAATGGGCCTGAGTAGATACACATCATATTATATTGATTTGAATCCAAATGGGTACATTATGAGGTTAAATTTGACATTCACATGACCATTAAATTGCATCCTCATAACTATTAATGACATTCATGTGACTATCAAATTTAATATCATAAGTTTGATCATTATTCAAGTTAAATTTGAAATTAGTGGGACTATCAAATTACATCCTTGTGACCATGAAATGATCTATGTGTGACTATCAAATTTAATCTCATAAACTTAACATGTGTCATATCTTTAGGATCCCTGGCTCCAACAAACATAAGCAAAAAATGACTTAGCATAGTACTTTGGGAATATTTTATAAAGGAACCTAAATGAATATTCTAGCCTAATATTTTAGTATTAATAAAATATTATTTGGACCTAGTCTAAAAATATTAAATTAAGATCAAATCACGATGAAATTTTTCCAAGCAAGGGTGCCACTTGGTAGTCTAGTATTTTTTTGAGGTAATTATTATAGGAGAATTGTCATGGTATTTCTGCAAGGAAATTGTTTCAAGACTTTTATGCAAGGGATTTGTTTTAGACAAAATATCCACAATAATTCTCTTTAAAGGTTTGTTTTCATCAGATAAAATGTTTGAAGTAATTGGTCAAAGTGTAAGATGCCTAGGATAAAAGTGTTGAAGGGTAAGTGGTCACTTCAAGAAGCTCGAAGGGTCTTTTTAAAATGTCTAAAGGGTAATTTCAAGAAGTCCAAAGGGCATGTGCCCTTGGGCGAATTGTTTCTAGCCTTTTTCATAAGATAAAATATATGGAACAAAAAGTATGAAGGAATTGGTCTAGGGTAAAATGTCCTAAAGGGTATGCTCATAGTGCAAAAAATGCTTGAGACAAAATTCCAAAAAGGCATGTTAAAAAGGTCTTAAGGGTTTATTTCATGGAAAAAATGCCTAAAGGATCTAGTTTGTAGGGTACATTTTGATGGGAAAAGGCCCTTACAAAATTCCTAAATGATAACCACAAAAGTCCCAAAGGGCACTTTAAAAAGGTTAAAAGGTGTGTTCAAAAAGTTCAAAGGAATATGTGTCCTTGAAAAAACTTTGAAATGGTAAGATAGAGGTGAAGGGTAATTTTAAAATTCTTGAAGGAATTCAATTGGGGGGATTGTTTTAGAAAAAAATTCCACAATAATTCTCCCAAAGACCTAATTCTCTCAAAGAAAATGTCCAAATGAATTCAATTAGCTCAGAGAAAGTATCTCCAAAAGAATGTCTAAAGTAAAGGTTGATAAATGCAAAGGTGAAAAATAAAAGTCTAGGTGCGGAGGGGCTGAAGGTCAATTGAAAAAGTCTCAAAGGAATTATTTTGGCCAAAATGGCTAGAACAAAAAGGCTGAAAGACATATTGCAGAAAGCCCAAAGGGTAGGTTAGGGGGAAATGGTCAATTAAAAAGTCTCAAAGGGCACTTTATACATGGAAACAATCCCAAGGGTCTACTTCATAGGGAATTTGTCCATGACAAAATTCTAAAAGGATCTAATTCGTATATGCCAAAGGGCAATCTCAAAATCCCAAAGGACAAGTCTATTTCACTAGGAAAAATGTCAACAACAAAAATCCCACAGACCAATTCCATTGATAGAATTGTTTTAGAAAAAAAATTGTAATGATTTCTTTGATAAAAGTATGTTTGAATCAATAAATTTGAAAATACAAACTACATAAACCTTAAACGAACAAGTCCCAAGAGGATAAAAAAGTTAGTCTATGAAAACATATGTCCACATCAATTATCTTAAAGTAACAAAACTAATATAACAAAATATTTAGTCTATGAAAACATAATATTAATGCCATATTACCAAAGTATGAAAAGGCCAAATCATGATCTTTTCCTATAATTTTCATAAACACATAGAAGAAAGGGGCTCAAAATCAAGACAAGAATTTGGAAAAAAAAGTGGGTCCCCATTTCCTATGGAAACAAAGGAGACGTTAGGTACAACACAACACATAAGATCAACATCCAACTATAAAAATATATTATCTCTATATATATCATGTGTTTTTGATACAAATTATAAAAATACATCACTTAAAATCTAAGGTTGGGCTCTACCATGTCTATCACATGGCCTATCCATGCTACCTATAGATTATTTGAATAGACCTCTCTGAATATTATGTTATAATTAGGATGTTTGAGATATCAGTCCTACTACCTATCCCTATAGGTTATCAACTTGAGCTTGAACCTATCCTAACTAGATAGTGGTAGCCAAATACATAACTCTCTTTTGATCCAAGGCCTCCCATGCATGTGCCTCTCCTAATCCTACTCTTAATGTTGGTTGTATCCCATATTTTCATGCTTGTAACTACCTCATGACCTCCCCTACTAATCTAAACTAGCCTTCCTGAGCTGAGGCAAATGGTACCATGAGATCATCCAATGTGGTGGGGTCATATGGAACTGACACCCTATCCACAATATAATGGTGTGCTCCTATCACTAGGGATCCCCATCTAACCTCCTATTCATCTATAAGATCTAAATAATTCAAACTAGACACATATTAGATCACATATACATCTCAAAATCTATCTATCTACACTCTATCTATGCAATTGGTATTTTATATCAAAGACTAAAAATTAAAACCATTTATTACATGTCATAATATCACCAATCACTATCTCACCATCTGATCATCCATTGAGCATGATCTCTCTATCAAATTATCCCCTAAGTAACTCATCTATGGGATGCCTACCAATCAATGAAAACCTTAGATTCACCACCCATGAACATCTCAATCTTCACCTCAGTGGTGCCTCTATAAACCAGCTCTATCTTAGGCTATTTGATAGGTCATCCTATATGATTACCTTTTGTTCTCTCTATCACTGCTAACATCACCATCGATGGTGCAATTGAGGTGGTAACCACTCCTCATACTATGATACCTATGGTACCCATATATCCACATCCATTCCCTTCATAAATTTCAAATATCATTCTCAACCAATCCATGGTCTCACACAACATGGTCTAATCTCTAGTCTCTTAACTAGAACTCCTCATCATCACCCCCCTCATTTCTATCATATGTTGAGCCCAAAATGTAGGAACCACTATAATAGTCATAAAGCGAAGGATTATTAATTGTCCTAGCAATTCTACCATTGGATGTGGATCTACCCACTAGGTGTAGAAGCCCATGATTTGCACTTATGATTAGTGCCACAGTCTCCCAACTCAGCCAAAGACACAATGTGTTCATCAGGTTTGTACATGATCTATCCTTGTGTGGTAATATTTAGCACTAACATGTGGGGGATGACTTACACCACATGTTCGTCTCTATATCAAAACCTGAGGTAACCAATCATTGACCAAATGGGGAAACCCAATCATTTGGCATATTGAAAAATTCTCAAATATCTAAACACTCACTAGTAACACTGATCCCATAGTATTTTACCCTTTTGAAATTATCCCATACATATCATGCATGAACAAAACTCAGATTATAGAACCCAATTGATAAATTTCCTCCTAATCTAATATGAATTAACACAAGGCTATCTCATACTATGGTACCTTATTATCTAACTTGTTATGTAATACTTATGTTTTGATAAGCCATATCATAACCTTTTAGATATATATAATATAAATAATATACACATTGAATAGACTTACCCTTAGTCCTAAGTAAATCCTATCAAAGCATGTCACCCATTGAGCTAATGCTCACATCTCTTCCTAATCATTTGATATCCTCATGATCATCAATGTCTCCCTATATGAAGTCCAAGCAATGCATGGACATCCTCTAAAGTGATAATAGCCTCTATGGTAGTCCCATCCACCACCCCTCTAGAAGTATTGGTCAAGCATTCCCAGGCTCCCAAGAACATAACCACTAGATCAACACTAGTGAGGCCCACCACATCTCCATGATGCCTCCTAATCCTAACACAACTAGTCTAGCTTTATATACATCTGTCAAGCACTCTAATAGATTTGGTATCCATGACATGTCTACCAATTTCCAAAATCTCTAGTTCCCATAAAATAATCAAACCAAAAATATGTATTAGACCTACTTATCATTCATAATCCACATACATTATTTTAAAATTCATAAAAAAACTAATGTTTTACTTAATTCATTCATTTCTTACCAATTTGACTTATTTTTAGCTTAATTGTACATTTAAATAATAATTTAGCCACCCTATGAATTCAAAGTACTATATTGGCCATTTTCCTTCATTTTAGTACTATATCAACCACTTAGTAACTAAGTCCACTCTATAGTATTCGGTCAGCCACTTGGACATAAAATAACTAAGTCAACCTTCCTTCTTCCCCTTATATTAATAATTCAAAATTTTAAATTAACATAATAAGTAATCAATGATATACTATATTGATTTTTTCATCAACAAACTAAGTCAGATAAGACCTACTAGGTCATCCCTTTCAAAACCTTATTTTATACCTACAAGGTCGACTAGGTCGACCTTATTCTTTTAATATGATAACTCTTTGACCCATTGTAATAAATTACCTAGGAATTTATTAGTCTAACCCATTTTAACGTAGTTCCTCATTTGACCCCTGGTGTCCCTAAAGCTTTCCTAGGGTTCATTTTGGTATCTAGATTTAGAATAATTAACAATTTTCTATAAAACACTCAATTTCAACATAATTTTCCATTGGTAGGACCTCACCTTACTCATAAAATTTTATAATATCCAAGTCAAAACAAAATTATAGGTGCCAAATATGAGTTAACATGTGATTAATTATGAGTTACACATCATGAACATGTTTCCCATCTTGATTTAGTATGTTTTATGCTTACTTCATTACTCTTTCACTTTTATCTTCTTATTTTCTGATTGAGTGTAATAATCTAACCATTTTAATTAAGTTTTTCATACTTCCCAACATGAATTAGTGTGATAAATATAAGACCATTTTATCAATTTCATTTCTCTTGTATACTTCCCAACATGATTTATTGACTTTATTTTTTTTCATACCATTAGTCTTTCATATGCTTTCTATTTTATTACATTATTTTCATACTTCCCAACATTATTTACTATGATTTTACTTATTTTAATTTGGTGACACTTTTTCTAATGGTTTAAAAATAAAAATTTCCCTCTTGTTTGCCATATTATACATTTCCCATAATTATTTAATGTGTTGTACATTTATATTTGATTAATTATACTTTTCCAAGTCTTTTTACATACTTATTTTTAACCATGCATGTGTAGAACATAATGCTATAAAAAAACACCACACATATATTTCTTATAGCATATACCACAACAAAAAAAAATTGTGATAGAAAGAAATATATCCATTCATTCACAATTACAACCAAAATATAACACATGATCAACATCTAATTATTAAAATAGAATATCTCTATATATATCATTTATTTTTTAGACAAAGTATAAAAATACATCACTTCATATCTAAGGCTAGGATATATCATGTCTATCTCATGGCCTAGACATGATAACCATGGATGCCTCATATAGTCCCTTCTGAATAGTATGTTGTAATGATGGTCTTTCAGATATCAATCTTACTACATGTCCCTATAAGTTGGCCACTTGGACTTGAACCTGTCCCAACTAGATAGTGGTAACCAAGTACACAACTCTCTCCTGACCCAAGGCATGTCATGCCTATGCATATCCTACTCCAACTCTTTTTTTTGGTTGTATCCCATCTTTTCATGCCTTTAGCTACCTCACAACCTTCCCTAATAGTCTAAACTATCCTACCTAATCTAGGGCAAATGGTACCACAAGATCATCTAATGTGTTGGGGTTGTATGGAACTAGTACCCCATGCAAAATATCATGGTGTGCTACCTTCACTATGGATCCTCATATAACATCTTCCTCATCCACAAGATCTACAAAATTCAAACTAGATAGATATTAGATCACATATACATCTTAAAATATATCTATCTATACTCTATCTATCAACTAGTATTTTATATCAAAGACTAAAAATTACAAGCATTTATTACATGCCCTATTGTCACCAATAATTATATCCTCATCTACTCATCTATTGAGCATTATCTCTCCATAAACTCATCCCCAAAGTAACTCATTCATTGGATGCCTCCCAATAAAATTAAATCCTAGAGTCACCACCCATGAACATCTCAAGCCTCACCTTAGGGGTACCTCTATAAACTAGCTCTACCTTGGGATAATTAACATGTCATCTTAGATGACCACCCTCTATTATCTATTTCACTGATGACATATATATCAATGGTGTGATCTAGGTGGTCATCACTCCTCTTACTATGGTTCTGACTATGGTACCTATGGTATACTTGTATCCATGTCTATGCCCTCTCTAGCTACCAACTATCATGATTGGCCAATCCATTATATCACACACCATGTTTTGATTTCTAGTCTCTCAAATGGCACTCCTCCTCCTCCTCTCCCCCTTAAATATATCACATGTTGAGCCAAAAATGTAGGTATAGTCATATATAATTTAAAAATTGGTAACTTGAGTGTGGCTAATGACACACGATCTTTAGGTCCGTCTTGTTTAATCTCATAACCCTCATAAGGATATTTTCAATAATTTCCAATAATTTTTAGCCTTCCAGACTTGATCCCTTATAATAAAAACCCCTCTTTTCATGACATATCCATCCCCTCAAGTCTTTTCTACTCAAGATAATAACACCACACTAGGACTATAGCACTGGTGCCACTCCTGTCTACTTTTGGTGTTGTTGTCTAAGTCCATTTCTAACCCCAATAGTCAGTTTATTCTATTTCCCCATCTTTCTCCTTGTCAAAATAACATGATCACATTAAACCCATAACCAATAGATCACTATAAAATTCCATTCAAATATCATTTGAAAAGGGCTAGCATTTATCAATAATCAAACAAGAATACAAGCAAGACTACTCAAGCAATCTTCCCTATTATCTACATACATCTAGCTAACACACTTACAAGATTATTCAGAACTTTACACCAGTCCCTAACCACATCAATCACATCAAATTTATCATTCTACATTTTCATACACATAATTGCATAAAACATATCAATTGGGAGAATTACATATGGTTTGATCCCTCTTCAGAGTATTGGTATGTAGGAAGAGTGCCCACACAAGGAGTGTGGATCCACATCCAATGAATCTTACCAAAACTAACCCCCCCTTTTGATTAAAATTCGTCAAAGCATAATGGAAGATAGGGTTTCAAGATAAAATCTAATATATAGGGAGCTCTATAGACTTCCATCTATCGAAACTTCACAAATAGGGTCACACAAACATGGAAAACAAAACCTAGAAAGCTTAGATACTTAGGACAATAGCAACAGAGGTGAACTATAGTGTTGGTGACACTCCTATATAGTTCCATAACTCTTATCTAATCACAAAATGAATTTCAAATCTTTGTTTGTGATATTGTCCTAGTCTTGTAAAGTGAATTCCAGCCTCTGTCTTTGTCAAATAAATTAGTTTCCATCTGTGTTTTGTTTTCTTCTCCTTATTACTATTTATAGAAAAGTTTGAATTGTAATTAATTTACCCAAATTAGTAGCTTGATTATTGTCTATTTATTTACTAATTTTACTACTCAGACCCTTTAACTAGATTAGGAATAATACACCAATATTCCCAAAAAATTTAAATCGTTTGGTAAACCCGACTTACGTCGTTTGTACATAAAAACCCTATAAACCCTAGTGTAAATTTCATATTGATTTTTATTATATTTTTTTAATTTTTTACATGCATAATAAAATTATAAATTAGCACTAAATTTTAAAATTTTGTAGTAATTTTAAAATAATTTTCTTTCAAACCCTAGTTGTCTGTATTACATCCCAATATTTTCCCAATAATGTTCCCATAATTTTATAAATTTTTAATAGCATATTAAAATTAAAAATCCCATTCAAATTTAAAAATTTAATAGTAATTTTTAAAAACATATATTTTTAAAAACCCTAGTTGTATCTACTAGGTCTCTTTAAATTACAAATTTTCCAATAAATTTTTGATTTTATACTTGCATGTATAACTCGTAAACTTAAATTCAATTTCAAACTTTTATAGTAAATTGTTCAAATAAATCATTTTTCAAACCCTAGTTGCATACACTAGGTCCTATTACTTTTTAGATATCACCTTACATTTTAACATCAAATTTCAAAAAAGGATCTCACTTATTTATAAAAAATTCTTAAATTTCTTACAATTAATAAGGAGACCATCATTGGTCCAATCATGTACATGAATGATGAAATTTATCATATGCTAGTACAAAGCCACATTATTTGTATTTCATGTTTATTTTTCATTATATGGGATGATGTTAAGAAGGCTCTTATTAAACATGTTAAGATATATTTTGCATCACCTCCCTTGAAGCCTCTATTCTATGTCGTGTCATGTTGCATGGTCTATTTTTCTCTTCCCCAGGTCACTAACCATCACCAAAGATCCTAGTCGACACCCTTTATACCTCCACCACCTCAACCTATCAATTATATTTGATATCCTCCCTTAGCTACTACTATCCCTATATGGATAGTAGATAATGTAGTTAGAGATATTACTCTACATGCTACCATACCTCCTCTACCTAGTCAAGAACCCTACCACCCTCCTATTCCTTCCTATCCCAAGTGCAACCCACCCACATAGGTAGATCTACATAAGGCATATGATATTTTTGATTAGTTGAGAAACACTCTAGCTAAGATTTCAATGTTAGAACTACTTCAAAAAGCCAATTTATTCAAGAACCTTCTTTATCAGTCACTCACTTGGACTTTTATGCCCATTGATTCAGAGCTTTCTTATTTTACATTAGTGGTTAACATGCTAGAAACTATATAATATGATATCACTTTTAATCATGATTACATGTCATCTTAGATAGTAATTGATCAAACCTTACTATTATTCATACAAGCTCAAGTCAAAACTAGCACCATTAAGAGAGTTCTAGTTTATATTTGTTCCAAACTTAATATATGTAATATTAAATTCTTACAAATCATGGGCATAGACATGGAATCCATGTAAAAATAATAAAATAACATTCAAATATTTTATAATATACCATGATAGACGTTGGGTATCATTAATTTGGACATCATGGTAGGACCCAAAACCCTCTCCACATAGTTTTAGGTCATGCCAGGTCTTCTTCATTATAATCTTTACTTAGATGACCCTGGATACACACTATGTGGGGAGTTACTTCTACTCTTCATTGATGTGTTAATTTTATCCATGAAGGATACCTATACACATGTCTAATAGATAACTATCCATTCAGATATTATCAAACTACAAAGTCATCTTTGACTATTTTACTAGATGGGACACCTCATATCATAGTTTAACCACCACTTCATTGCATTTCTCTTGGACAAATACATACATATGAGGTTTGAGAGACTAGAACTTCTAGCACTCCTCTACTTATAATTATGCCCTCAACTCTAGACATTTAACTAGTCACAATAGATTCAACCATTTCATCTACTCCACCAATCATGATTCTTAGACCTATATAGTTATTCATTCATCGATAGTAGTTCCAATAGTACCAGTTGATTCTACATATACAATTACTCCATTAGTTACAAACACCCTCACAACACCATTTTCTTCTACTACTATAGATGTTGAGACTCCCATATCATAGTTACCCCTTTTGGTAAATTATTAGTTACCATATGTACATGATGTTGATATAGATTCACAGGCTTCTCCAGATGATGATACAACACCCACACTCAAATGACTATTTTTGTGGGTTTAGATTCACACCAATTGGCCTAGGAGAGTATTAAGTTGACTCTAAATCTCTCATTAGAAATCCTACATCACTCTTAGTACCTCATACTACACTCTCAAGATATACTCCATATTTGTGGCCCTAGATAGATCACTTGGCATATACAGTTCACATGGTTAACTCTATAGATATAAATTTAGTCATTCAGATTTAGGAAAAAAGCACACAACATCAACCATAGATTCTATTACAAATTTTACTTGATCATGGATTAATAACATTACCTATAATATGATACAGATCTATTATCAGATTATTATAGTAAGATGGTCACCAATTTTTTATTTTTCATAAGATCATAGGCCATGATAAAAACTCATATAAAATTTATAGTAGAGACTAGATAAATTACAAGTTTAGGTTATTATTTAAAATATATCACTACCAACACTAACTTCTCCACTTCCATCTAAGCAATCTATTACTAGAATTAAACATCCTAGAGAAGAATCAACATCTCCACCACCAAAGTAACCTTCAATTTGCCTCTGGTAGGGTGACACCATGTACAAAACTTATATAACTTATTATGATGGTCTTGAGGCAATTGATGATGGTCATTATCCATTATTCCATCTATATTCCTAATGAGCTCCATCTTTGGAACCTTTACCCCATCCAACCTAGTCTTTTATGTCATCATGTATATAGTACTTTATGCATATGCTTGTATATAGCTTTATTTTTCCAATGTTTGTACATAGTTTCTCAGTATTTCTTGAACATAGTATTTATATTATTTCTTGTACATAGTTCATAAACATTTAAAAAAAAAAAAACATTCAGACTTTTCAAAAATTCAAAAACATTTAAATAGTTGAGAATACAAAAACATGTAAATAATTCGAAAATACCAAAAATATTTTGATTATATGCATCATCCATGATTGACATTTATATGACCATGTTATACTTACATTTTTTGTTTTAAACTATTGTTTATCAATTCATACACATTACCATTATTCACTTGATCTATTTTGAGTGTGTGTAGTGACATCCAACTCTTTGATTGCTTCACTCTACCCATTGAGGGGGAATCCTAATTTTACATCAAGACATACATTGATATATATACCCACTAGGGGCATCTTCTATATGACTACACCATATACATTATGTCATTCCTGCACCACACTCTCTATATATCATGTTGATGTACATTACTTACTAGCTTACATAGATTACTCTATCAACACTCACTAGTATATAACATTTTTGTATTTCTTAGCATATAGTCTTGCACTAACATGTCTTGCATACTTTCCCTCTTGCTTTGACTAGTTATGTGTGATTTTATTTCCAATTATTACATGTTTTTATTTCTTACTTTGCATAGCTAGCCATTTATTAGTTCTTTATTGCCTTTTGTATGTGTCTTAGGACATTTTCCAATGTCCTTTACTTATATGTCTTATGTGTACCTTAGGACATTTGGCAATGTCCTTTGCATATACTCTTCGATATGATTGTGTCTTTCATGACAACCCTTGCTTATTTCAATTATATGTGTATGAGGCATTTGAACATGCCTTGTATGTTTTATTTCTAGTTTGAGTGACATGTGCCCATGTCCCTTTCTTGTGTGGCTCCTTGGACACCCTTATATGCTTCTTTCTTATTACTATGTGTGTTTGTTTCTTGTTTGCTTCTCATTATTTACAATGCCATTATTGACATCATGTATTTATATTTATTTCTTAGATGCCATGATGTACATCATGCTCCATACCTCTAAGTAATAACTAACACCTAAGCAAAGTTTCATTTCTAGTTCAGTACATTACACATGTTATTGTATTGTTATATTTATCTACACATACCCAGATTGATCTAATAATATCTCAATACAAATCATGATGTATCTCAAGATATCTTGTCAATTATCATTATTATATTATGTATCTTTAAAACATAACACTATTGTAGGGCTATTTCTTCTGAGGGTGATCATTATAGGGTATTCATTCCTACCCTCAAAAGAGGGGACAATAAATACAAGTGTTGTCATAGAGATCAGAGCTACTAATGGTAAAAAAGAAACATTTATAATACTTAAAACAACAATTAGACATCAAAATAGTCATAATAAACCAAGTAAATAGTGATAATATTAGAATAGTCACTAGAATTGGCCTAAAACAATATTACCCAACTTAGACAACAACACTGGTACAACTAGTGTCCACTTTTAGTGCTCTTATCCAAATAGCAAAAAACCAAACTTTTGAGAAGCAAGAAAAAAAGTAGGTTTAGCTATAGTTTTGCATAGCTAGACTAATTTAGAATTAGTAGTTTTAGTATACTTTTGCTCATAGAATATAGATATAGGGGACATCATGCATATCATGATGGATCTCACTTCCCATTTAAGACATGGTAGTTGATATGACTTTCAAATCAGAATCCATGACTTAGACACCAGTGATTGGGGGAAATATGTGTGGCACATTTGTTTATTTTCTTTCTAAGTTTAACATTACCTAGGCATTCTTATTAGCTGCATGCCTTATTCCATCTATAGGTGGTTAGCATAATTTTAGAAAGGATTTAATACAAGCCTAACTTCCACATTCTTGAGTTCATGAGTTCTTGAGTGGCTTTCATACAGACTTAGTTCACTAATTTATAGTGGCTTTCATACAAGCCTAATCTCCATCTTTTAGAGTGTCCAAGAGTGGCCTTATTTTTATCATACATTCATCTATCCATGCCAACATTTTTAGATCATAGTACATTCTTGGGATTCAAGATCCATCTCATATGACACACATTTCATACTAGTATCAGTTCATAGCTAAACTTCACGGGGAAATGATGGATCCAAAGGACTGGCTAGCCTTTGTATTCTTGAGCCACTTATTCAAAGGGATTGGACACATAGTCAAAACATCAATCAACACATGCATAATCATCTAGCTTCACTTATTGGGTGATGATGGAGCTAAAGGACCAACCTTTACATTCTTGAGCCACTCTTGAGGAATTGAACACTCATCTCTATTTGTGATATTACTCTTGGTACAACATCATCAATCATTCTCAACATCATAATAGGTTTTGTATTGGTCCATGTACCTAGTAAGGTGTATTAATTGTTTTCTCTTCCTCTCTCTCTTACCCAACCTTATACATTCTTATTTTAGATATATCATATCTACTAAGAACTTATCTACTCTTTATTTTTTTTACAAATTTTCACACCATAGTGTGCTCTCTCTATGTACACCCACCATCACATAGCTTCATGATCTTCATCCGTGTAGGTAAGTTTAGGTATGCTTTTTATTTTTCCTTTATCCTTGTATTTTTATTTCTTACATCACTATAATAAAGTGGGGGGGGGGGAGGAATGTAGTCATATAAAATGTGAAAATTGGTAACTTGAGCATGGCTAATGACACCCAACCATTAGGTCCCTCTAACTTGCTCTCATAACCCTCATAAGCATATTTTCACTAATTCCTAGTAATTTTTAGCATTATAGACTTGATCACAGCTAAGATAGACCCATATTTCCATGATATATTCATCCCCCTATGTCCCATCTACTTAGGACAATAGCACCACACTAGGACTATAACACTAGTGCCACTCCTATCCACTTTTGGCACTATTGTCCAAGTCTATTTTTGGCCCCAATGGTCAATTTATTCTTATTATACATACTTTTCCTTGTCAACCTAACATGATTACATTCAACCCATGACCAATAAATCCCTATAAAATCCTATTCAAATATTATTTAGAAAGGGTTGGCAATTATCACTAAGCAAGAAAGAATACAAGCAAGACTACTCAAGCAATCTTCCCTATTATCTACATACATCCAAAAAACACACTTACAAGCTTATTCAAATCCTTACACCAGTCCCTAGCCACCTCAAACACATCTAGTTTATAATTATGAATCTTCATAGACATAAGTATATAAAATACATCAAGTGGGAGAACTACATATGGCTTTATCCCTCTTCAGAGTATTGGTATGTAGGTAGCATGCCCACACAAGGGGTGTGGATCCACATCTAGTGAATCTTACACATAGTAACCCTCCCTCTTTCTAAAAATTTGTTAAATCATAATGCAAGATAGGGTTTGAAGAGAAAATATGCTTTATAGGGATCTATATAGAATTTTAGGTATCCAAACTTCATGGATAAGGTCATATAGACCTAGGAAACAAAACCTAAAAATATTAGATCCTTAAGATAATAGTGGAAAAGGTTGACTATAGCACTAATTCCACTCATATCTAATTTTAGTGCTCTTATCTAATCATAAAATGGAGTTTAGATCTTAGTTTGTGATAGTGTCACAGTCTTGCACAATGAATTTTATCCATTGTCTCAATCAGATCAATCAGTTTCCAATTATTTTTTTCTTCTCCTTATTACTATTTTTAGAAAAGTTTGAATTATAATTAATTTACATAAATTAGTAGCTTAATTATTATCTATTTATTTACTAATTTTACTACTCAAACCCTTTAAGTAAATTGGGAATAATACACCAATATTACAAAAATTGTTAAATTAGTAGTCACCAATATAGGAGTCATCAGGTAAAGGATTATGAATTGTCTTGGCAAGTATGCCACCAACTATGCATCTACCCACTACATGCAGTGGTCTATGATTTGTACTTATGCTAACTCTAATTCCATAATCACTTGACTCAATAAAAGTCATCATTTTTTCATAAGGTTCCCGCACAATCTCTCCTCATGTGATCATATGTAGTATTGGCACATGGGGCATGACCTACAACACATGTTCTTGTATCCATCTCATAACTCAAGTAAATTTATCATCAATCACATGGATAAACCAAATTGGATAGTACATTTAAAACCTCTCATATATCCAAACACTTAGTAGTACCACTATTCCCATGGTCTTTTGCCCTCTAGACAACATCCCATACATATCATGAATGAGTTGAACCCATATGATAGAACCCAAATCATAGAGTTCCCCTTAATATAATATGGGATGACATAAGGATATTGTATACAATGGTACCTCATCATATAAATTATTACACAACACTCATGCTATCATAATTCCTATCATATCCTTTTACATATCCAAAATTTATGAAATATACACATTAAAAAAACTCACCCTCAGTTTTGATTAACTCCTATCTAATCATTTCATCATCAAGATAATGTTCACTTCTCTTCCTGATCATATAGTATCCCTTTGATCACTAGTGTCTCCTTATAGGAAGTCTATTAAATACATGAACATCCTCTAAAGTGATACCAACATATATGATATCCCTATCCACCACCCATCTAAAAGTATTGGTCAAGCATTCCTAGGCTCCCAAGAACATAACCACTAGATCAACACGTAATAGGACTTGTCATATCTCCATGATACCTCCCAATACTAGCATAACTAATATAGCTCTATCTACATCTATCAGGCACTCCAATAGATCTGATAACCATGATGCATCCACTAATCACAAAACTATTGAGTGCCCATTTAATAATCAAATAACAAAAGATGTATTATAAATACTTATCACTCATTATCCACATACTTTATTTTCAAATTCACAAAAATAAACCAATTATTTTCATTAATTTATTCATTTTTTACCAATTTGACCTATTTTTAGCTTAATTAGTCATTTCAATACTATGTTAGCCACCTTATGCCTTCAAAGTACTATATCAACCATTTTCCTTTGTTTTAGTACTATATCAACCACTTAATAACTAAGTCAACCCTATATTACTAATTTAGCCACTTGGACTTAAAAAAACTAAGTCAACCTTCATCTTTCTCCTATAGTACTAAGTTATCCTTTTGAATTAACAAACTAAGTTAGCCATGATATATTATGTCGACCTTTTATCGAACAAAATAAGTCAGCCAAGACCTACTAGGATGTCCCTTTCAAAACTTTATTTTCTACCTACTAGGTTGACCAAGTTGACCTTTTTCTTTCAATATGATGACTCTTTGACCCATTATAATAAATGGCCTAGGCATTTATTACTCTAACCCATTTCAACCTAGTTCCCCATTTGACCCCTAGTGTCCCTAAACTTTTCAGATGGTTCATTTTGGTATCTAGATTCAGTATAATTTACAATTTTCTATAAAACACTCAATTTCAAATAAAAAACTCAAAAAAAATGAAATTATCAGTTACTTACTTATGTTTTACTCACTACATCAACTATGCATCCTCCTCATCTTAGCTATCATCTCCTCACAGTTCTAGCTTTCTAGGCTCTCATTAGGTTTATCATAGCTCAAATTTTCCTCAAAATAGTCAAACAATGTCTAATGAATTCTTTTTCACTCTATTTATATTTACTATTCAAAACTATTTACCCTTTATATATTTACTATCAGATTCCTTATTTTGATAAAATATTTATTTTTACTAACTCATTTTACAAACCATACAAATTTATGGTATCATGATGTCATAGAGAATATTTCTAGCTATAACATGCACAGGTTCCAAAAAAATTGATTTTTTCTCTTTTTCACTAATCTCTACATGTTTTCTTAATGTTCTTCACATTGGATGCCTTCACATCTCTTGCATCTCTTTATTTATCTAAATCACTAGCGTAAGTAAAGGTATGTGTTTTTCAATTCTATCTTTTCATTTATCTTTCTTTATCCTTACTACATTTTAATTAGCATCAGTGTTATGTGTCATCATGCTTTTTTATCACATCACCATCCTATCTTACACTTACATTATATGTGATGGTCATTGAGTGAGGCATATATATACACATAATATTTACTAACTTTTATCAAATACTAATACTCTTTATCTTTTAATAACCCATCAAATCCCAATCTCTCTAAGTGCACACCCTAAAGGGTGCACCAAGAAAGGGGTGGGAAAACCATTGGTGATTCACAAGAATTTTGTCCCTTTTTCTACTTGTTATCTACACACTTGTCTCCTAAAAATGATTCCCCTAAGCTTGGCCTTCTCTTTTACATACTCCTATAGCCTTTTACCACCTTTATTCACCCTTTTCTTAACCTAAAACCTATTTTATAGTTTAATTGACTATATCATCTATGTCATGATTTTAATCTTATTGGAAAAACTTATTGAGGGTCTAGGTCATCCCATAGATGACCTAGTCCATGACCTAGTGAGTTATTGTCAATAACAATACTAGGTCAACTGAGTCAACCCTGTCAGCTAAAACTTATGAAAGGGTTTAGGGTTAGATTCACCTATATCAACATAATAATTTTTCCATTTATGAGAGAATAAAATAATAAGTAAGATATATTTAAACTCTACTTATCCACCATTTTACTTGAGGATCAAACTTAGGGTTTCATACATTCTTTGGAGATACTGATCTTGTCTTGTGGAAAAGTCTTTTAGATAGATTGATTAGTTGTGTAGCCTATATCTAATTTATCCTTGTCATCCTTAAATAACACAATAACCTCTTTCTAAGCACCTTCACTAAGGGAGAGATTGAGGATCGATGGTTTCATATTCAAAGATAAGTATTTGTAACTTGGTCTTCCTTTTGTAAGAGTAGATAGATATACATTTATGCTTCTATTCCTTGCATTATGATTCTATGTACATTGAAATTAGTATATGTCTCTTATTCAAGTTTAATTTTTTTGTTTATTACCCCAACTTTGTACCATAATATTTGGTGAGCACTAGAGTAAACTTTTAATTTACTTGTTATTAGTATAGTGAATATGAAAAATAGGATCTAGTTAAGGTTATTGTGTATTATTACTTGAATGAAGGTTGTGGAACCCTCCATAGTAATATTATCATGATAAGAGATCCCCTCATTAGTTGTAATGGTTTCAAATTGGTCATGACCTTTATTATCTAATGTATCCCCAATTAGAAGTGTAAGTAGGATCTATCTTCTTTGATCTAGGATTGATTTGTAGATCTAATGTATTTTTGATTGCAGACATCTAGGTCTAAATATAAAAAAAGAGTTATCAAACTCATCCCAAATGATAGAGAGGAAACCCAATTTAATAATTGGAGGTCAATAACTATATTGAATCTCTTAAAAAATCTTGGACAAACTACTATCCAGAATAATTTCTTCTTTAATACCTTCTATTATTTCAAAAATTCAAACTAGTTTTCTTGAAGGTATATATATCTTATATAACTTCATCTCTACTTGGGAAGGAATGTACTAGGCTCATAACTCTAGTCAATGTTAGAGGTATAATTATTAAGAGGGGGTGGATCAGTGATACCAAATAATCTAACTTCAATTGTAAACCTTTAAAAAACTCTTAATTAGTTATCATAAGCATTCATGAAGTATACACATCATTCATAGAAATGAACAAGAGAGATAATGCAATATCAAACACATAACAAATGACATATGTGGTAAATTATATTAGGGTATAAAGCCCACTATAACCTAAAATTTGACTAATATCCTATAATAAAAATAACCAAATTAGACTATTAGTAATTGATCAAGGAACTACCATCCCTTATTTTAGTGAGATTGTAATCCCATAAGGAGATAGTACACTTGTCCAGCTAAGCTACCATAATAAATAGACCTTTAACAAGTTTTACCTTGTAAGGAGGCTATAACCCCTAGATGTTGAGCATCCACAACAACACATATGAATATAGCATCTCCTATAACACTAATTTCCTACCAATCTGATGGAGATACAAAGCATATCATCTCTCTTCAACTCTTCACACTCAATGTATCCAGATCCACTTTTTGGATCACTCTTCATTTCTTAGAAAAAATTCTATGACCACATTAAAAAAATGACCAATTGATCAATAAATTAGTCCAAACTCTAATTTTTCTCTCAAATCAGCCATCAAGATCACATAGACACTAGTTATCCTTTGCTCACTCTTAAGACATCCAAAACATCCTTTTGGATCATTATAGACCTCTTTGCTCATCCTCAACATATATGAGCACTATTTTGACATAAAAAACATGACCTTTAGGTCATACACATATTCCTTGATCTTATCTACTCATCAACCCATCCACTAAGCACATGACCTCTCCTTTCTTCTTTGCTTCAACACTCACTCCTATCACATCAAATGTTGAAACCACATCCTTTTATTTCTCTATATACAGAGCCTTCATGAAAAAATAACTTCTTGGTCATCAATTATACTTACATTAAACATTAAGGCTTCTCTCAAATCAATACATGGTTAAAAAAATATTCATAGGTTGTCCATAGCATTTATGGGTCACCCTTAAACAAGTAGACCTTTCAATTGGGCCCTTGTAGCTCTTATAGGTTACATAAAGACCTATTCACCCATTTAGCACATCATTGAGAAAAAATGAACATAATAAAAATTTAAAATACATGTTCCACTCCTTATGTCTCCTTAAATATCCTCAAATTATTAAAGTCATCTATACTCACCTCTGTGTATGATTAATCTACACACACGGTAGCCTTGTACATAGGAACACCATGAAAAAAAACATAGATAGCTTCTTATAAATTATTCATACTCAATGTATATTGATCACACCTCCAAATATAATAAATATTATCCTTATAAATTATAAAACACTCCCCAATGTCTAATTCATCATCAAATATCAAAACAACATCAGAACAAACTCGAACAATCTTCTCAGGTCACTTACAAGACATAATCAAACACATATTTAACTTTTGAGCTTAATATATTTATTGTATATGCATTAAAATATTATAAATAGGTTATTTATATGTGCCATGGAGTCCTCTACAACTTTTATTTTTACTCCATCAAGAAATTCATCTTGGATTAGAAGTTATAGGCAAAATACGGAGCACTGGTTTTTATTTTGCAAATTCAAATATTCAAATCCCAATGGTCACACTTAAACTTTGAACACCTTGTCCTCATCTTGAATCCTCACATCTTAGATGAAACATGAACCATCTATATTATTTGAATTATCTTGACCTTTAACTTTCATCACTTATCACTGGATCTTCATGTTGACTAATTAGCTTAATACACTCCATCGATCTCATATACATAGCTCGGTCTTTATCCATGTTAAATATTGGACACCTAGAAATCATCTCACTTAATACACACCATTTAAATTTATATGTAATAGCATTTTAAAATAATTATATCTTATAAGAAGCCTAATATTTTCCTTTACTCAATGTTAAACTTTGAACACTTATCCTCATCTCGTTGCTTCCTAACACTTTGGAACAAACATGCTTCATTTACCTTTTTATAAGGAGATAAATATTTAAGTTAATTAAGTAATGAAAACTTTGACTCATTTGACTCAACATGCGCCATGTATATTCACTATAAGATCACCCATGAGCCATTATATCACCATCTAGTCCTAATCTTTAACATCATGCAAAATAGACTAAGTATGAGGACCATTGATACTACCTAGAAGGCAAACTTTACACAGTCATATCTTTTATCTCACTCACTCACATGTTCTCAAATTTGAACCATATAAACTAGATAAAATACTAAATAAACCCATATGACCATTTATTCCTAACATCCATGTGTGATATATATGACATCACCAAATTTATTACTCAAATCTTTCTTGTACTTAGATAATTAATGTATTTGAGCTTAGATTTTTTTTTCACTATTGATATTAGATGTGATGAAACCTAGACCATTAGATCTACCTTTTCAAATTGATGAAGTTTTGGAACTTAGTGTACTTTTTTCAAAGGGACCAAATTTTCACCTTAGTAACTTTGGCTATGCTTAATTAAATGATATGAAACTTTAGCCATGTAATCTCCACACATAGGAAACTCCATCCATATAGTGATTAAATATTAGAACCCTCATATTGTGAGATATGATGACATAAAAAATCCTCCTCTTATTTCTCTACTACAGACCCATTTATGCCTAGATGAACAAAATGAAGAACCAGGTGATTATCACTCATGCACAAAAGATATCCAATAATATTTGACCATAGATAAGACCCCTTTCACATGATCAATACTTTATACTCATCCCTAATCATCTAAAACCATGCCAAAATTAAATATCAACCAAGCATACTTCAAGCATACTAGGACAAACACATTGCACACTTTGTCATCATTTCTTAGACTGTCAAGGCACTTCATCCACTCACCTAGACACCTCTATGACATCAACATTACATAATTAAAAACTCTACAAAAATATCCCCCTTTTTTATTGATGTCAACACCCATCATAAAATAATATACAACTCACCTTCCTTCTCTCTCTTTAGGCACTCTCAGAAATAGTAACTTTATCCCCCTTTAAAAAAATGACAAAGTGGGCACCAACAGATCTTAAGGACCTAAAAAGACTACCAATAAGATAATAACATCTTATAAATATATTAAAAACTCTCCCTTACCTTGATCTTTTCTCTTCTTACCTTGACAACTTCCTTGTGCTTCATGCCAACACTCTCTTCAACCAAGCACTACAAATAATGAATAAAGAACACAAAAAAAATTAAAATATAATAAATCCCACTAGAAAACATCTCAGAAGGACTCCCCCTAATATTTTTGATAAATTTCACCTCCTGATTATCTTTATATCTCCACACATGATGAAGAACCACCATACAGGCTTACTAGCCTTCTAACTCAAGTTATCACAAGGACCACCAACAAAACTTCATTCCACTCACCAAATAGGAAAAATGATCTAAACTAACATAAGAACTCTCCTTAAAACACTCATACCTTGATATTTTCTAGAAACTAAACAAAAAGCACTCTTCTTATTACATGGCTTGTATAGTCTCCTTATATCCCTACCTAAAATTTATAGAGCCCACAAATTTTAGTAGACATACTATCAAGACCTAAAATGTCATGTTTGGAGCACTCTCATATTCCCCCTAAATCACACAAATTTTTATCACCTATATCATCCTCTAAAATATTCTTTCTTCACAAACTTACTAGCTAATTAGGCCTCCATCTCGATAAAAACATGAATAATTTGAAAACCAAAAACCTTTATCTCTATGTGAATCTTGATTTGATAACATATTTGGCCTATTAAACCTATTACTAAGTCTCAAAATTCAAATTTTAAGGTAAAAAACTTTTTTATCATAGCTCAAAAGCTTAGAATCTCAAAACAAATAGAGTCAACAAACTTCCTTCTGATCAACACCCATATCTAAAACATATTTCACACCTAGAAAAAACCATCACACACTTATGTACCAAGATTTGAGCTTCCTTATATTTGGGAATGTTAACTTCTTAAACCATGGATTTTGATCTATAATAAGGTAGATAAACCTGAGAGCACACAAAAACCTCCAAAATTCACAAATAGGATTGTCAAGAAATAGAACCACTTGGAACATATCACAAATAAGTTCATAGTCCTTTCTAAGCAACAAACTCTTCTTAACATTCCATCAATCTAATTAAGCCTCATGGAAACATCCATTATGACTCTGTAGTATAGCTCCTAAACACATCTCTTAAACAAGCTCATAAACTTGTTACTCCCCCTTAACTAATGAACTCTTATTGCCATTATGATATTGAGCACACAAATTTGCTTCTCCATAATATATATGTCTCCTAAGAAGCATAGGCAGAGACACCCTACTTCACAATGTCCTAGAACAATGTGAAACTAGGATTTTGATAGAATTCCTCATATTCCTTCTCCTCCTTGGTCATTTGATGCTTATAGTTCTTCTTATTATTTTTAATCTTAAGAAAATTAACATGCTCATCTACTACAATATTCTCCTTTTCTTCTAGGATTGATTTGACAATACATGGAGACAACATAGATTCATGGCATACCTTTTCATTTGAAGAATCCACCTTGTAGTTGGGAACCTCATAAATAGGCACTAAAAATTTATGTTATTTTCATGACACATTATTAAAAATGGTAGGATGTTCACTTGGATCCATAAACATCTTAGAAATAACCTCAACCGGTACCTTGGTCTTCTTCTTGAACATGGTCTCTTCATTCACAATATAAGTAGACAATGAAAGGCCTTGGAATTATTTAACATTTGAAGAATTCTCCACCATAGAAAATAGATTACTTAGACCTAAAAAATCATCATGACTCACACTTACCACCTTTTGTTTTTATGAGTTAACTTGTCTTGTTCCTTGTAATGTGGGAGCTTGATTGAACTTATTTTGACTTAATGGCTTTTGATTTTAGAACCTATCAATATGGCCAATCTTCACACAGTTTTAAAAAACAATACTCCTTGATGGAAGCACAATATGTCTTACCTTGTTTGTATAGAAAATTTCAATGTGTCTTATGTCATGGAAAATGAAGTAACCTCCTCTTTTTGAAGAGGACTCACCTTGTCTAACCTTATGTGGACAACGGTTTGTAAAGTGTCCCACATCAAGACAGTTGAAGCACATAACTTTATTCACACCTTCTTACTAATGAACCCCATCATAGTTCCATGTAAACTCATTTATAATAGATCTCTTTCATTCTATATATTTATTCCTAAATTGATTACATGTGTAATAGTAACCTTTGAAACTTGCATACCTCATGGCATTTAGATGTCTAATCTAATTTATATTCATTTTACTAGAACCTTCATTCCTTGTCTGATGATTTGTCTTCAATGTATGATTGTCCTTGTTTACATTAGTCTTCATCTTGTCTTGAGTTACATTCTTTTATTCTTATTCATATCCAAGAGTAGTTTTATCTTTAATATGATTTTGAACACTCAAAATATTGTCTATATCACTTGAGCTATTTTCAAATCTCATAAATTATTTCACCTTACTATATGTGTTCTCTAACTCAGATTTCAATGACTCATTTTTAGTTACATACCTTAAACATTCATCTTCTTTGTCTTTCAAGATTATAGATAGAATTTCCAATTGATAAATGAGATGATTGATCATATCTTTAATCTCCTTAGTATCTTCATTCATTACTGCCTCATACACACTAAATTTCTCCTCATATTCCTTGATTTGAAACTCCATCTTCTTGTTAATATTATTCTCAATCTTTAGTTCTTCAAGGGCATTAATCAATTTAGTCTCACAGTCTACCTCATCTCTATCAACTTTTGAATCACTCTAAGTGGACTCCTTTTGATATGATCAACTTCATTATTTAGACATGAATAGGGCTTCATCTTCAATAGGGCCTTCATGTTCATGATCATACTCTAAGTCATTGTATTTACTCTCATATGATGAGATGCAATATTCTTTGGTGTAGAGACTCTTCTTGTTCTTGAAGGACTTATTCTTGTTGTTATACTTTCATAATCCTTTATTCATGTATGTCTTTGTGTCTTTAGCTTAGCTTTCACCATGCTCTTCATCATTATTCTTCTGATGATTATAAGGGAACTTATGAGAAAAATGTCCTATCTCTCCATAGTTGAAACATTTGAAAGGTATTTTACCCTTATACTTCCCTAAGCTTGTTTTCAATTTCCTATTAATCAAAGAAATTAGTTCATCCTCATCAATGTTAGATGTCTCATCCTATTTGGGTTTATTAACTTTGAACTTATTCATTGGCTTCATTTATTTGTTTAATTTTACTTCCTTATTTGGTGGTATATCACCATTTACTCTCATCTCATTGGTAGTAAGGGTTCCATGCAATTGATCCATCTTCAATTGAGTAAGATCATGACCTTACTCTATAGAATATACTTTTGGATCAAACTTAAGAGATAGAGACCTTAATACCTTTACTAAATTAGCTTATTTAAGGTTCTCTCCAATACATTTGATGATAATCATAATAGCGTCAACTCTCTATAGAGAAGATTCCACCTAATATTCCTCCTTCATTTTAAGACTCTCAAATTATCTTTGGTGAGTCTTCAACATTTCTAACTTAACCTTTGAATCTCCTTTATAAATGATCTAAATTTTTCCCATGTCTCTTTAGAATATTTAAAATGGATTACCTTTGTGAACTTAGTCTCTGTAAGATCACAAGTAATAAAATTCATGTCCTTATAATTATTCTTAAATATATTGTTATCTATAGCACTAGATGTAGGAATATTAGGAACAACATAACCATCCACATAAGACTACCATACATCAAATCCTAGGGACATAATGTATGTCCCCATCCTTTCACTCCAAAAATCATAATTGGATCCATTAAACATTAGGGAATTCTTAGTAAATAAAACTCCTTGAATTTGATGAATACCCTTATTGTACCTTGGATCACCTTCAATTTATCAAGCCTTTACCAAAGGATCAACTTTGATACCAATTATTAGAGGTAAAATCACTGAGAGCGGGGGAGGGGGGGGGGTGAATCAGTGAGCCCAAATGATTCAAATTTAATTTAAAACCTTTTAAAAATTCTTAATTAGTTACCATAAGCATTCATGAAAAATACACATCATTCATAACAATGAATAAGAGAGACAATGCAAGATCAAGTACATAACAAATGACATATGTGGGAATCCCTCTTGTGGGAAAAAACCCATTGAAACTTGAAATTGAACTACTATCCTATAATAATAACTGATTTATACTAGAAGAAATTAATCAATGAACTACCATCCCTTATTTTAGTGAGACTAGAATCCCACAAGGAGATACAACACCTATCTAGCTAAGTTGCAACAACAACTAGATCTTTAGCAAGTTTTACCTTGTATGGAGGCTACAACCCCATAGAATATGAGGACCATAATAACACCTATGAATATAACATCTCTTAGAACACTGATTTCCTACTAATTTTATAGAGATATAAAGTATATCATCTCTCCTAAACTCTACACACTCATTGCATCTAGATCCACCTTTTGGATCACTCTCCACTTCCTAGGAACAACTATATCACCACATTAACAACATGACTAGATGGTCATCCACTTAGTCCATAATTTTACTTATCTCTCAAATCAAACACTAAGCTCACATAGATACCAACTATCCTTCACTTACTCTCAAGACATCCAAAACATCCTTTTGTATCACTCTAAACCTCTTCTCTCATCCTTAACCTACAAGAGCACTATTATAACAAAAAAAACATGACCTATAAGTCATACACATAGTCCTTAATCTACTTTGATCATCAACCCATCCATTGGGCACACTACCTCTCCTCTCTTCTTTACTTCAACATTTACTCCTATCACAACAATTCTAGAAACCATCCCCTTTGGTTTCTCTATATATAGATCCTTCATGAACAAATAATTTCTTGGTTGGTCATTAGACTTGACTTAACCCTTAAGGATTATATCACATCAATAAATTACTTTAAAATAATCTTCATAGGTTGGCCATAACATCTATGGGTCACCCTTAAGTAGATACACCTTCAAATTAGGCTCTTATAGGTCTCATACAAACCTATACACCCATTTAGAACATCATCAAACAAAAATAGAACATAAGACCACATTCAAATGCATGGGTCCACTCCTTATGTCCCCTTAGACATCATATTGAGGTAAACATAAGCCCATTTCTAAAAATGGGGACCCTTGTGTCAAATTATACAAATTTATACCTTAAAATTGAAATTTAATTTATCAAAGTGTCATTAACATGTTTGCACATTATTTGTATTTAAGGATCATCCACACCTTAACATAACTAGATTATTTATTCATGGCGCTAGTTTAACCTTGTCTAATTTTGATAATGTTTTCTCTTCATGTTTCAAGTTATAGGTTTAATGGATCCCTCCTTTAATGTAATATGATTGGATTTTTTATTTAAATCACAACTTGGGATTTTATTATCCTTTGGTCTATAGAAAGTCAAGTTGATTTCATTTTGATCATCATAAAACCCTTTCTTGAGAAACCCTAACACAAGATCTTTTGGACCAAATTCAAATTTGGTAGGAATAATTAATATGAACATTTTTAAAATGCCAAACTTAGTTCAATTTTTATACTAAGGCTTAATCATGTTTTTTGACATAACCAAACCTTAGTCTCAAAATTATATTCTTGGTCCCCTTTTAATGTCCTAAGCCCCATATTCCCTTTTATCTTAGCATGGTTTAGCTTTATTTTACATGGGGTTCCTTTGTTATAAACTTAAAATAAAATCTTAGTCCAGAGGTCTTCTTCATGTTTAATAACATAAATAAGACCTTAGTTTTAAGAATTTATCCTAAGTTCTATATATATATATATATATATATATATATATATATATATATATATATATATATATATATGTATGTGTGTATATATATATATATATATATATATATATATATGTATGTATATATATATATATATATATGTATTTATATATATATATATATGTATGTATGTATATATATACATATATATATACATACATATATATATATATATACATACATACATATACATATATATATATATATATATATGTGCATACATACATATATATATATACATACATACATACATACATATATACATATATACATATATATATACATACATATATATATATATACACACACATATATATATACATATATATATATATATATACATATATATACATATCTATATATGTATATACATACATATATATATGTATGTATGCATGTATGTATATGTGTGTGTGTGTGTGTGTGTACACACACACACACACACACACACATATATGAGTCCTAATTTAAACTTGTTGTTTGTTTGTAGGATCAATGGCCCATGTTTACTTGGGCAATGTCAATCAGATGGTATGATATGGGCCTAATGAGCCAAGGATTCTATTACATGAAACCAATCTCACTCGACCCCACAGATTGAGATTGATAATTTGTGTTCATTGAGATAACCAAGATCTAATAGTGAAAGATCAAAATGGGTCCCCACCTTTTTATTACATAGAGTTAACCTAAGATTTTACCCTAAGATTTTAATTATATTTAATAATACAATAAAATCTTAGGCTAAAATATTATGTGATTACTTTATTATTTGAAGGGTCCTTTTTGGTATGTTATAATCTTATGCTTGTCTTTCTTATTCATGGGGTCCTTTTGTTTTAGGTTTCTAACCTTGGTCCAAAGAATTTATTCTTTGGTCTCTTTGAGTTCACAAGGTCCATTTTAATATGTTTAGATATTAGCTTAAATATTTTATTCTAAGTCCTTTATAGATTCTCTCAATCTTAACTTTCATTCTTATTTTTAGGATCAATGATCCATGTTCACTTGGATGAGATTGATCAAATGGTATGAGCCATGTAAAAACTTCAAATGGATTATAAGATGAGCAAGTAGGTAAAAATTGTCACTTTATTGATAAAAGACTTTTGAGAAGCCAATGTCAATACATCTCATGGATCCTTATCTAGTGGTCTATGTGAGCCTGGTATAGAGATCAAATGATGCATGGGAGCCTAGTACAAAGAACACATAATCACTGATCAGTCACCACATGGCATACATAGGAAATAGGATGCTATGAATGATAAGTGGAAATCTCAATAGAGATTCCTATGGACATGTTAAAATTAATGCTCACACACCCAATAATAATGTTCACATGGATATCAAATGACAGTCCCATGGACATTAAGTTTAAGATAGTAAAGAGCCCAGATGATGTGTTTAAAATTAATGGTCATGTGGCTATCAAAGATGCTCACATAGATGTTAATTTTAAAATAGTAGAGTTATGAAGATGAGTTTAAAAGTGATGATCACATACTCATCAAAGACATTCATGTTGAAATCAAATGATGGGCACATAGATGTCAATTTTAAGATAATTTATTGGATCCAAATTAAATGGAAACAATAATAT
Source organism: Torreya grandis (assembly GCA_037957365.1). NCBI lineage: Eukaryota > Viridiplantae > Streptophyta > Pinopsida > Cupressales > Taxaceae > Torreya > Torreya grandis. The sequence goes on from JARHVA010006826.1 coordinate 100,326, forward strand.
TTTGAATAGTGATGAGCATAATGTCATGGAAAAACCACATCAAATCCATGTGAGTGTAATGTTCCAAATCAGAGACCTTACAGACCTAGTAATGTAAATATAGGGATCTAAGATCATGATGTTTGAGCTCACAAATACCATTATAACATTATTAGAACTTTTAGGAATGCCCTATCTAGGTAAGGACCATAACCAAACCCTGTGAGGATTATGGTTGACTAGAACGGAGGTGAATTATCACCTATGTAAATATAAGTTAAGCTAGATTCCATTAGTGAGTAGTTTAAAAGGATTTACAAAACTGATGAGGGACCTCTCCTATATGTATGATTAGTTTTTAGATATGATAATTCATGTATTGGGTGACATCAAAAAATAATTAAGACCCTTAATCTTTTTTCATTTAGGCTAATGTTGTTTTCTTATAGGGGTAGACATTTAAAGTGAACTAGGTTATTATTTACATTATGTTTCATTCCTTATATGTTTTCTTAATGTGTATTAATATTTGAGGTCATGATATTTAATATAATAAATTGGTTAATTGCATGATTCAAGGAAATTTGAGCTTTGTCATGATGGTTGGGATGAAGATTATTACCATCTCTTTTTTGTGTTACCCTTCCTTTTGCTTCTTTTTTAACTAGATGACTCTAGCTTAATTTTCATTATACATATCCATATTATATTAGTCTTTATATTATATTTGATCATAATTCACTAATATTATCTAAGATTTATTAATTATTTGCAAAGATACAGTTCAAGGTGGCTCCCAACAACCAAACTTTATAAATATTGTGAAACTAATAAACTTGCTTTGCCTCTATTTCACCACTAGATAATAGGATTATCACAACCTATAACTCATGCATTGAATTCTCTAAATTCTAAAATTATAAGTGTTATTTGAACACTCTATTCACCTATGATACACATTTAGACATCAACAGGTGGATCTTTTTTTGCACTAGAAGGAGGGCCACATTAGATATTTATAGATTTAAAGTATCTTTACTCAATTTTATGAATTGTGTTCAAAGAGTGTAACCTTTACACAATTATGTTATTATTTATCCAATTATGTAAATATCATTGATCTTTATGGTCTTTGACACAACCTTGTGCTTCCATTAGACAAAGATCAATTTTATTTAAAGGTATAGGATTAATTATGGTAAAGATGGCTTAAATTTTTCAATTCAACATGTTTGAAGTTAGATATAGTTGTTTTGGTCAAAGATAGATATATCCTTTGTTGATTTGAGTTTGTTTGAGCTTAAATATGTAAGATCGATCATAGTCACATAGTTGGATACATCATTGAGCTAACTTAGTTAAAGATTACTATCATGTATCATCCTTTATATAAATCTTTGAAACTTTTTCTTATTGGCCAAGTTTAATCATTATTTCCTACAAAGATAAGACTGACACATCATATTTCAGACAAAATTCAAATCCCAAAAGTTATAATTATTAATAATCAAGATAAGGTTATGTTCATAGACAAGATAACCTCTACTTTCATTATAAGTTCATAAGAGAACTAGGTGGGACAAATGTAAGCACAAGATTTCAAAATATTTTCCAATTTCACCAATTTAGGCTACTCTTATGTTTGAACCTTATCAAGGTATGGCTTGTCTAGGTGGTTCTTTGATCAATTGTCTAGGTGTGATACATGACCTTCCTCGTAATCTAAAAAAATATTGTTTTTAACATTTAGTCTTAGTAGTATTATAACTATAGAGGAAGACATTAAGAGTTCAAAAGTTACATTAAGATTGTTTAATGTGACTCATGAAGATGTATCATGTATAATATTTCATTTCACTTTTAAATATGTTACATATGAATGGTTTATAGATCTCCCTAAAAATTAAATTACTAATTGGGTTGATTTTAACTATGGCTTTATTGACTAGTTTGGTAAAATTATTAGTCCCTATGTCTTATACCATCAATTCACCATAGTGAAAACAGATGAAAATGAGCAAATAAGATATTTAAATGCTAGATTACAAAAAAAAATTAGTATGACTATATCTCCTTATAGACCTGATGAGTCGTTAGACTTGGAAATCTCTCAGGATGCCTTAAATCCTATGACTTCTATATTTATAAAGAGAGTTGTTAGACTAATGTACACATTAGCTTTACCTTATGATGAGGTTATGATCATTATTAAATATATGCAACCCCAAGGATATTTGGCATACTCCATTCCTAATTCTAACCCTCATTTACCTATTTTGAATGTTATTCCCAATTTTAACCAAAATGTGCATGCCCTGAACCCACTTTCAATCATGAACTTAATAGCTTTGAGACAAGATCATCCTACTAAAAACATGGGATTATTAAACAATTATGTTAATGGATACCATCCATAGGATTAGAAATATTTAATGCCTAAAACTAATGCTAACACTTAGGTTCATAATTATAAGGCCCCAAAGAATGAGAGTGATTCTATCCTTAAGAGGGTTCAAAAGCTTAGCACTGACCTCCTTGAGTTGTAAAAGTAAGTAAGCAATACTAAAGAGATATATAATAGGAATTAATCATTTCAAAATTTCAATAGGCCCACTAATAGATTCTAGAATGATATTTACCACAACAACAAGAATAATGATCCATCTACTAGCAAAAATTTGCATGTTATAAACCTTATTGGTGTTGCTTTACTTGACTATTATAGAGTTAATTATACTTCTAAGCATGGGGAAATAAACTATGATGAATTTTTTAATGCTTTTAAGGCTTTCCAAGAAGAATAAAATACTTGTTAAGTTATCCCTAATAAGTATTGTGATTTAGGTACATCTAGTTCCTCAAGGTCATTTAGATCATCTGATGTAACTCTCCTGGTGGATAAATTTGAGATCCCTTTCTAAGAAGACAATAAGGCTGATGATATTCCTTAAGAGATTCATGATTTTTAGAAATTTTTGAAGAATAATTATCATATAATAAATTGGGAGAAGAAGCAATTGTTAACCACTTCAAATCCTCCAAATAACTTTGAGACTCCTCACGATACTACCTCACACAATAATCTGAAACCACATAATGGAAATACTTCTAAACCTAGTGCTGATGTAGATAATTATTTTAATAGGACTAGGTATAACATATTAGAGTACATGAAGAATATAAAATAAAACATTACCTTACATGAGTTCATGTAGATTATTAAATAAAGAGGTCTATTATTAGAATCCTTGTCTAAAAGGTCTTGTAAGTCTCAAAAGTTTGCCCATGCTAATGTCATGATCCAAAAAAATAAGGAAGATGTTCCTCCATTCCTACTTATAATTATGATATTTTTTAATAATATTCATAATTATTTATTATATTCTAGTGAATCTACAAATATAATTCCTAAGGGTATTTGTGAACCATTAGGTTGGACTCATATTAAATGTGATAGAGTGGTAACTTCATTAGATAAATCAAGATTCAAAGTGATTGGTGAATTACTGAATGTTCACATGCAAATTGACTCATAACCAAGGATCTAATAGTTCATTAATATCTAGGTATTGGACATCCCTGATGGTTATGGTATGCTATTAAGTAGAGACTAGACTAGAATCTTGAATGGTTATATCTTGATAAATTGCTCACATATGTGGTTTCCTTAGAAGGGAGTTACCAACAAAATTAGGGTATAAAATGGAGCCAAAAATGAACCATATGATCATGGAATACAATTAAATCAATGAGAGGGTCAATATGATTAACTCAGACCTTGGCATTTACACTTTGAATACCATGAAGGTATGGAACTCTAAAACTTCTCATGCTTTACTAGGATTATGGAAGTTTTATTTTGATGATACTAGATGCAAATTGGGTTTTCGATTAGGAGTGGTATTAATCAATCCCATTTGGAAATAATATAATACCTCCTACAAACTTTAATTCCCATTCACCAATAATTTGGCTAAGTATAAGTCACTTATTCTTGGATTATAATTTGTAATCAAGAACAAGGTTAAGGAACTATTAGTTTTTAGTGACTCTAAACTAGTGGTCAATCAAGTCAAAATTAAATATCAATGAAAATTTTCCTATCTCAAGAAATATAAATTTAGAGTATGAGATTTAATTGAATGTTTTGATGATTTTAACATTATGTCAATCCCTAGGGAAGAAAACGATGCCACTGATGAACTTACTTCAACTGTAGCCAACCTTATACCCAATCATAGTTCCAAGTTATAAAAACATAAAATTGATTTAATCCTAAGTCCCTTAGTTTTTTATAATGTCAACCACTTGTAGGTATTAAATGATGATCAGTAGATCATAGAATTCTTGACTAGTTCAGGAGTATTTGTGGGTCACGCTATTGATGAAGCTAGTGTCCTTGATGATAACATTGAAATCAAACATGATGACAAATTCATTCAATTGAATGAAAATAATATCCCCAAAATCATGATAGCCTTGGAGAGACTCTTTGATTCAAATAAACTATCTGAGGTGAAAAAGACTCCCAAATTAAGTGGGAAGGATTAAAATGCAATTGATCTTAGATTTTAAGGCTAACCTTAGTTGGTTAATATTGGTACACCATGTACAAGTCAAGAAAATAAAAGAGCCAAATAAATGCTAACCAAATATGAAGATATTATAGTATGGTCATATGATGATCTAAATATATTTGATCCAAATTTCATAACTAACACCATACCTTTAAAATAAAAATACAAACTTTTTAGACAAAATTAGAGGCCTGTAAACTAGGTGTTAGAACCAATGATATATAGAGAGGTCAAAAAGTTATTAGATTCTAAGATTGTGTTTCCCATTAGGCATTCCACTTGGGTTGATAATTTAGTCCCAATTTAAGGTTATGTATTGATTTCATGAACATAAATAGAGCATCAAAGAAATATAATTACCCCTACCTTATCTTGACTAGGTAATATAAATAGTTTCTAGTTATTCCATGATGTCATTTCTTGAAGGTTTTTTAGGGTATAACTAGGTGTTGGTGAATCAAGAAGATAGGATGAATATTAAATTTATAATGAATTAGGGAACCTTCACTTATAAAATAATGCCACTTGGGATGATAAATGTAGAGGCAACATTCAAAAGGGCCATGGATCATGATTTCCAAGGTTTGGTAGGTAAGTGAATTATTATATACATGGATGATCCAACTATATTTTATAAGAATGGGTAGGATCATAGTATACACCTACATAATGTATTTTAAAGATTAAAAAGCTATGGGATTTATCTCAACCCAAATAAAATAATTTTCTATGTTACTAAGGGAAAACTATTAGGTCATGTTATCACTAAGGAGGGAATCTCTATACATCTTAAAAGAGTATAAAGTATATCTAAGATAGAGCCTTTTAAAAGTAAGAAATAATTGAAGTCATTCTTTGTTAAAATAAACTTTGTAAGAATGTTCATTTCTAGCTTTCTAGAGATTATGAGGACATTGAATGATATGTTGAAGAAGGATGCCAAAGTCTCATGGAATTATGAAGTGAGCAAAGCCTTCAAAGACATCAAAGAGGAAATTGTGCAATCCCAAGTATTAATAACTCCAAACTTTACCAAATATTTTTATCTCTACTCCTTTGCTTTAGATCATAATATAGCTATATTTATTACTTAAAAAATGGATGGTTGTGATCATCCCATATCTTTTATGATCTCTAATTTAAAAAACATTGGGTTAATATTTTATTTGGTTGATAAGAAGAATGTGCATTAGTCAAGGTAGTAAAAAAATTTAGGCACTATATTTTTAGGAATAAAGTGCATGCAATCTTACCTAATCCTACCACTAAGCTCATGCTATGTCAAAATGAACTAGAGAAAGGAGAGGTAAGTGGATGTTTGTTCCTTAGTAATATGACATTGAAATTAAAATTGTTAAGCTAGTAAAGTTCCAAGCTTTAATTTAATTAATTTCCAATACTAAACCCATGTTAAGTGTCATGAAAGTAGATAAAAAAAGTTCCCAATTAAATTATTGGTATGATCCCAATGTCCACACACTAATCAATGGTGTTTGTAATATAGGGCTAGGTAAACAATAAAGGAGAGCTCTAAGGCTCATGGTAGCTAACTTTTTGATCAAATATGGAGTGTTGTAAAAAAAATTGAAGGTATGTATCTAAGATGTGTTTCCAAGGAAGAAGCAACCAAAATCATGAGAACTTTTCATGAAAAATTTGGAAGTGGACATCCATCATAAAGGACTACATCACGTACATTATTAATAACTAGTTACTACTAGCCTATTATATTCAAGGATGCTCACAATCATGTGATAGAATGAAACTTTTTTTAGGTCTTTAATACAAAAGAGCCTAAGGTAGCCATGCCGCTAAGATCAGTAATGGTTGATAAACCCTTTGCCGAATGGGGGCTAGATTTTGTAGGGGTCATAAACCCCAATTCCTCTGATGGTCACAAGTATGTTATAGCTACTATTGACTACTATACCAGATGGAATAAGGTAGTGTCAAAAAAATAGTGGAAGATTGAAGAGGTGATAAATTTTTTAGAAGAAAATATATACACCAAGTTTAGGACACTTATATCTCTAGTCCATGACAATGGATTTGATTTTATATCCTTAGAGATGATAGAATGGGCATATGATAATAATATCATTCTCAAGTTCTCATCCAATTATTATCTTTAAGGTAATGGAGTATTTAAATCAAAAAATAAGAACCTGATGAATGTAATAAATAATTCTACAATAGACAAGACTAGAACATGTAATAAGCTACTCAAGTATGCCCTATGGGCAGATCAAATGAGAATCAAGTAGGATTTCAAGCCTCACCATTATTGATGGTATATGTTCAAGTACCCATAATCCCCATCACCCTCAACCTTCCAAAATATAGGTTCATGCAATAATATATGGGGGAAGATTAGGAATTTGCAAATTCAAGGTTGCTAGACATCATACAAATTAAAGATGATAGAGAAGAGGCTTTTGACAATTTTAGTAGACACCAAACCATAGTCAATAGGTGGTTTGATAAATGATCAAAATTAAAGGTGTTTAGGTAAGGAGACTTAGTTATTCTTTGGGATAAGGCATCTAAGCCCAAAGGTAAACATGGCAAGTTCACACCTCTATGGATAGGTCCCTACCATATAGTTGAGATACTTGGAGGTAACACCTTCAAGATTAAATACCTATAGGGAGTAGAGTTCACATTGCCCACCAATGGTCAATACCTCAAACACTACTTCTCTATTTTCTCACATGGGGTTTTAATGGAATGACTATAAGACTAGTTAGAATTAGTGTAGGTAGGCAATATTAGTTCCTTTTTATTTTTTCCTTCATATCCCTTATTTAGACATAAGTTTATATATATTTGTTTGATTTTCCTTTGCTTTCTATTTTGTTTCTTTGTTTTTTTTTTCTTTCTCTAATCTATTCCTTACTTGTAATAAGTCCTTTTGGATAACCCTTAGCTTAAATTTCACATAATTGCTTAGGAACTCCATAGTTTATAAATATAGGTATGAATATTAAGCAATTTTTTACCATGAATTTGAAATATAATTTATACACTATAATTTAAATAAATTGGTAAGGACTAGTGGGTAGGGTAACTGTTCTATAACATCTTTAAAATTGTTTCGATCTAAACTTGGATATAAGAATTATTACACATGTGGTATGAAATTCTAAACTATTAGGACATAGTCATGTTTGCACTTAAAAAACATTATTGCATGGGACAAAGGTTCCAACCATAGGTGATTGTTTGAAGATCAAACATTTAACCAAATACATTAACCTAGCTAACGTAGTTACCAACTTTTGATGGAAATCCAAAAATGACCTAAAAAATACAAAAAACACAAGATTATTATAAAATTAAAAGATCTCCCTAAAGTAGAGATGATTTGGGTAATCTTCATTAGGGATATGGACATTTGGATGGTAGTGGATGAAGGCCTTGAGTGGATCTAAAGGCATCTCTATTGGGGCTATGGGCACTTAGATGTTATTATATCAATGCCCAAGCCTTCTCTAAGCTAAATCATGGTTCTTGATGGATATCTAAACATGATGTAAGTCAATGTTAATAATAAAAGTCATGAAATCTAGAATTTGTTCCCTAAATCCCATGGCAAATAGTAAGTGTAATCAAAGCACACACATGGCATATCTAGGTCTTGATGTTTGATCTCAATCCTACATGTGCAAGGCTTTTTTAACCACAAACTGATCTTGATAATGGCACTGATCAAGTGAAATGGGTAATATAGTTATCTATCTAAACCAAACTCTCTGCATTTTAAAATATTTCTATGTTTCCCCTAAAAGTAGCCATTTGTTGAGGTCAACATACCCCCATTTCTGAAAATGGGGACTCTTGTGTCAAATTGTGAAAATTTGTACCTTAAAATTGAAATTCACTTGATCAAAGTGTCATAAACATGTTTACACATTATCTGTATTTGAAGATCATCCACACCTTGACTTGGTTGTCTTATCTATTTATGGCTCTAGTTTAACCTTCTCTATGTTTGATAATGTTTACTCTTCATGTTTCAAGTTGCAAGTTTAATGGAACCCTCCTTGAATGAACTATACTTAGATTTTATAGTTTAATCCCAACTTGGGCTTTTACTAGCCTTTGGTCTATAGAAAATCAAGTTAATTTCATTTTGATCATCCTAAAACCTTTGATCAAGAAACCCTAACACAAGCTCTTCTAGACCAAATGCCAATTTGGTGGGAATAATTTATGCGTGAACATTTTAAAAATTTCATAGACCTAGTTCAATTTTTATACTAAGGCTTAATCATGTTTTTTTGACACAACCAAACCGTACTCTAAAAATTATATACTTGGACAACTTTCATGTCTTGAGCCCCTTGTTCCCTTTTAGCTTATAATGTTTTTAACTTTATTTTATGTGGGGTTCCTTTATTATAAACTTATATTAAAATATTAGTCCTATGGTTTTTATCATGTTTATTAACATAAATAAGACCTTAGTCTTAAGACTTTATCCTAAGCTTTGTATATATATGAATCCTAACTTAAACATGGTGCTTGTTTACAGGATCAACAGCCTAATTTTACTTGAGCAAAGTCAGTTAGATGGTGTGAGATATGCCTGATGATCTAAGGATTCTAATCCATGGGACCAATCTTGTTGGTACCCATGGATCGAGATCAATAATCCATGTTCACTTAGATTACCAAGATCCAATGACATGAGATCAAAATGGTTCCCCACCTTTTGATGACATAAACTTAACCCAAGTTTTTACCCTAATGTTTTAATTATATTTCTTAATAAAATAAAACCTTAGTCTAAAATCTCATGTTATGAATTTATTATTTGAAAGGTCCTTTTTTTATGTTACAAGCTTATGTTATGTCTTTGTTATTCATGGGGTCCTTTTATTTTAAGTTTATAACCTTGGTCCAAAGTATTTATGCCTTGGCCTCTTTTAATTCATAGGTTCCACTTTAATATGTTTATAGATTAGTTTAAATATTTTATCCTAAGTCCTTTATATATGCTCTTGATCTTAACTTTCATTCTTATTTTTAAGATTAATTATTAACATTTTCTCAAATGAGATTGATCAAACCACATGAGCTGAGTCAAAACATCAAATGGAGCCCATACGAGAGAGAGGATGACAAGTGTCACCTTATCAACAAAAGACTTTTGATAAGACAATGGAAATATATCTCTTATATCTTGATCTAATGGTCCATGTGAGTCTGGTACAAAGATCAAATGATGTGTGGGAGCCTATTACAAAGAGCATAGAATCACTGAAAAGTCACCACGTGGCACAAATAGGAAATAAGATAAAGCTAGAAATAACAAGTGGAAAGATTAATAGAGATCCCCATGGACAAGTTAAAATTAAAACTCATGCACCTATTAATTATGTTCACACAAACATAAATGATGGTCCCATTGATATTAATTTTAGGATAGTAATGATCCCAAATGATGTGATTAAAATTAATTGTCACACACCCATTAAAGATGTTCATGTGGATGTCAAATGATGGTCATGTGGATGTCAATTTTAAAATATAAAAGTTCTAAAGATGAGTTTAAAATTGATGGTCATGCTTGCATCAAAGATGTCTATGCTGACATCAAATGATGGTCATGTAGATGACAATTTTAAGACAATTGCTTAGATCCAAATTCAAAGGCAATGATCATATTTTGAATAGTGATGAGAAAAATTCTATGGGTATGCCATGAAAATGCCACATCAAATACATATGAGTGAAATGTGCCAAATCAAAGACCTTACATACCTAATAATTTAAGGGTAGGGATCTAGGATCATGATGTTTGAGCTCATGACCACCATTGGATCACTATTAGAACCTATAAGAATGCACTATAAGGACCATAACTAAACCCTATGAGCATTATGAGTGACTTGAAGGTAGCTGAATGATCGCTTGTGTATAGATAAATTAATCTAGATTCCATTAATGAGTAGTTTAAAAGGATTTGTAGTGATGATATGGGACCTTTCCTATATCCTCTAGCAATTTAGAGATTGACAGTGCATGTATTGGGCAACATCAAAAAGCAATGAAGACCCTACAATTGTAACTGAGCACTTCATTATCTAGACGGTTCTAAAATTTATAATATTCCTCTTATGGCTAAACCTTATCCATTTTAAAAGTAGAATATTCTATTTACAAAGGCACGTGTGGTTTTTAAAACACACTACCTATAGATCAGTCCATTGGGAAAGTCTAGTGTATTTATAGAACATTTATGGAAAGGAAAATTATTAATACACCTTTAATTTTTTAATTGGCTAGGATTGACCAACATTTTACCTTGTATATTATAAAATGAGCACTTCCAATTGTAAAAAGGAGGGGGATTTTTTGAGCCAAAATACTTGTGTAAACTTTAGAGTAATTAATAGAAGTGAGGAATTATACAAATATGGTCCATATTAATTTGTGTCATTTGTTATTATGGTTTATCTCTCACTTTTTTATTCTCAGTTATATATTTGAATGGTTCTTGTGAAATCTTGGTGTGTATCTTTTAATTTCATATTTGCTAACATGTGCCAATGCTAGGTTGACTAAAATTTCTCAAGTTCATTCTTTTCATTTGCATTTCTTGGATTTGGGTTAATTCTTTTCACTTGTAAGGGTAAATATTTAAAGTGAACTAGGTTCTTATTTGCATTGCTTTGCATTCTTTAGATGTTTTCTTTATGTGTAGTAAGATTTGAACTCATGTTATTTCATTTTATACATTGGTTAAGTGCATGCTTGGATGGCATATGATCTTTATCATAATTTTTGGGATGAAGATCAACAACATCTCTTTTTTGCCTTACCCTTTCTTTTTATTCTTTTTTTACCAAATCACTTTATCTTAATTTTTATTTTAAATATCCATGTTAGATTAGTGTTTAGATTATATTTGATCGTAATTCACTAATATTATTTAATATTTTTTCACTATTTGTAAAGATACAGGCCAAGGTGGCTTCTAACCACAAAACTTTATAAATATTGTGAAACATTCCACTTGTTTTGCCTCTATTTCACCACTTCATAATAGGATTATCACAACCTACAACTCATGCATTAAATTATTTGAATTATAAAATGATAAGTGTTATTTAAAAAAATTGGGAACTTATGATACACATTTAGGCATCAACACATCCTAAAATGATTAAAGTATTCTTTGTTCACCTATATGTATGCTTAATCTACTCACATAGTAGCCTTGTACATAGTAATACCATGAATGAACAAATAGACAACTTATTATCAATTATTTATACTTAATATAGATTTATCACACCTCTAAATACCATATATATCATCCTCATGAAGTATAAAACACTATACAATAGCTAATCCATCATGATATATCAAAATAACATTAAAACATGTTCAAACAGTCTTCCCAAGTCACTTGTAGGACATAGTCAAACACATAGTCAAATTTGGAGCTTAATATATTTGTCTATACATAAATATAGATATTTTAACTAGTTAATTTGGATGTGCCATGGAGTCCTCTACAAATTTTATTTTTACTCCATCAATAAATTCAACATGGATCAAAATTAATAGGCAAAATACAAAGCACTAGTATTTCCTTTAAAAATTCAAAAATTTAAATCCCTATGGTCACAGTTAAACTTCAAACACCCTATCATCATCTCATTTCCTCACATCTTAGATTAAACATTCAACATAGATATTATTATAAATATATTTACCTTTACCTTTCATTGCTCATTATTTGATCTTCATCTTGACTATTTGACTTAATGTGCTATATTGATCTCTTGTACTTAGCTTGGTATTTATGTATGTTAAACATTAGACACATAGAAATAATCTCACTCAATATTAATCATGTGTGTGTGTGTGTGTGTGTGTGTGTGTGTGTGTGTGTGTGTGTGTGTGTGTGTGTGTGTGTGTGTGTGTGTGTTTTGTGTGTGTGTGTGTGTGTGTGTGTGTGTGTGTGTGTGTGTGTGTGTGTGTGTGTGTGTGTGTGTGTGTGTGTGTGTGTGTGTGTGTGTGTGTGTGTGTGTGTGTGTGTGTGTGTGTGTGTGTGAACATATACTCACCATTATATCTTATAATAATCCTAATCTTTACCTCTACTCAATGTTAAAATTTGAACACTTGTCCTCATCTCGCTAATTTATGATACCTTGGAACAAACATGCTCCATTAATACTTTTGTAAGGAGGTCAAAATTTAACTTAATTAACCAATATATACTTTGACTCATTTGGATCAACATGCACCATAGATATTCACTATATGATTACTCGTGATCCATTATATCTCCATCTGGTCCTGATCTTTAACTTTATGAAAAATAGACTAAGGATGGGGACCATTACTATCCACCTTGAAGGATAAATTTTCACAATCATATATTTTACCTTTTTCACTTGAATTTTATAAAATTTTAACCATATAAACTAGGAAAAATACTAAACAAATTCATATTACCATTTATTCCTAAAACATCCACATGTGTGAGATATTCCATCAGTAAACTAATTATTTGGATCTTTCTTATACTTATAAAAATAATGTATTTGAGCTTAGATTAATTTCATGCCATCAATATTTGATTCAATGAAACATGGCCTATTAGATCTACCTTTTTAATTGACTAAGTGTTGGAACTTAGTGCACTTTTGTTTGAGGGACCAACTTTGCACTTTAGTAAATTTGGTTGCACTTAGTTACATGATTTAAAACTTGAATCATGTGATTTCCTCACATAGGAGAATCCATCCATGTATTGAGAATATCCTGAAACCATCAAACATGTGATATATTATGACATCAAAATTTTTCTTCCTATTTTTCTACTATAGACCCATTTATTCCTAGATGAAAAAAATGAAGAATCGAGAGAATGCCACTCATGCACACAATATCTCCAATCATCCTTGAAAACATATAATACCCATTACATATTCTCAATACTTCATACTCATCCCTAATCATCTAAAACCATGCCAAAATTGAAGATCAACCAAGTATACTGGCACACTTTGTCATTATCACGTAGACTATAAAGGCATTTCATCCACTCAACTATAAACCTGCATGACACCATGACATCATTAACAAATCTCTAATAGTCAATATATTGGGATGATTTTTATTAAATTTGAATAATGCTCTGATAGAATTGAGTGAACATTCATGGATTTGTTGTTGAAATCCTTTCTATTTCAAGATAGGTTTTGTCAAATGGTAAATGTCTTGTTCAAAGATGATTCTACTATCATTGAGGTTAATGGGGATGTATTAATTATATTAAGCTCTAGTGATCAATTATACAAAGATTTACCCTTGATCCTTTATTATTTATTATAAAGGTTAAAGTTATGCACTAGTTATTATAAGACTGTTGTTAGTCCCTTGATTAGAGGTATTTCATTGTATGATGACTCTAAATTAACTAATGTCCTTCTTAATGATGATAAAACTCTATTTACTAGGATTGATAAGGATAACTTACAACATTTTTATAATGTGCTTGATATGTACTACTCTACCTCTAGGTCAAAAGTAATCTTACATAAATCTTTTATGATTGGATGGGAAGAAAATCGATCATATTGGTTGGGTGAGTTTGTATAGGTTTAGAATCATGTAAATTAGTTTGAAAAATACTTAGTATTCCCTTTACCTTGCCACCCTCCTTTAAATAGTTATGAGACTGATTATATGTCAAAATTAATAATAAAATTAGTAAACAACATAATAATCTTATTTCACTCCCAATAAGAATTCAAGTTTACCAAAAAATAATTTCCTCATATAGTATGTAATATGCCTCATACTAGATCTTTAATAAGTCTCATATTAATATCCTACACATAATAACTAGAGATCTCCTTTGGTCTGATGTAAAGGATAATATGAAAAATATACATAGTATCATGGAAGATATATTATATACCTAAAAAAATTGGTAGCCTTAGTTTTAAGGACCTTAGGATCCAAGGTATCAGTCTTGTTATCAACGGATCATTAGGGAATTGAAATGGGATGAGCTATAGAATGTATTGATAATGACTAATATTTTGAGAGGTTTACCTCAAGGCAAAGATAAGTGGAAATGATTGAATATATTTGACATGTTTTTGGGTACATTCTCTCTTCAAGTTATCGGATCATATATTTTATACTCTATTTGGAAGAATTGGAAAATGGTTAAACACTTGGTTTTTATCCCTCTATTTTTTAGTGGGATAGGTTCAAGGTGCTAGGGATATAGGTATATATGGTGTAACCTTGATGTAAACAAATTATCACTTGCATTAATTAGGGGGTGATCCACCTTTCTTTGGTTCTCTAAAGATCTAAATAACCTTACGGACCTTTTCTTTAATAATGGTTGGGCATCTTAACCTAATATTAAATCTAGATTTAAAATTCCTTCTTCATAGTGAAGGACTTACACCTTGTTATATAAGGCTATTCAATCAGCCAATGTTGTTGTTATATGTGATGAGGAGGATGAATTTTGTGATTCCATTAAATGGATTAAGAACTAAGGTCTTCATGAATTCACCACTAATATGTTTCATGATAAACTCACTTTCTCCAAAATCCATTAATTTAGTCTTAATCATTTGCAGCTTTTTTTGTCCCATTTATAGATGGATGTTTATATTTCAAATGATATGGGTCTCTTTCCTTGAACCTAAAAAATATTGTTTTAGGTGTTTTTAATTGTATAATAAGCTTGATGTTGGGTATAAAATCTCAATATATGGATTTTTGCATACCCATTATGTGTTTTTTAGTGAATTGGGTACTATTTAACATCTTTTTTTAAATTGTACATTTACTACCAAAATTGGAACAATGGTCTTAAAAGTTGGGTTTTCACATTTGGATATGATATTTTATGGGACAACATTAATTTGGATATGATTAATCTAAAAGGAGAGTCCATAACTTTTTTTTCATGAATTTTGGTTTGTTTTTGCTACTGAAATCCTATAGTATATTTGGAATCAAATAAATTTTGAAGTTTTCAATTTAAAATTAGGGTGCTTACTAACCTCAATTTTAAAGCTACCTCTATAATTTTTTCTTTGTAGATATACTTGCATCTTAAATTTCCATAAATTAAGATGGAAAATATTTTGAGGATATACATGCTTAATATGTTCTCTAACTAATTTTTAGACACTAGTGGGTACCCAATAATGAATCTTTTTTACTAAAAAATAAATCATAATACTAATAATTAGGTATAGGTTTTTGAATATGAATGGGAAATAATGAACTCATCCTATTTTGATTAGGTTGAGGATACTATATCTAGACAGGTTGGGTATTTAAAATCAAATAATAATGGGATGAATTCTTAGATGGTTACTTATAGGGAGGTGATATATACCATAAAAGAGTATATTGTTTGGGAGGAGCCTAGGTTTAGAGGGGTAGTGGCTGGTGGAGTAGAGTCTACCTGTAGTTTGCCTCTTGATTGTGATTCTATTGCGATGGTGCCCATTGATCCTAGTAGTAGTAGTTCCAATAATGACATAGGAGGGACATGAACCTTGAATATGTTAATATTATTTAATGACTTTGTTAGTGAGAATAATCTTAAGATAGAAAAGGTGATTGATAAAGGTAACCTAAAATTTATTGAATAACTAGTGAATTTTTGGAGAAATTCTAATATAAAGGACCAACTTTGGAACATTGATTACTTTCCCCCACCAATGGATCCCACCCATTAATAAATTATTTGTTTATAAATCTATCTCATACCTATTGATGGTTATTGGGATGTGGGAATGCAATGTGACAAGGATAATAATTTTTAATATGATGTTTGTTAGTGTTCCTTGTTGAGGTTAATTCTTAGTGTTGTTCTCTTAGTTATTTTTATTGATATTTTTTATTTTATATTAGTGCCACAATGTTGTAGGTTTTTATATTATATAAACATTTATCAAGATTTGTATTGGTTTACATATTTAGACTTGTGTCCTTTTTGGCTAATTTTTTGGGGTTTTCATCTTTCAGATGCATAAAACTATGTAAATTTTCTTAAAATATATTTAAAAAAAACTACCATACCATAATCTTATGAAATACGTCATAATTTTTAGTATTTTTAATATTTTTAACTATAGAAGATGTGTTAGATTTTTAGTGTTTGTCAATTTAGTATGGTTTTTAAATACATCATGATTTGACAATTGTACTTTTATGAGTTGTGGTATAAATTATTTGATTATATAGTGTAGTAACGTCTGGTATAAATTATTTGATTAAATTATTTGATTATGGAACTAACGTCTGGAATTTTTGAATTCATTTTGAGCGGGAAAAGAATTGGGGAGAATCTGGCAGGAGGAACAGATCCTGGTGGAACAGCAGAGGAAGGAGGAAAATGTGGAGGGTCAGGTTTTCTAACTGACACAGACACTAAAAGGTCTTCAGTAGTTTCTGAGCCCTATAGTGGGGCCAGAGATTCTCCATCAAAAAAAGAATTGGAACAATCTATGGAGACAGCGAAAGACAAAACCGATTATAAAATAGGAAAAAACTCTGAAAGACAGAAAGGGGCCCCCGTACAAAGGACCTGGTCGTCGTTGTTTGGGAAAAAACCGACTGGGAAATCCCTCTTTCCCCCGGTGACATCTAAATCTTGCTAGGAGAAAGGTGAGTTCCAAATTTTCATCCCAGATCCTTTACTTGATTTCTCTATTTCTTCAATGGATCTCACCCTAGTAGGAAAGTTTCTAGGAGCAAGACCGAATATAGACTCACTCAGGTCTATGATCAAAAAGAACTGGGCTATACGTGGAGAAGTTGACATTGCACCAATGGTGAATGGTTTTTTCTCTTTTATCTTTAACTATAAAGAGGATCTGAATAAGATCCTGAGTGAAGGACCTTGGACATTTGGAAGAAGTACCCTTACTATCAATAAATGGGAACCTAAAATGGATCTAATAGACTCATTCTTCTTAACAACACCTATTTGGGCTAGACTACCTGGGCTCCCATTAGAATTCTAGCATGAGGATATCTTCAATGGTATCACTAGTTCATTTGGCGAGTTAGTGGCTGTGGACTATGCCACGGCTTCAAGAACTAAACTCCAAAATGCCAGAATTTATGTTAAAGTGGCGGACCTAAATCACCTCCCCAAAAAAGTGGAACTTATCTCCAAGCTTGGCAAGAAAACCCAAGTGATTGTTTTCGAAGACCTGCCTAACTCTTGTTATGTATGTAAGAAGCAGGGGCATTGGGCTAAGAATTGCCCCAACAGGGGAAGACCCTTTTCAAGAAATTTTCAGGAAGGAGGAAAAAATATTAAGATCCAACAAAAGAAAATATGGAAGGTAAAAGAAGATCCTCGAAAGATAAGGAAGCCTCAAGATGCCTTAGCTGACCAACACACAGATAAGGCTATCTTCATAGCAATAGAAGAAGCGGGTGAACCTATTGTAATAGAAATAACAGAACTTCTTTTAAAGAATTCTAATGCCCAGATGGAAGAGAAGGGGAAGGGAATAGAGGACAATGAACCAAATCTTCCATTTGAAGATGAGGTTAATGCCCCTATTCAGAACACCCAAAGTATAGAAATCTAAGAAGATCCTCTTTTAAATATTTCTAATGCACTGATGGAAGAGAAGGGGAAGGGAACAAAGGACAAAGAATCAGACCTTCTATCTGAAGAAGAGGTTAACATTCCTAATCAGGACACCCAAAGAATAGAAATTCAAGAATTAGAGGAAGGAGAAGTAGAACCTGAAGGGGGAAACAAAATAGAAGAAGGAGAGGTTGTTTTGTGTGAAGATCAGATAAGGGAAAAGCAGGAGGAACCAATAGTTGAAATTATTACTTCAGCAAAAGAGCCCCTCAAGGTAGAAGTTATGGTTGGGGGTGGAAAAAACCCTAAAAACCAAAAGACTAAAGGTGAAATAAAGAACATTACTAACCACATTACGACAAGAAATGGTGGTGCGAAAGCTAACAGTCCTCTAATGAGTAAAGGAGGAAAAGGATCTGAAAAGCAAGCCAAATTTAAACCGGATGTAGGATTCTCAGATAAACCTGGGAAAAAATCTACAAAGAAGAATAGAGAACTGGAAAGTAAGCTCAATATAGTAGATGGAAAGCAGATAACTCTGTGGCAATGTATCAACAACAATAAAAATAAATGAGGATTCTTAGTTGGAATATAAGGGGGCTAAATAGTCTTCTTAAAGTAGATTTTGTTAGGAATTTTGTTAGAGAGCAAAAGCCAGACCTCCTTCTACTTCAAGAAACTAAAATGAGTAAGGAGAAAGCTGAACAGATCAAAGATTTTAAAAATTACACCATTAAAGCTAGGAGCTCTGAAGGTGCCTCGGGAGGTACAGTGATTTTGTGGAAAAAAAATCAATTTTCTGGTTCTATTTTGATGGAAAGTAAAAATCTTTTGGCGGTTAATTTAATTAGTGCTGACCAAAAGGAAAGTTGGTATGTTGTAAATATTTACGCTCCTAATATTAGGAATGAAAGGAAAAAGGTTTGGGAAACTCTTTATAAACTCAGAAGCAAAGATTACTGTGGGCGATGGATTATTATGGGAGACTT
This sequence comes from Torreya grandis, assembly GCA_037957365.1. Classification (NCBI taxonomy): domain Eukaryota; kingdom Viridiplantae; phylum Streptophyta; class Pinopsida; order Cupressales; family Taxaceae; genus Torreya; species Torreya grandis. The sequence goes on from JARHVA010006826.1 coordinate 119,486, forward strand.
TAATGTCCCACTCTATGATTATGAGAAAATGGGTGGTAATACTATTCAAATGGAAGGTAGAATTGATCTCATGGAGTTTATAAGCAAAGAAGGTCTAATGGACGTGGAGTTGCAAGGAATTCAGTTCACCTGGAGCAATAAGAGACTGAACAAGGAATGTATACAGGCCAAGCTTGATAGGGCTCTCATCTCCCCAGACTGGTTAAGAGACTATACATGTAAGCTGGAAGCACGCCACATAATAGGCTCTGATCATTTCCCTCTTATATTCACAACAGACAAATTGATCCAAAAAAAGAATCATCCTTTCATATTTGAAAAGATGTGGCTGCAGCATCCACAGTTTGAAGGCAAATTTAAAGAGTGGTGGAATATTCCTATAGAGGGATCAGCTCTCTTCCGAGTTGCATCCAAACTTAAAAATGTTAAAAAGGAAGTTAAGAAATGGAATAAGGACTGTTTTGGTAATATTTTTGAGAAAAAGAAGACCATCAAGGAGAACATCAAAAGAATCCAGGAAAAAATTCAGCAAGGCGGATACACTTCAGAATCTCATAGAGAAGAAAGTGAGCAATTGGTACAGTACCAAGACATAATAACTAAGGAGGAAACCTTTTGGAGAAAAAGATCAAGGGTGCAATGGTTGAAAGAAGGAGATAAAAATACAAAGTTTTTCCATATCTCCACTTTGAAACATAGAGCGAAAACACATATTCATCATTTGAAAAAAGGAGACCAGAAGATAACAGAGGAAAAGGAAATTAAGGAGGAAATGATTTCATTTTTCTCCTCCCTGATGAAGGCAGATAGAAACATCAACTTGAAAAGCCAAGCTGATATTCTACGAGTGATTCCCCCTTTTATCTTGAAGGAGCAGAACAATATGTTATGTTTTATACCTAAGGAGGAAGAAATCTTCAAATGTTAGATCTCTTGGAGGAGAAAAAGCTCCAGGTCCAGATGGTTTTCTCATGTTCTTTTTTCAAAAGCTTTGGAAACTTATAGGTAAGGATGTCAGTAATGCGGTGAAGGAGTTTTTTGGAGCTAAATAGATGCTGAAGGAAATTAATGCCACTTTTTTGTGCCTTATTCTGAAGAAAATAGGAGTGGATTGCCCTGATCTGTTCAGGCCGATTAGCTTGTGCAACTCTCTCTATAAGATAATTTCCAAAGTTCTCACGACCAGACTAATCCAAGTGATCCCTTTGATAATAGCAGACCAGCAAAATGGATTCATTCCTAGCAGACAAATCCTCAACTCAGTTATTATGGCGCATGAGAATATTCACTCACTGCTCAAATCCAACACTGAGGGGTTCTTAATGAAAGTGGACATAGCAAAAGCATACGGCATGGTGGACTGGCTATTCCTTTCTAATAGTCTTATAGCCTTTGGATTTGAACAAAGAGTGGTTGCTATTATCAAACAGTTGATATCCACAACTTTTATAGCTGTGTTGGTAAATGGGAGCTCGTCTCATTTTCAATCCGTCTAGGGGATTAAGACAAGGGGATCCTATATCCCCGATTCTATTTATTATCATGGCTGATAGTATGGGGTGATACCTTAGGGACTTAGTTCATAGAGGTTTATTTAAAGGTCTGAGACCCTCCTCACATCCTTTAACTTGCTCCCATGGTCAATTTGTGGACGACACTATTTTCATGGGATAGTCTGAAGTCACTGAAGCTAGAATTCTAAAGGAAGCTATTAATCTGTATTCCTCGGCCTCAGGATAACTTATAAACTAGAATAAAAGTGTAGTTTTCTTCACCAATACCCCAGTTTATAGACAGATCAAAATTGCAAGAATCCTTGATTGCTCCATAGGTTCTTTTCCTTCCACATATCTTGGCCTCCCTTTTGGGTCGAAAGCCTCTGAAGCCTTTTGGGAAGGTCTAATCAACAAATTTAGTAAGAAGTTGGCAGGATGGAAAGGCAGTCTTCTTAGCCATGGAGGCAAGCTTACACTCCTCAAAGCTTGTCTTCAAAGCATACCTACGTATGCTTTGAGCCTTTTCAAAATCCCCACTAAATTTGCTGAAGCAATTGAAATAATTCAAAGAAACTTTCTTTGGTCAGGTTCTGAGGAGAAAAGGAGAATGCCTCTTATTGCATGGGATAATATTTGCAAACCTGTCAAGGATGGCGGACTTGGTATAAGGAAAATTAGAAGTATGAACACTGCCCTTTTAGCTAAATAGGGATGGAGGGTCTATTAGGAAAATAAAGAATGGAGTAAAATATGGAAGCATAAGTACTTATTTAAGGCAAAGTCACTTCCTGACTTCTTTACTACTCCAGATATTTCCCATCCTTTTGCCATTTGGGGGCAGTCCAGGGAACAAAACATGTTCTTGAAGAAGGAAGTTCTTGGAAAGTAGGAAATGGTAAAAAGGTGAAATTCTGGGAAGATATTTGGTTAAGAGGAAAACCTTTACAGGAAAAAATCCAAGATAAAGATATAATAGAAAGATGTAAGCAAAGAGTGGGAATAATGGTTAATCAATATTGGCAGAAAAACACCTGGGTAAACATCATTGACTATGATCAAGATCTCAAGGATATTCAATTATCCCTAAATGCAATATCTCTATATCCTAATCAGGAAGATAGAATTGTTTGGCACTATGAGCCAAGTGGACAGTTTAAAGTCTCCTCCATCTTCATCTCTAAGGGAAATGGTAGAAAACTGTTATGGACAAAAGCCTGGATTAAGGGGCTTATTCCTAAAATCAAGTTCTTTTTCTGGACCCTTCTCCAAAATAATATTTTGACTCTGGATAACTTACAGAAACACAGAATCAATATTGTTAACAGGTGTATTCTTTGTAAGAAAAACCTTGAAGATAGAGATCATTTGTTCATGAATTATTCCTTCACTCAGCTTGTATGGAAGGAGGTTCTCTATCTGTGGGGCATTACATGGATTCACCACAAAAACGTGGAACTTTCTTTCAAAAGCTGGTATTGCCCTTCAAAGAACCCTGATGTTCTCTTCTTATGGAAAATTACTCTTCCCCATACTTGGTGGGGAATATGGAAGGAAAGAAATAACTGAATATTTAGAAATAAATAACTTCCTGGATGGGTGGTAGGACAGAATATTATTAGAGCTTTAAAGGAAAACTTCTCAAAAGAATCCAAGCTCTACTCTCAATGTGGATAATCCCTTGAGGATGGATATTCCTATTGGTAAACCTGAAAACCCTAGATTAGGTGTTACTTGGAATGTTCCCCCTCAAGGATGGATTAAAGGTAACTTTGATGGTGCTGCCAAAGGGAACCTGGAGAATTCTGGTTCTGGGGGTGTCTTGAGAAACCATATGGGTATGGTTATTGATGCTATCGCAATCCCCATTGGTATATCTAATTGTCACATAGCCGAAGCTACTGCTGCACTCCAGAACCTTAAATTAGCTATGGATTCGGGTTATCCTAAATTATGGCTTGAAGGGGACTCTTTGAATGTTATCAATATGCTCAATAACAAGAATATTTTTTCTTGGACCATAGAAGATAAGGTAAAGGTGATGAAAATACTTTTGAAAAAATTTGAAGATGTTAAAATCACCCACACCTTTCGAGAAGCCAATGGTGTTGCTGATTGGCTTGCTAATTGTGCTGTCCGGGAAGGTCAAATAGTGAGGTGGTATGAAATTTTAGAAAGGAATGTGGATTTAAGGGCACTCATTCTTCATGATGCCACCCATGCGAAAGAAGGTAAGTGTGGAGTATAATAATATTATAATGAGTAGGAGGAGTGGCAGCACGGGGAAAGGAATTCAATTATTAAAGAGCAAGGCCCTCAAGAGGGATAAGCAGATCATGAAAAAGCACATCCAAAGTTGAATTCTCAATCAATATGATAGTAGAAGGTTTCAGGGCAAAGTCCACAGCAAAAGGGATTTGAAGAAAATGAGTATGGCTCGTGAAAGGAAGGGTGAACCTCGTAAACAGGAACCCAAGAGCTGTGAAGTATGGAGAGAGAAGCATGAAATTTGGAGAATCTTACAGAAAGGAAAAGTTATGAGCTACATGGAAAGACTCCATGGCTCAAAACCACATATCATGATGGCCTTTTTCAAAAATTGGTCTGATGAAAGGGTCACCTTGCATGGTATATCAGTAAACTTAATAGAGGACTTTACTGCAGAGGTTACAGGGTTGCCAATGGATGGACTCAAATTTTCCAAGCAAACAAGCATCTCGAACGAGGCCTTTTGTAAGTTCCCCAAAATGGATGAGGAAGAGCAAAAGCTGGTCAAAAATGGGGATTTTTATGAGCTGGACCAGATTAAAGGGATATGGAGGGATGTCTTAAGCTGTATAAGGTAGTACTTCATCCTGGACAGAAGAAGCAAACGAGTGCAGAAGTTCTATTTTGTTTTCCTCAACCATTTTAGGCATAAGGTTAGTCTGTCTTTTCCTTTTTATCTTCGCTATTCCCTGGTCCAAAGCTTATATGCTCATAGGAAAAAGGAAATGCGCCCTATCCTCCATGAAGGCCTTATTCTGCTTATTGAAGGTTATTGTAAGAATAAGGCACTGGTTAAGTACCCCAAACAGGGGAAGAATAAGGTGTCAGGAGATAAAAAGAATGAAAGAGTAATCATGAGAGGCAATTTCAAGTCCCCGAGTCCTAAACAACAGAATGTAGAAGAAGAAAGGGGACAGGAGAAAATTGAAGAACCCGAGAAGGAAAAAATGGAGGAAGAAGGAACCGAAAGCTGGGATACTAACTCAAGTGATGATGAAGAACGTTCTAAGGAAATTGAAAAAGATAAAGTGAATACTGAGGAGGATTATGCTAATAGAACTGTAGATACGGAGGAAAACCAGAATGTGTCAGAGGAAGAATTTGACTAGGAAGATCCTGTTGAGGACCCAACTTCTAAGAACGAAAAGGAAAAATATGATCAGGATGATATTCAAAATAATAATATGGAAATACAATCTAGAATCAAGGAGCGGGAACAAAAGAGTCAAGAAGATATCTTTGAAGAAGCCAGGAAAAGTCCTTATAAAAAGCCTGAGGACTGGAGAGGGAAGAATCAGAATGATGAAACATATAATCCTATGACCTGGGTTAACTGTAAGGCAGAGGCATCTTCCCAAATTGACTCCTGGATGTGCAGGGAGGTCATGGATCTCAAGAGAAAAGTGGAAAGTTTGGAAGATTCCCTGAAAATTGCTTGGAACAAAATAAACAACATGGAAAATCAGTTAAGCGAGATTCCAGTCAAGCTCAGAGCTTATGAAAACAACCTCCAGGAACTTATAAAGGACAATAGAAAGAAAATGGAGGAAGTAACATCCAACATTTGTGCTGTTGCTATCAATATAGGTAAATGAGCCAATGAGGAGACCAAAGCACTAGAGGGTCCCAGCAAAAGGATGAGGCAAAGCTCTAGAAAGAAAGATACACAAAAAGGAGCTCTGCTGGAGGCTACCACTGAGGAAACTGTTTTGAAAGGAAAAGAAGCCATGAACTTGATACTGGAACTGGATGAATAATCTGGTCCTTCTTGTTGGTTTTGAAACTGGTACTGTTCCTTGTTTTCTTTTTGTTATCTTTTGTATGTTGTGTTACCAGATATATGTTATCTGGGTTTTGAACGGATGTTTATCTAGTGGTTCCAGGTCCATTTAAAACCTGTTTTTGCTACTTACTTGTAGTGTTTTTTAGGCTTTGCCTATGGTCTTAGACGTTTTCTCTTTCGCTCTTTGTAATAGGGTTTCGGGGCCCCTTCAAAACCTGCTTTTACCCTCAATCTAAAACTACATAGAATATATTATAAATTTATAAAAATTACTCAAATATAATCAAGATAATTTTGCTAATAAAATATATGTTAATGCTAAAACTCACAAAAATAAATAAAAATGACATGATAGTAAATAAAACTAATACTGGAAATTATTTTGATACATACATTAAATTACTGCTAATTAGTTTTAGTCACTTAATGACATAAACCTTTAATATATTAATCAAAAAAATTAATAGGAATAATATTGTTATTTTTTAACTATTGTATTCCAATAAAATTTCAACTTTTTTGAGTGCTTAATAGGAATAATATATTAATCTAACATATTACTTGTAATTAAACTTAAATTTTAGACTTTTAGTAAAATATGACAATAAATTATAAGGTATACTAAAAAAATTAACCATTAAGGAAAGAAGGATTCAAATCTCATCCTATTTTTAAAGTTATAAATAAATTGAGATTTAACTACCTTTTATTTACAATTAACATGACCACATAAACCTCAAAATTAATTTTAAATTTAAATAGGAAGAAAATTAACAGTTTTCTAGCATTATATACACATAAAATTAACAATTTTATTTTAAACTTATGATCATGTCATGAAATATCAAATATATTTATCTTGTGTAGAATGGGATTAAAATATAACATTATTAATATCTTTTGTATAATGGGTGCATGCCCAATTTCAAAAATATTAAAATAATATTATAAATTAGTATCCCATTTTACATAAGATATAGGTGGTCATGTGCCCATTATACACCAATTATATAAGAATATTATATTCTTTGTATAAGGTCAAAATTATTATCTTGGTGTCATGTAGATTTGACATTTGCCCAATATACATGTCAAATATATTTATCTCATGTAGAATTTGATTAATTGATAATATTATTAATACCATTTGTAGAATTGGCACATGAAAATTTTGAATAAGATACTATTTATGATATTATCAATTAATCCCATTTCACACAAGATGAAAATGGGCTTGTACTCATTCTACACAAGATAAAAATATTAGATTTTTTGTAAGAGGCCAATATTCATATCTTGATGTCATATAAAATGGAATACTACCCAATATAAATTAGTATTAAACTCACACTTTTTATAATTAATAATATGCACGTTTATATAAATTTGGATAGGAACCTCCTCATCTTCAAAGCACATTTAGTTTTACAAAGTCAAAAAAAAAGATGACGCCTTTATCTTAGCATGCAAATTTTTCATGATTAAAATTTATATAATTAAAAAAATATTAATTTAATTTGAAAAATTCATGTAAAATAATAGACCAAGAGTCCACATAGATAAAATAAAAAAACTAACTCTATGAGTAGCTCTATGGACCATGAGTATACCTAGTAGTGTTTATTACTTTAGTTAGAATAGATTGTGTGGAATTACTATAATTGTGTAGAAGTTATTGAGGTAGAAGGGAATATGAAAGGACCATAAATATCTGTAGTTTTTTGGCACATGAACATAGTTTTCACTAAGTTTTTCCTTTCTAGGCTTGTAGAGGAAGTGTAACCATCATAGGTCCTTTGAAAGTGTAGATTCTGGTTTAGACTAGAAAAGCTAATGCAGTTATCATACTTTGAGCTTGTGAAGAGGAATATCCTACCTATGCAACCAAATAATACTTAATAATACTTATTTTTGAATTTTTGATATCTAGTTACATACATTGTGAAATTTATTTTAATAGTCTGATAATTTATAATTAGGAGTTTGAACAACATTGGGATCTTATCCATCAATTTTCTATGTGACACCATTAAAGCTTTAAAATAGGCATTCAATGCTTTAGTATGTATTAAATTTTATTTTGTAAATTTAATAACCAATATTAATTTATCAATACTCCCTAATATCATCATGTACACCTCTAATTTTAAACTATTTAAAACAATTCAAAATAAATTAAAAAAAAAAGGTGAGTTACAACTTGCCCTAGTGGCGTATATATCCAACGTATGTGCATGCCATCCAATATTTGATCAATTTTTTTATTTTGGATTAGAATTTGACCAAATAATTATTAAATTTGGTTGTTAAACTTTATTAAATGATATATTTTTTTGCAACATATTTTTGACCCAAAGCAATGTTTGAAAGTTGTATTATTTTGAGATGTTGCTATGACTTCTACATAGCTACTTTTGAAATAAAATAAAACTTGTCATTAATATTTAACAATGACCCATGGAGGTTTATGTAATTTACCTATTATATATTTGGATCTACAGTTCACTATCATATTAATCATATAATCCTAAATAGGGTTGCAACCAAGATTTGTACATTATCTAGTATGTACTTTTCAGATTATATCCTACTTTATGTCTCCATCCTTTTGTTGGACTATTGCAATCCATGAAAAAAAATATATAGAAACCATCAAATGAAATATACCATTGAGATAATGTATTCCTTGACCTCATGCTCATCTTAGTTAAAGAGAAGATTTGTTCTTATTTGATGTACTAGGTCGGCTTCCCCTTTATGTTAAATTTTCATCTTCTCATCCTCTTCATATTTTTTGAGGCCTCACAAAACTCGATATTCACTTTTGGGTCCTCAGTTAAGATTAATTCCTACATATATTATTTCTCTTCTTGCATCTATTGATTCTATGTATGAGTCACTATTAAATTTTGTGAATATGTTTGGTTAGGGGTTTAGGTTTGAGGAGAGGAAATGGTAGATAAAGAAATAATTTGAGGAGAAATATTGAGTGTGGAATAAAGAGGCGATGTTGTGGATAATGAGGGGAAAGGTGGGGTGAATATCCTCTCCTTAGAAATTTTTGTATGAGGAGTTTGAATAACATATTATGTAAGGCTCAATTAATCATAAACTAAGACCATATGTGACTTTTTTTAGCACCTTATGTTATTAGCAAACCAAATTGGGTAGAAAGATGTGATTGTAATGGAACAATGGAAAAGATGGATCTGGAGATGAGGTCCTCAAAATGAAAATAGGTTGTATTTTTGTTAATTTCAGTTGTGGAAATAATAATTTATGTAATAGTACCCTATATCATACTTTGTGGAAGTAACACAACTAGTGGAGGAGTAGTAGTGATAGTTTTAGTAAGAATAGGAGTAAGTAAAGAACCAAATGGAATGGATAGAAAATAGTGGTAATGACAACATGAGGATTAGGAGAAGGAGAAACTTGTGTTGAGTCCTTATTGGTTTAGACTAGAGAAACCAATGGTATAAAAAATGAAGTTATGGGTGTAAAGTTAGTAGTGTTAATAATTTTCTTGGAAACTTTTCAAATGAGTCTTCACTAGAGGAAGGATTTTCATGCTCAATTTTCACATACTAGACGTGAGGAAGACTAGGGCTATAAATTCCAAATGTTGAAGGTAAATAACCTTTTTATTCATGTCAATAGTAGTCTCATCGTTATAATACTTTACAATATATTATACCTCATAATATAATTATTCATAATCAACCTCTAAATTTTTTTTTTTTTTTTGGTGATATATCTAGTTATTTAACTATTGAATCTTCTTCTACACAATCTTCCTCTTCTATGTCTAAATAAATAAGGAATCCCCATTGATTAACTTTCATAATATGGTGGCCTATACTCCTATTAATTAACATTAATATTCCATTGGGTACTCTATTGGTGAATTGTCATATGAGGAACAATTGTAACATGCATTATAAGAAGATGAGTTGTAAAATTGATCAATATTATCCTAAGGTTCTAGAGTTGTAGCCATAGTTGTGGTGAAAACAAAAGTGACTTTTGGAATGAGGGTCTCTCTAAATTCCATAATAAGAGAATATGTCCTTTGATTTTGGGAGTGCACTAAGGACCCTAGCCTTAATATTCTTGTCTTTTTCAACTTATATATCCTCTTCTTCTTAAGTATGCTTAATCTATTCATAATACATAGTATTTAGCTCTTTTTTCATTCTTATTTTGTCCTATTTTGTTATAATTAGATCAAATTGAATCATTTCAACCACCCTCATTGAAAATTTAACATTTTTAGTCTTTAAATATACGTCATAGTCATATTTAGGATTCATGAATATTTAATCATGATCATATTAAACATGTCCATACTCATGCTTGAATTGTCTTGATATTTTATTCATATATCCCCTTATCACCACCTTGTCTTAGTATTTTTAGTTAACCAATTTGAACCTAATTTAATCTCTATGTTTTAATGTTTTGGCCATTTTTTTTGCCTACTAATGTTGATATGTGTTTTGTGGTACTTACCGAACTTTGCATTCCTCACCTTTTCATCAATTCCATTTAAAATCTATAATAAAATATCTTTCTTGTGTAATTTATCTAATAAATGTATGGGAAATTAGTAAGGGATACCAATGTTCCCTTTATTTTCATCACTATGTGTCTTGATAAAATTAACAATCACCCAGGGATTTGAGTCATATGTTGATTTTAGTAGATAATATAGGTCTTGGATGTTCATTAATTTCCTTGTAGATAATAGGGTAATGTGTGTGTGTGTGTGTGTGTGTGTGTGTGTGTGTGTGTGTGTGTGTGTGTGTGTGTGTGTGTGTGTGTGTGTGTGTGTGTGTGTGTGTGTGTGTGTGTGTGTGTGTGTTTGTGTGTGTGTGTGTGTGTGTGTGTGTGTGTGTGTGTGTGTGTGTGTGTGTGTGTGTGTGTGTGTGTGTGTGTGTGTGTGTGTGTGTGTGTGTGTGTGTGTGTGTGTGTGTGTGTGTGTGTGTGTGTGTGTTTGTGTGTGTGAATATGTTCATGTGGTCTTGATATTTATGAGAATGTATTTAATACATCATAAAAAAAATTCATATGTCCTCTAGGTTCCAAATGAGGGGTTTATGGAGGGCTAGTAGTCCCACAAATAGAGTTAACCAAATAATATAACATGAGGTAAGCTAGACCTCATCCATAAAAGTAATGGAAGAAACACCATGATGTATATTTATAAGTGTCATGGCTATCCTAACTCATGGTCTAATTTAAGTTATTGGAATGTTCTTCCTCATGGAAAATATGTTGGGGTTCTAGGACCAGGTCAATAGGGTACTCTTGATATTATTTTACTTGAACTAATTATTATAAATTTGTTGGCCATAAATAATATCAATTTTGGGAATTTTGTATAACTTTTAAAAAACCATGCCATCCGCATCTGATGTTTTTTGTGTGATATTAATTTTGTATAATTTATCATTTTTGTAGATGTCTATTATAATCAAATTAAAAAATAGGTTAGCATAGGGGAAAACATCAAATTTATCCACTGTTATATGGATATTGATGGATTTGAGTGAGATTAAGCCATCCTTATATTCCCTTTTATCTAATCTCAAGTTATCATCATCATTGTATGGATAAATGGCCTCAACCTTTGAGTATATTAAAAAATAGTGTGTAAATCATTAAAATATACTCGATAAAACTTTGTCTTTGAATGGTATATTAGTAATAAAGAAAAAAATTAAAGATATAGTTCCAAATTATATGCCCCCATTATTTTGATAAACAAATTCTATGATTAATTGATAATTATGGATTTCTTGTCATTATTGAACTCTGAGTACCAATCTATAGTTCAATAATTTAGAAAATGTAGTTTGAATTGACTTGAGAGATATCATATGTCATTATCTTATGAATTAATTGATTTAATTATCCATGCATGAGAATTAATCATAGATAAATAGTTTGTGTCAACCTTCTATTATATTTTTTTATTTGATGTTTACAACATCAAATTTCATGGGATTACTTCACATGTGGCAGTTTGTCACTACTTTATGTCACTTAGTTATGCCTCCAAGATTTAATATGCCTATCTACCTATGCAAGTGTTAACATATAATTAATTAATTACCTTATACACATTTTATTACACATAGTAGTGAGGTAAGACAAAAAGGTTTCTCACTAATTTGTGGGTATTAGTCATGCATTCAATAATTAATATGCCCATTTATCTAAAATGGTGATAAAATATCATTAATTCGATTCTTTTTAAACCTTTTGTTTACATAGACCAATGAGGTAATACATATAGCCTAACATGTGGTGTGTTATTTATTCATCACTTTTTCATGCCTTTGAATTCTATAGTGGTTTCATTTTTAACTCTATGTAGAAAGACATTGACATGTGGCATGATCTCATTAAATCACTTGGTCACCTAGATTTTTGAATTAGCTTTTCATCCTGATACATGTGATGGAGAAAGACATCAACACATGGATTAATATCACTTGGATAGATGGATTTTGTACTTACTGAATTATATAATGTGAAAAATTACATGATGTATGAAGATTCTAATGCATGTAATGATCTCATTGAGTTGGTTGGTCACTAGATTTATGTCACATAGTGTTTCATCAAATACTTGTGATAGTAAAATATCAATACACCTAAATTAATCTCACTAAATCAATTAGTATATTGTTATTCATAACTTATAATTTCACTAAATAATTGTGATGAGTGGAGATTAAAACACATGGAGTGATCTCATTGAGTCACTTGGTCACTTGATTTTAACTTGTATATACTGAATAAACTTTGATAATATATGATAAATATATTATAAAGTCACACTTATCCACTCGAGTATGTCCTAAAAAGTGACAAAACCTAATGACTTTGACACAATTATATTAATTATTCCATATAAAAAAACCCAACCTTTTAATTAATTAATGATTTTATTTTATAAACTAATAATTTATCCCTATTTAAAATTTTGAAATGCGGTTTATTCATAACAAAAGGCCTCTCAAAATAAAATATTTGTAGAAAAAGAGACAAGGTGGGGTATAATACTATAGGCTATATCAAATACATAATTTATGTTCCATGAAATTAATGTTTGAGAATGAAATTCTCTTATTACAACCATTATGTCACCTTAACTCACTAAATGCTTTCTTATTCTCTATCAAAATTTCCCCTAGTATATAAATTTTATCCTACACAATAAGCATCAAAATTTTCCTTAACTTCAACACCCTTGAAATATATTGGCATATTTTTAAGAGGCCAATATTTTTATTTTAATTTCATGTAGAATGGGAAGTTTCCAAATCTACTTGTCAAATATATTTGTCTTGTGTATAATGGGATTAATTGATAATATTCTTAATATCTTATGTAGAATGGGCACATGCCCATTTTAAAAAATATATTGAAAATATTATCAATTAATCTCATTTGACACAAGATAATAATGGGCATGTACCCCATTATAAAAAAGATAATAATATTGGCTTCTTTTTAATAATCCAATATTCTTATTTTGGTGTCACACATAATGGGTAACTTCATAATCTACATGTTAAATATATTTGCCTGGTGTAGAGTGGGATTAATTGTTAATATTATTAATACATATATTTTAATGGTAACATGACCATTGTGATACATATATTGAGAATATTATCAATTAATCCCATTAACACAATATATAAAAAAATACATTTTCGCATTTTACATAAGATAATAATAGTGGCTTTTTTGTAAGATGCTAATATTATTATATTGATGTCATGTAAAATGGGAATTTGCTCAATCTACATGTCAAATATTTTTTGTCATTTTTATAATGGGATTAATTTAAAATATTATTAATATTTTGTGTAGTAAGGGCACATGAAAATTATTAATTTTTAGATGAAAATAATGTCAAATTGTGAATTCATAGTTATTTATTTTAGACTATGCTAATGTCTAGAGAATGTATCGTGTAGATTGCTTATGTATTGTTAAGAATAATTAAAATTTAAACACATAAAATGAATATAAATAATTATAATTATGTATTTATTAATTAATATATTCAAATTAGTAACATAAGATAGCTTGGAACATAGTGATCAAGATAAAAAATCTCGTATTATGATAGTAGATAACATCAGATAGGATTATCTTTATCTATTTTACTATGACTAAATGTAATGATATATTCCAATAGTCATGTATTTTATATATGTATATTTGTTATTTTTGGTTATATATGATGATAAAAAGTGCATTTTATGTTGTTGTAGACACTTATGTATGATTTATGCCACAATATTACCATTGACCTCTATGGATTTCTAACTATTAACTAGTTTTCCTGAATAAACTTGACAACTTCATCCACATAATCCTTTGTCTCATCCTTGATATAACATAAAATGATGAATCTTATAAAATTTATATGTAATTATTCCTTGAATAAAAATTTATTATATTTATTAATGATCTTGGTATCAAATGTTTTCCACTCTATGAGATAGTGGTCTACTAGGATTTTCACTCCAACTATATATTTTATCATATTATTTTGATTATATCATTAGATAGAAAATGGTTAGAAACTATATTAAAATAAGAATCAATATCCTTTATCAGTTTACCAAGCTTAACCATGAATCAATTGATGTGCTCACTTGATTCTTTGAGGTCTATGGTTATTTGTGTTATTTTTCCTATCATTCATGAAATTTCTCACAAAGTCACAAAATATGTATCCTTTGGCTACCCATTAGATCCATGGATATATCATACTAGGTTGTTGTTTTGTTTATCTCTTCTTCTTAATTGTCTAAGGCTTTATTTTCGTATATTATTTTCATCATCCACCCCATTTTGAAATAAAAACATGTACTATCATTTGATATTGCTTTATCTAGAGAATCAATATGCATTTTCACCCTGTTATGGTGTTGGATGTTATTAGGTAAGGGCTTTGAATTTTGTTCATATTTTAAATCTTATATGGAATTTTTATCTATGTTATGTCTCTCTACCTCTAAGATAGATTGATACTTCATCAAATGATATAATGTCTCTCTAAACCATTATGCGATAGGTAGCTTTTGATCTACTTCCAACTATGGCATAACCTTTGTCATATCCTAGATGTCCTATTTTAGTGTTTCTTCTAATAATATCCATCTCAACATGTAGTCATATTATTCAATTTATTGTAATATATTACCATAGTTATGATTCTAAAAAGTAGTTAATGGATGAAAAATTATATTTGTTCCATGTGCATTTGCTTTAATTAGAGTTGGAATAAGAAAGATGGTGTTGATATTTTTGAAATCGGTCAGAATGGCTTTGATTTGAGTAAGGGAATATTGTGGTGGAAAATTTAGTGCATATGGAGTAGATTCAGAACTAGATGTGGAGATCATTTGTTGAGTGGATATGGAAGGTGAAGTGGAAATCAATTACTTGTGAATGGATTATGGTGGTGGGGTAATTTGAATAACTTTATTTTTAGTACCTTATTTTATATCATTCCTTTATTATTTTTATATTTATTTGGAATATTCCTTATACATATTTTTTTCTTAGATTTTTGGGCCACTTTAGTTTCCACTTTATTATTTTTCTCTTTGTCTATATGAAGGGTGATTCCTCTGTTGCCTTATTTTTTTCATTTCTTCTTATTCCTTTTTTTTTCTCCTTCTCTTCCTTCTCCTTTTTCTCCCTCTCTTCCTTCTATTTTTTCTCTATTTATTCCTTCTTTTTCTCCTTCTTATCCTCCTTTTTAACTCTCTTATTTATCATTTTTATTCTTATCTTATCTCTCATTTTTCTCCTTTTCTTCTTTTATTCTTTATCCTTTTATTCCTTCACATTTTTCTCACTTTCTTTATTTTATTTACTTTTTTGTGTTTTTAATGCCTTGAATTATTTTTATTTGGTGATGTCATCTTCTTGAGCCTTTTTGATGACCTCTACCTTTTGTTTTATCATGGCCTCTTCTTCCTTGTTCTTTTATTTTCCCCTTTTATTTGCTTCTTATTTTTTAATTTTAATTTTATTGCTTTTATTTTTCATCCTTTTATTTATTATCTTCTTATTTTTTTCATATGTATTTCTTCCAAATGTTTTACTTCTACCAATGCATCTATGAGTTATTTTTGTTCTTTGCCTCATCTAATGGTTTAGGATTTTTAAGAGACATTCTTATTTTTCACCTTTTATTTTTGTCCATGCTTATTTTTCCATCTCTAGCCATGATTCTTCTACCACATTTGATTCTTACTGACTCTGGTCTCATTTTTTTATGTGTGATTTTTACTTTTTAATTTTTTTTATGCTTCTTATTAGTAATAATGCCATCTACTCTTGGGGTAGAATTTGCTCATTTATTTTGTGAGTAGAAAAATCCAATATCTATGGGTCTTATTATTTTCCCATTTTTAGATGCATATATCCCCCCCATTTGGTGTAATTTAACTTCTACATGTTTACCCTAACTTCTAATTACTTCCTTAACTGTCACTTCATTTTCAGTGGCTTACTATTCTTTGTCTTCATCTTTTTTTGGATTTCTACTAGTTTTTTTATGCATTTCAGCCAATAACTTCTCTATATTAGGTTTCATATCTTGTGGAGTGGACTTCCTTAATGCTTTGTATAATGAGTGGATGATTGGGATGAGTTTCTCTATTTTTTTATTTGAAACTTCATAGTGAAGGGGTGAAACTATTTGTATGTGAAATATATAGGAAGATATAGAGGAAGTCAATGGTTATGGAAAATTTAAACTCTTTTTTATATTTGGAAATAATTTCTATGGAAATTCTATATTGTCCATTTAGGGTTTGTTCCAACTTATCCCCCTAATCAAGAATATTGACAACTTAGAGTTTTACAATCATGGTATCTAAATGTTTATTTATTTTCATTCCTATGGTTTTGTGTTTGTCCAATCATTTATTTATTTTTTATGCTTGGGAGTGTTTTTGTCAAGAACATTTCTAATTAGAGTAATATATACATAGAAAAATCATGATTACCTCTCTTGATATTCTAAATTTTGGCATTGAAATTATCCAATATCAAATGTTAGAGGTTGTATTTTATTTTCATTGACATCATATCGAATTCCATCATTGCAATATTAGGTATCATGGCATCTTATCTATTGGTAAAATAGAATTTCCATGCCACTAGATTTATTATGTATCTATAGGTGGCATTGTGAATGGTTTATAACTATATGTCTCATTTTAATTTAATGGATTTTAAGGAACTAGTGTAATTTACACCTTTAATATAACTATTATTTTGTTACTTATATATTTTGTTTACTTATTCCATCAACCTGGTTACCTTTTAATGTCCTAGGTAGTATTTTGATGAAACTGATCCCAAAAAAAATTCCATTATGAATACATTTGGGTTGAATCCATTTTGTTTTTTATGATATTTAAAATTAAACAAATTTATCCTATCTATCTATCTTCATCTTTGGAATGGATTTTCCTTTGGGATTCCACTCCCATGTATTTTTTTTTTGTAACCAATGTATGCATTCCATTATGTCTACCTCCATTTGATTGTGGTCTATTTCAATAAAATTTGAATGTATGTATTTTAATGTGTCTTCCAAGTGTGAAAAATCATATGTTAATTTAGGAAATGTTCCATTAGGATCTAGGACTATTGATTTAGAATGCACATATTTCAAATTCAAATGTATAGAGAAGGTTCTAGGATCAACAACTTGTTGGGTAGAAATTTTCACTCTCTTTTTTATTATAGATCACTCTGTCAAAAATAACATTGTAAAAATTTCTACAAATTTTTGGTGTTTTTAAATATTTTTCAAATGGAAAGATTTGATTCCGTAATTTTGTAGCATTTTTTTGTGGTTTTGGGTTGATGGGGTAATAAAGTGAGATATATTGATAGATTTGCTTTTTTATCGTGCATATGTTGATCTGGCCATCCTTAGAAATTAGATGTGTTATAAATTTTTCTTATACATACCTTCTACATTGATGTTTCCCTACTTATTACATTATATTTTTCCTTATTGTATTTATGATTTCCATTTTATTGGTGATCCATTGGTACTTTTAATTACATATTTTGGTGCAGTTTGATTGATTTTGTGTTCGATGTGATTCATGTCTCTACTTATGGATTTATAGTCAGTCAACTTACCTATTTTATTAAGTCATTTCATCAATTATATATGCATCTATAAAAATCATCTAGTTATATTGACTTAACATATAATCATTAAACATAATGAAACATAACACACATGATGCATATAATTATATAGATTTAGATTTTCATATATATTTCTCATTGGTATACTCAAAATGGTTACATGTGTGTTGAGTATCACTCTATTGATGCCTATTATCAATATTAGGAAGGTCCTAATGTAATTCAATATTGTCATACTAGTCTTCTAGAGGTTTATTCAAGTGATTCTTAATGTGAAATAAATAAAAAAGAGTCTTAATGAGAACTCATGGGTCACAATAAGGTAAAAAATGGTGTAAATTCACTCATTAAGGTCATAAATACATAAATAATTCCTAAAAGTGATTATGAGTTAATAAATGGGTTAAGAGATCTTAAGTCGTTCATTAAAGTCATATTTGAGATAGTGAAGCATTCTTAAAGTTTATAAAGTCATATTGAAACTTGAAAACTCTTACAAGCTTTTAGTTCTATATAAAATCTCAAAAGAATGCATTTAACTTAATGGATTTCCTTCCATTCCTATGTCATAATGGATTTTGATTCTCTCAAAGTGGGAAAGGTGTACTATGTCATGATCAAACCACTAGCTATTTCTAAGATCTTGTTCATGGAATTCATAGTGTTACTAAGGATTTAAGGAGCCTAAAAATGAATTTGTAGGCCTATTAAATTTGCAAACTCCCATTCAAGATCCATGTAACAATGTTATATAGGGTTCTTAAGGAAAATAAACCATATTTAACATTGTTATCTTTATTTAAGGAAGAAATAGGGTGTTTTTAATATTTAGTATGTCATTAACCATCTAATGATGACATAAAATCTTAGAAATAAGGTTGAATCATATGGATCCATAGGCAAGTTTTCAAACTCAATCAAAACATATAAAAACCTTGTTTACATCCTTAAAAGATAGGGTTTTCCATGAGAGAGTAGAGTTATAGGTTTTTTAAGGGGTATGTAGTCACTTTTAATATTAAAATTTATATATAGACATAATTTCTTGGGAGACCCATTCCATATTGAAGACATTATTGAGATTTCTAGTTAAAACATGTTCTTCTATAGGTTAAAAATGCCTAGTTGTAGGATTTGAGCATAGATTCTATAGTATAATTATATAATAACCATTTCAAATACCAAAATTATCATAAAATAAACATGTATTCATATTTTCCAAACCATTGTAGATATCAACATTAGAAATAAACTTTATATCTTGTTCCATGAATAAATAACATAGGAGTATGTATGTTGGGGCATTATATATAGATTATAGGAGTTTTGGAATTCATATGAATGGAACCAAGATTTATATTACTTAAAAAATTATATACATGGTTTATCAAGACTTATTTATGTCTTGATATAAATGTTCACAATATTAAAAATAGGGAAAAACCTATCTAAACCCCTATTTATAGTCACCTACATGTGAGTTTTGTGCCTATTCTCTTGTTGTGTGGTTTAGTACAAACATTAGAAGACATTAGGTAGGTATATAATAAAGATATACCTGAATTTATGGGAATTGATAGGAATAAAATAGTATGAAAAATCATTAACAAGCCTTAAAATTTCCTACAAATAAATTGAGAGTGACATAGTCAAGGGTTTTTACACACTCCTCTAGATGCATGGCTTAAAATAGGTCCTATGGGTGTTCAAAGGTTTATAAATATCATATAAATAATGATCCATTTTATAAATTATACTATAATCATGTGAATTTTCTAAATAGACTCTATAAATAACTAAAACCTCGCTCTCTAGGACTGTGCTTTCAAATTTGAATATTTTTTTGGATTATTGTGAAGCATATAAATGAGCTCAAAGGACCTAGATAAAATTTTTACAAGGATTTTAATTAAGTATAAGGTTTCATATAATGTATCCAAAATGTATTGATGGTTTAAAATAGTGTTCAAGCCCCTACAGTGGTCAAGGGATCACCAACATGCCTACAAACCTTTAAGCAAAATTCATGAATATTTAGGTCTTTAATGGGGGAGAAATAAACCTATAGTCATGATATAAAATGATCTAAAGATTTAAGTACTCAATTTAAATACAATATAATAGTATTCATGAGAAATAAATGATGAATGCAATATTTTTTGATGAAAATTGTAGGCATGTTTTGGAGAATTATCACTACATGGCATATCACTAAAGGATTACTAATAGGTTTTAGGCCTAAATCACCCACTAGCATGTCTATTAAAATAAAATGTAAATGTTTTAAATATTCACAAAGCCTCAAATGTTATTAATCATGCATACATACATGTCAAGTAAAATGGTAAGTTCTAAGAATGGTGAGGATGTTTGCAAGCCTACTAGTGTAGGGTTTGGGAGGTCTCCTCTCTATGGTGTTAATTGATACAAGTGAGATGAAGTTTTTAAAAGCATTTATGAATGTATATAATCATGTTCAAAACGTTTTAAATATACTACCAAGGTATTATTTTTGGTTTGAAACCTCAAGACAAGTCCCAAGCCCCTCATAATCCTACAAAAAAGTTTATAAGGATTTTTTTTTTTATGTACCAAGGTGGAAATATAACCTCAAATACCATAAAAAGGCATGTATGTCATGGTTAAATAACTCCAATAATTTTTTATGGATATGATTCATGATTACAATTTTGGCATGGCCTCATCACTATATCAAACACCCACCTTTAAGTATGCATCATGACTTATGGCCTCAAAGATCTCTTGAAAAGTTACATGATAGCTTTTCATACATGTTTCAATCACAATCCCAAATCTCATGAAACTATTAGAGAGCTTTAATAATTATCATGAGAATGAGATTATGAAATTTTGGTTTTTAAGGATCTAAGGATTGAGGATTTTAGATTTTATGACTTGAATGCACGTGCCAAAAACCTACAACCTATTATTTAAGGATAAGTGCCAAGGACTATTGCAAATCAATCTTTATCAAGGGCTCATAAATAATACTGTAACCTTTTCTTATAAAGTGTAATAAATATTTTAGAGTTTCCAAAAGGTATTATATCAGTCCTTTATCATTTATAAAGTTTCAATAATTCACCTATAAGTCTAGTATAGTTAGGAATAATGTTTCAAAGTTTCTCTCCAAGTTTCCAAACATAGTGAAAATTCTTGCAAGCCTCTTAGTGTAGTGTCAGAGGTTTTAACATTTTTATATAAGTTTTTATACATTAAAATAACGATATATATGAATTTATGTCAATAATAAGGTATTATGAATAATGAGTTTTCAAGGAAGAGACTAAAAAATCATGTAGTAAGAATATAAGGTTTCTTGAAGCTAGGAAAGACAGTCTTGACCCTAAAACATCTATAGGTCTAATATAGATGAAGGGAAACATTTTTTGGTGATTATATCTTATATAAAATAGTTTAAAGGCTTAGGTAATTATTAACCTTATTGAAGTAATTGATCTCTTATTAAGACAATGAACTAGAGCACAATTAAGACTAGAGTTGGGCTAGAGAATTCGTGAGTGGAAATGAACTCATCAAGGCTTTCTCCAAGATTTTTGACCTTGTAAATCATGGGTCTACTAAGTATTAATTTATCCTATCCTATATATAATAAATGTCACATGGTGTAGTTACACATTTAATTGACATGTAACATAGGCTAGTTAAGTGTGTTATTTCCTATGTGTGATTAGTTACATTGTGGGGCTTAGTCACCTATATATTAGGAGATTTAACCTTACTTATTTATGTATAAATAATCACCTCTTTTAGTGTTCTATATAATTCAATTCATTTCCATCTTTCCCTACCACACTTGATACCATCTATAAATGAGCAAAAATTGATAGTTTAGAACAACCCCACTTGTTGTGGACATATTAAATATGATGCAGGACAAGTAGCCTAAAGTTTCATATTGTAGTAAAAACTTTTGAGATAAGAGGGGGCCTAATAACCATACTTTCCTTGAAATTTTACTTTTTATATTAATAATTAAAATACCCTCAATAGTGATTATATTGAAAAAATTTGATATTAATATGCAACTTTGTCAATTTTAGGATTTAGGACATTACACTTAGGTGTTTTATCATTTTGTCCTTTTTACTTACTTGATTTTAAGTCTAACTATTTATTTTTCATACTACATCAAAATTAGTCTTGTTTATACATAAATTTTTTGTTTGAGGAGGCATTATATTATCCATTTGACACCATACCTATTCCTTAGTCTTTTTATAAAACTATTTTTTGTGCATGTCACCTAATTGAGAAGGGTGTTGTTATGATGCCCAATTAATTACAAGTTTTGTGCCTTTAATTCTTGAAAAAACCAATTTAACATACCTTTAGAGAAAAATAACATCATTTCATGACTCAAATCATTTCAAATACTTATTTCTTCATGTTCAAAATTGTAATTTCAAAACCATGTCTTCCTTTTGGATCTATGTTTAGTGCCATCATACCATCCATTATTATCTAACTTGTTTATTTAAAGAAGCCTCTTTTTCTAAGTTGAATTCAAAATTAGCCTTAACAAGTTTAAATAAAAATATATATTGATTTTTTCCTATTCCTTATATAATTTGGGCTTAGACATCAATCTATTTTGGGTTGTGTAACTTAAGTTAATTCCTTACTCAATTTAAAAAGCTATTTTTGTGTCTAGATTTGGGGGAGCTAGTCTATCTTTTATATTCCTATAGTTTCATTTCTTTTTCCTAATGACCATGTTCATGTTTTAATCATAATGCCTAGTTTATGCCAAAGTATTTCAAATTTATTAGATTAAATCTCTTACCTTATTTTTTTTAAAGTCTAGATTTTGTGACTTTTCTGAAAAACCTAATAATAGTTATTTTGAACATGGGTTTTGTGACTTGTTTTCCAAAATACCTAGAAAATTTTGTTTTATTTAGATTAGACTTGTTTGAAACACTTTGTACATAAAGTTTAGCATTCTAGTTTTTATTCATCCACTTGACCTTTTTGTGTAATACATTTGGTGTTAGACTATTTTATATCCAATCTTAACATAGACCTTTTTTGAGATACAACTTCAATTTTTCAACCAAGTTAGACCAATTTTAAACCATTTGTCATTTGGACATTATAATTAATATTTTGTAGAACTCTAAGCCTATTTTCATGAAATATTCATCATTGACCTAAATATGTCTTGCTATACTAATAGTAGATTCATGCACAATCCTAAATATGATAATGTAGTCACACAAGATTACTTTGTTCAAGAACCTTTTAGTGATGATGTAGTTTTTGAGATATATCTCTATCTTCCTTACACTACTAAATCTAGGGAACAAATCCAAGACCCATTAACTTACTATTTGGTTAACACACTTGCATACTCAGAGTAGGACCAAAAATAAATATCACAATACCTTGCTAGCATACCATTGGTTATTGAGAAAGTTTAAAAATAACCATACTAAATTACTATGCCATTAGCATATGATCCTTATTTATTTGATCATCACTACTTTCAAATAAAGGTGAAGTTTTAATCAAAGTTATAACTATACCTTTAACTAAATTACCTAGTCTAATTATAATTCCCTTAACTATACCTTATAACCAAACCATCAAACATGCATCTTCTAAAAATCCTCAAGCACTCAAGCTGATGCAATATCAAGACCCATGTATGATTTTAATATGAAATATCCTCATAAAGGACCATTTTATACAAATACATATAGTATACAAAACTTATTTAAACTTAGCATATAACTTTAATAACATGGCCATGTCAAATGATCCACTCATAGAGCCAGTGCCTTCCATAATATTATTGATATAATTAACAAGCCAAGATAATTTAGGTATAGAGACATTTTCATAAAATAATTCAATTGGAGACATGTTTAATGCCTCAACTATTGAAAAAATTTCCACTAATTCTATGGAAATAAATGTACCTAACATAGTGGATAACATGAAAGTGTCATCTAATCTAGGACAAAGTGGTTTAACTGCACAAAAAAATAGTCCAAAACAAGTACCTTTGGTTAATACCATGGGTGGTTCACAATAGCAAGGGTAAAAAATCCTATGTCCCAACCACAACTAGCTACCTCTAATCCTCAACTAGCTACTTCTTCAAGCATGCAAATAGAAGGATTAAGTATTCAAATTATAACTAGTTCCTTACCTTAACAAAAAATGATGAATATTAATCCACCTCAATCGGTGATGACTAACATTCCAAAACAAAAGTCACATTACAATATACCAATGCAATAAAGGCAAAACATTTCATCATCTCAATAGGGAAAACTAATGTTCCACCTCATCAAGTAGTGACAAACGTACCTCTATAATAATAAACCAACATGCCTTCATAATCACAAATGTTGTTTAATAAAAAATTATGTCTACTTTTTAGTGACAAATTTTGAACATCCAATAACTGTCTAATTCGAAATAGGTGTTCATGCAACCAAGAGGCATTATTGTCCAATAATTGGTAATTAAGCAACAATTGCCTTTTATTCCAAACATGCCACAAATTCAATGACATATCCTTGGTCCACAAGTTCCCCTTATTTAGTTAGGTTTTACTAGTCAAAATTAATTCACTACTCAACCGTATCAATGAAATTACTTCATTTAAATCCATATCCTTCCATATCAGCCACAATTCACCCAAAACCATGCCTATATACCTAATCTAAACCAAAATATCACACCATAATGCATGCAATTTCAACAAATACACCCTAATCCATGGATGCATATTCTTAGTTGGTTCTCTAACCAAACCAACATTCCCTAGTAAACCATGCTTCCATTATACCTTAGTCAAGGTAATCTACCTTTGATCTCCTAACCTCCACTTCATTCTAGTGTTACATATAGTTTATTGTCATAAGAATTATAACAAATGAAGGATTTAATTTCTACCTTTCAATCTAAGAAACAAACCAAGAAGTTTAACTTGGATGACATGTGTTCCTATCTATTAAAGATGGAGTATCTATAAATAACATTTCCTCTAGGGTATAAACCACCAAATTTTGACAAATATAAGGGTAACGGAGACCCTAAGGCCCATTTAACAAATATTTTATTGCTTTCTAGTTGATGGCTTAAAGTGATATATACCTCCTAATAATTTTCCATAGATTTTAGTATGGCAGGCCTTGGAGTGGTTCTTAAAATTGCCAAAGAATTTATTACCTAATTTTAATGACCTTTCAAATAATTTTATGCAACATTTCTCCTACAATCTCAAACATGAGATTTCATTGGTAGATTTGACTTAGGTCAATCACAAAGCTAGTGAAAGATTTGAAATATATCTACATCAATGGAGATTAATTCCTATTTGTTTCAGTTTTAGATTACTATAAAAACTTGGCCACTATGTTTACCAAAAATTTATGTAGAGAGATATCTTACCATATAGAGCTACAATCTGCACATGCTTTCAAAGAGATCATCGACAAAGGATTGCTAATTGAAAATTGCTTTATTAACAAATGGATCATCAATTTAAACTTGTTGAATAAAAATCAAACCTAAATCTAAGGAAATGGCCAAAATCAAAACCAAAATCAAGTCCAAGTGTAAGCATCAACACCAGTCGAGACTAGTAAGTATGAAAAATATAATCAATTTAAACATGAAAATACTATTGTTATAAATGGATTAACTGAGTCATGTCATGTTTAAATGGTGCACACACTATCTACTCAGCCCATGATTTAAATTCAAATTACTCCTCACCAATAACCCATTGAACAAATGTATCCTTCATAGTAGCCTAAACTAACTCAATAAACAAAGTAACATTTACCTTTGCAAACCCCTCCTCAAAGGATAATGTGTCTACTTATTACATCTTTTGTGACCTTGGAAAGCTTATAAAATCTATGTTTTATAAACTATCCATATCTAATAGGATTAGTTAGCCAATACCAAAACACCATCCTAAGGGATTTCCTTATCTAGACTGGTACTGAGAGAATGAATTCTGTGAATACCATCATGTTTATGGACATAATCTATAGCATTGTGTATAGATTAAAGATCTCATTTAAAATATGTTATAAATGGGGATATCACATTTGATAATATAGAATATACATCTAATAAAAACTTGGGTTTTTACGAAAACCCATTTTGACAAAAAAAATAATAACAACCAACAAAAATAATAATAAAGTCTAGAATAATAACAATAATATTATCAACAACCTAGACAATAACAATTCTAATAGAAAAAATAAAAATGTCAACCAAATAGACAATACCAAGGCCAGAATAATTTTAATACCTAATAAACTTACGATGTAGTTGTACATGATTAAAATAAAGTTGTAGGCCATATTATGGGAGGTCACATTTCCACCATCACCATCAATCCAAGACTAAGTGATAATATAATAAGACTATTGCTAAATAATTCCAATCAATCCACTTATGCCAGTTATCCTTTATCAATTTGGGACTACATAAAGGTGCACCATCAAGTAGGGATTACTACTTTCGGACCTTATGCCAATAACTCATCTTTACCCCATGACAACATACAAGTGCACCAACAATCGAGACTTATCCTATCTAGTCCCCCTCCATCATTTTTAAATAATAGTTGTCTTGTATCTAATCTTAAGTGTGCAATCACAACTCAATGGTCAAAGATTACCATTCCCAACCCATAACCATCTACCATCAAACCCATTATACCCACTGTTATGGCTAAGAATAATCCATATATCGTTGTAAAGAAAAATACAATTGACATTCTAGAATAACTTCAGAATATGCCTGTAAAAATTTCCATTTTAGATTTGTTTCATACATCTAATATCCATAAGAAAATAAAGAAAGATTTGTTAGGCAAATCCCAAGTTATAAATGACATAAGCCTATACAAATTCTAATATTTGGTTGGGCATCTATCCCTAGTCTAATAGTTAACATTTGACCAAAGTATTATGTATTCCATTAGCTCTCTCCATAATAATCCATTACAAATTGAGGTTTTCATAGTGTAGAACAAAGTGAAACATGTCCTTATAAAAAATGGATTAGGTCTAAATATTGTGTCTCTAAAGCTCATCAATCATCTTGGATACATAATAATCGATCTCTGGTTAGAAATGATCGCTATTAAGACCTATGACAATGAAAGCATGAATCACAAGGCACCATCAGGTTACTAGTTATCATTGACCCTTGGCCCATGATACACTATGCCATGTGTTATACCTAGACCTATCATATAATTTTTTCTTTAGAGTACCAAAGATGGATGAAATTTTGGAAATCCCTTCAATATTGCATCAGTGTCTCAAATTCTCTCACTCAAGATTGGAAGTCGCCATCAATGGAGATTTGTACCCGTACAAACCTTGTAAACATTTGGAGGCCAAATAAAAAATATATAACTACCATTTTATTTTAGATTCATTTCCTAAAAAAGGTAAAGGTGAAATAAATACTTGTTTATTTATCAAAGGCTAATTACATAAACCCAAAGATCCTTGATTCATCTTCCCATATGCCACCTTCTGAATTGTCTAATCATTTTACCATCTTAACTAATGGCCCATGTGATTATTTGACTCATGACACATTTTATATTACCAAGATTACATATAACCCCAAGTACTATGGAAGATATAAAGCCAAAACACCTTGTATGGAATACAAATGAAAGGGAAAAGGTACACTACATAGTCTATCTCCTATCATTTTCACATTGCCCACTAGCCAAGACAAATACGCATTTACAAATGATGAAACATGATTATAAAATGACAAATTAGATGATTTTTACCAAAATGACAAATTCCCCATTCCTAATAGGATCATAGAGAATCAAACCTATGAATAAAGAGGCCTCAGGCCAAATTATCAAGGAATATTTGAGCTAATTTCCATAACTTGGTACAAAGGAACCTATGGTTTTATCTTTAAACTACTTGGGGGTGACCCCACATATCTTATTCATGTTTCAATAGTAATGAATAGTGATCATGATGCCAAAATTGAATCAAAGTCTAATCACAACCTTTATGAAGATCTATCCAATACTAATATGTTTGATACCCATTCCATTTGTACTTTTACATCAAATAATCTACACAATCTACTTATTCTATATCAAACTCAACTTATATCTTGGGACCAATAAGAATCCATGGTTCCTATAGATGATTTTTCTAATGATGAAGCCCTTTGAGACTTTTTATGCCTAAGAGACAATGTTTCATTGGGAAACCATAAAAAAGGGTTCTCAATTAAACTAGATCCTATAGCCTATTTTGAGAATGGATGAACATCCTTAGCCAAAAATAAATAAATAAAATATTGAGTTACCAAAGTGAAAACGTCGTTTAGGTAATTTTGGACCAAGGTAAAAGTAAATATAAAGGCTAGTCTTATGGTGAAAACTTATTTTAGGTGCCATTATATGGGGGTGTTCACCTTTCCTCAAACATAGCTTAGGAGACCACTAATGATGAACTTGTTTTTGGGTTTGATTTTAATTATAAATAAGAACACATATTGACAAAATCATCCAATAGTTTCCAATAGTGTTTGTAACTTGGACATCCTATACAATGGGAGATTTAGTTTCATATTACCTAGGAAAACTTGAGGAGCTAGTCTAAATAGATGACTTTACCATTGTAGGACGGTTTAAAATATTTCCAACCATTATATAAGATGGTTCAACTCTACTTGTTGAAGACACTAAAAAAGTCAACATTAGGACTATGTAAAACCAAAAATGGATCAAATTAGGTGCATCCCTCACTGTGGAGGAATGTGAAATCTTTACATCCATTTTGAGGGAATTTTTTGACATATTTGCTTTAGCCTACTTAGACATCCAAGTTTAGACCTTGCTTTGGTCACCTTGTTGTACATCTTGGTGCCAAACTTGTGAAGGAAAAATTACACAAGATGCATCCTTTCATTGTTATATTAGTAAAGAAAGAGTGGTAAAATCTCTTAGAATCGATATGTATTCGATCGATCGACTACTCAAAATATACCTTGAATGTTGTACTAGTAAACAATAATCCATGAGGAGTCAAAATCTACACTAATTTCTAAGATATAAATAAGGCCTACCCAAAGGATGAATTTTCTATACCAAACATTGACATGATATTTGACTCCATAGTGGGGTATGAAATGCTTTCACTGATGGATGGATTCTTAAGATACAACCATATTTAGGTTGCACTAGAAGACCAATATAAGACTGAATTCACCACTCTGTGGGGAATGTTTTATTATCAAGTTATGCTATTTGGTCTAAATAATGATGAGGCCACATACCAAAGAGACATGACCATCATATTTTATGATATGATGCATGTCATTGTTGAAGAATATGTTTATGACATATTGGGTAAATCAAACACTAGGGTTGATCATCCAACCGCATTAAGAAACATATTTGAGAGGCTTCATGAATATAAGGTTAGACTCAATCCTAAGAATTATGTTTTTGGAAATACTTAAGGCAAGTTGTTAGGCTTCATCAACTCCTATTGAGGCACTAAAATTGATCTTGAAAAAAGTCTAAGACATTACTGAGATGTTTCCACTTTCTATTTTGAAGTAACACCATAATTTATAGGGTAAAATTCAATCTATTAGATGTTTCATTTCTTAGTTGGCCAATAAACACCATATATATACACACTTTTTGAATAACGGTGTCACATTTCATTAGGATAAAGAGTGCTAGAAATATTTTTAACACCTAAAATATTATCTTTCCAATCTTCCTATTTTGTTACCTTCAATGCTAGGAAATCCATTCCTACTGTACTTTTCAAAAACTAAGAAATCCCTAAGGGAACTTCTAGCTCATCATGATGATAATGGAAAATAACATGCCATGTACTATCTAAGTTATACATTGGTTTCATATGAACATAAATATATTCCTATATGAAAATCATGTTTAGATATGGTCTTTACAACACATATATTGTGACATTGCATGCTAAACAACAAGACCATAGTTATTTACAAACTAGATATATTAAAGTATTTATTATCCAAGATAGCTTTACAAGGATATATAGCTAAATGGATCATGCTTATGAGTGAGTTATAAATCAAGTATGTCAAATAGAATTCCATCAAGGGACAAGATCTTATAGATCATCTTGCATAATCACCCCTTGTATATATCAAACATCTCACAATCTAATTCATAGATGAGTCCATTATGAAAATAATTGAAATTCCTATTCAAGTGTAACATTAGAAGCTATATATGTTATAAACCATTGCAAGCAAAGAGTGGGAATAATGGTTAACCAATACTGGCAGAACAACTCCTGGGTGAACCTCACAACTATGATCAAGATTTCAAGGATATTCAAATATCCCTAAATGCTATATCTCTATACCCTAATCTTGAAGATAAGATTGTTTGGCACATTGAGCCAAGAAGACAGTTTAAAGTTTCTTCCATTTTCATTTCAAAGGGAAATGGCAACAAACCGCTGTGGACGAAGGCCTGGATCAAGGGGCTCATCCCTAAAATCAAAATCTTTTTCTAGACCCTTCTCCAAAACAAAATCTTAACTTTGGACAATTTACAGAAAAGAGGAATATATATTGTGAACAGGTGTATCCTTTGTAAGAAGGGTCTTGAAGATAGAGATCATTTGTTTGTAAACTGGTCTTATACACAACTAGTCTGGAAATAAATTCTCAATATGTGGGGCATTGCATGGATCCATCATAAAAATGTGGAATTATCTCTTAAAAGCTGGTACGTACTGCCCCTCCAAGAATTCTAAAGCAATTTTTTATGGAAACTTACTCTTCCCCATATTTGGTGGGGAATATGGAAGGAAATAAATAACCGAATCTTTAGAAATAAAGAGCTCCCTAGATGGGTGGTAGGACAGAACATCATTAGAGCTATTAAGGAGAATTTTTTATCACAAAAGAATCCAAGCTCAACCTTCCAAGTGGATAATCCCTTAAGTACGGAAAATTCTAAAGGTAAACCTGATAATCCCAGATTAGGAGTTACATGGAATGCTCCCCCTCAAGGGTGGATTAAAGAAAACTTTGATGGAGTTGCTAAAGGGAATCTGGGGAATGCAGGTTGTGGTGGTGTCTTGAGAAACCATACGGGAAAGGTTATTGATGCTATAGCAATCCCCATTGGTAAATCAAATTGTCACATTGCCGAAGCTACTGCCGCCCTTCAGACCATCAAAATAGTTGTGGATTCGAGATATCCCAAATTGTGGCTAGAAGGGGACTCACTGAACATCATAAATATTCTTAACAATAAAAATATTATGTCTTGGACTATAGAGGCTAAGGTAATGGAGATGAAAACCTTAATAAAAAAATATGATAAAGTGACTATAACCCACACCTATCGTGAAGCCAATGGAGTTTCAGATTGGTTAGCAAATCGCGCAGTCTGGACAGGACAAAAAATGAGGTGGCAGGAAACATTAGAAAAGAAGGTGTAACTGAGGGTGCTCATTCTTCATGATGCAACTTATGAAAAGGAGGGAATGATTAGATTGTTATAGAAACATAATGAGTTGGAGAAGTGGCTACATGGGGAAAGGTCTTCAATCATTAAAGAGGAAGGCTCTTGAAAGTGGAAGGCTCTCGAGGATCCTGAATGTGCCCAAACAAATCTAACTCTCAAATCAAACTGGCAGCAGGTGGGATCATTGTAAAGTTCATAGTGATTGGGTTTCCAAGGAAATGAGTATGGCTCATGAAAGGAAGGGAGAACCAAGGAAGCAGGAACCCAAAAACTGTGACGAATGGAGAGAGAAACAAGATGTCTGGAGAATCCTGCAGAAAGGAAAAGTTGTGAACTATATGGAAAAGCTCCATGGGTCAAAACCACATATCACTATGGCCTTTTTCAAAAATTGGATTGATGAAAGGGTCACATTGCATGGTATCATAGTGAACCTTATAGAGGATTTTATAGTAGAGGTTACAGGGTTGCCTACGGATGGACTTAAATTCTCTAAGCAGACAAGCATTTCAAACGAGGCCTTTTGTAAGTTCCCCAAGATGGATGTGGAAGAGCAGAAGTTGGTCAAGAATGGATATTTATATGAATTGGAATAGATTAAGGGGATATGGAGGGATGTCTTATGCTTTATAACGGAGTATTTCATCCTGGATAGAAGGAGCAAGAGAGTGCATAAATTCCACTTTTTTTTCCTTAATCATTTTAGGCACAAGGTAAGACTGTCTTTTCCCTTTTACCTGCGCTATTCTTTGGTCCAAAGTTTATTTGCTCATAGGAAGAAGGAAATGCATCCTATCCTGCATGAAGGCCTAATTCTGTTAATCGAAGGCTACTACAAGAATAAAGCTATGGTTAAGAACCCTAACCAGGGGAAAAATAAGGAGTCTGGGAGCAGAAGGAGTGAAATTGTAAAAGGGAAAGACAAAATCAAGTTCCCTAGGGCCAATAATCAGAATGTAGAAGAAGATACAGAGTGGGAGAGATTTGAAAAACCTAGGGAGGAGAATTTGGAGGAAGAAAAAGGAACTGAAATCTGGAATACAAATTCAAATGAGGATAGAGAATGTCAAGAGAATAATGAGAAAGAAGGAGTCAGCAAAGAGGAGGAATCTGAAAATAGTAAAGAAGAAATTGAGGAAAATCAGAAAGTGTCGGAGGAAGATGTTGTCCAAGATGGCCCTGTTGAGGACCCTGTTTCAAGAAATGAAAAGGAAAATATAGTTCAGGATGACAATCAAGAAATGGACATGGAAATTCAAACTGGAACCAAAGAATAGTATCAAAGGGGCCGAGAGGATCACTTTGAAGAAGGTGGGAACAATCCCAATAAGAATTCTGAGGAATGGAGAGAGAAGGGGCAGAATGATGGAATGCACACACCTATGAGTTGGGTTAATTGCAAAGCAGAGGCTTCTCTCCAACTTGATTCTTGGATGTGTAAGGAGATTAAGGACCTCAAAAGGAAAGTGGAAATTATGGAAGATAACCAGAAAGCTGCATGGAACAAAATTAACATCATGGAAAAATAGATAAGAGATATCCCCGTCAAGCTCAAAGATTACGAGAATAACCTTCGAGAACTCATTAAGGAGAACAAAACGAAAGTGGAGGAAGTAACATCCAATATTTGTGCTGCAGCTGTCAATATTGGAAAAAGAGCAAATGAGGAGACCAAATCCCTTAAGGGGCCTAGCAAAAGGACGAGACAAAGCTCTAGAAAGAAGGCTACACAAGAGGGAGCCAAGTTGGTGGCAACTAATACTCAGGATAATACTATTGTGAAAGGTAAAGAAACTGTAAAAATGATTTTGGAACTGGAAGAATAGTCTGATTCTTCTTGTTGGTTATGTTTACTGGTCCTGTTCTCTGGTTTCTTTTTGTAATCTTCTATCTATGGTGCAGCCAGATCTTTGTTAAATCTGGGTTTTGACTGGTGGTCTCTCTGGTGGTTTTAGGTTCATATAAAACCTATTTTTTCTACTTCTCTGTAGTAGTTTTTAGGTTCTGCTTGTGGTCGTTGAGGCTTTATCTTTCTTCCTTTGTACTTGGGTTTCGGGGTCCCTTCAAAACTTGATTTTACCTTAATCTAAAACATTAGAAGCTATATTTTGATGTATCATTCACATCACATATATGAGGGTGCTATGTACCTAGGGATATGATATATTGATGTATATGGGTTGATGGAGATGTTGACATGTGGCATAGATCCCCTTAGTTAGTTATATGGGTACAATATATTAGGATAATAGAGTAACTTGTGGAAGCAGTACATTGGGTAATGGTTAGTCTACATTGAGATTAGGAGGTTATCCATCCATGGGTTAGATAGATGTATATAAACAGGAGATGATTATCATGGTAAAGATATCAAGTAAGCATTGAGTCTTCTATTTTAAGAAAATATTGGAGGTTGTCCCCTCAAAGAGACATTGTGGAGTTATTCCTTCCTAAAGGAGTATTATATGGTGTTGCCCTACCTTAAGGATATTTATGCATATATTGAATATCAAGATCATTAAAAGTGGTATTAGAGCTTTGATTTGGGAAATTTGTGGAGTGAAACCCTAGTTTTTTTAAATCATCAATAACTTTTGATTGGTTGCGAATTTTTTCACAAATTTTTTACTAGATATGGATAATACTTCAAATAAGTCATAATAAAACAATAGAGATTTTTTGATTCGTTTTGAGGGAGTTATTGCTATTTTAGGGTTTATAATAATTTCTCTATATCTTCTAAAATATAGGTAAATTTTATTCTAAACTTTTACTAAAGATGTAAGAAGATATAAGAGAATCATAGTAAAAATTTCAGAAATTTTTTGAGTTGTTTGAAGTGATTTACTGCGATTTTATGGATCAGTTTTGACATTTTAGGGTGTCATGAACCTTAATTTTTTTTTGTGGATCATGGAGTTACAAACATTTTTAGGGGAAGATGATATTGATGCTAGAGAATGGTGGCTCCTTTTGGAGAATCATTTTACGAAAACTTTTGGGCAAAGATGATTACTTCCTTTTTTGTCTGGGCCTGCACTACATTGGTTTGATCAATTGAGCTATACAGAAGGGTTTTCTCCATGGAAAGAAATGGAATAGATCTTTTTAGATCATGGGGCTATAAAACAAGAAGTAGAAAAAGAAGAAGTAGTAGAAGAAGAAGCAGAAAAAGAAGAAGAAGAAATAGAAGAATCATCAAAAGAACAACAACAACAACAAGAAGTAAAAGAAACAATAGAAGAAGAAGAATAATAATAATAATAATAATTGGATGATAAGGGTTCAAATAATTTGGATCCAAAGAAATCCGAGTCAATTTTTTAATTTCATGGATGCATTAAAAAGAAGAGGGTTGTTGTGTCCATAAACCCTACCAGTAAGTATAACTTCATCAACATGAATGTATCCAAGCATCTACATGTTCAAGTAAAGAATATCAAAGAGGTTCAAGTAGATGGTAATAATATTTCAATGTTTAAAGATTTGAAGCTCATTATGAAAAAATATGTTTTACATTCAGAATTTTATGCTTTGGATATGGATGATATGGATATAGTTCTTGGATATCCATGGTTAGAGACTTTGGCAACAATGAATATTAATATTTAGAAAAGGTTCATGAAGTTTTGGTATAGGAAAAAGAAGATCACTTTACAAGATATCATAGTGAAAAAGGCACCAATAAAAATCCAGGTAGATCATGAAGATGAGATTGAAAAAGGTAATGAAAATCATGATGAAGATTCAGATGATATAGATAAAGACACACTACAAATGAAAACTTCATCTACTCAAGAGACAAAGAAGGAAAATGTGGAAGAGGTAGAAGCAAAGGTGGATAAGGTCAAGATATTGGAAAAGGTTGAGGTATATAGACACCCACATCATCATGAGAGGAAATAATCATGGAACCAAGTGAGGAAGTGTCATAACAACAATCATTTTATCTATACAGGAAATAAAATTTCTAATCATTATGGATATGCATGGAATCCAAAGAAAAAATACTATGGCACATGGAATGAATGGGGAAATCACTATGACTATGCATGGAAGAATACCTACTATGGTCATGGTTGGAATCAGAGAAGCACAATGGAATATGGTACATGGAATAAAAAGAGGAATAATTATGATCATGAATGAAATCAAAGAAGTATAATTGATTTTGGACACCAGCTTGGAGAGATATCACCTACCAATATCACATATGGATGGTTAGATGATCGAGATTGGAGACAAGTGTGCAATGATTTGAAGCACACTCATTATTTAGTTTATTCCTATGTTTCGAGATGAAACATGTCAAAGAGGGAAGTAATGTTATGTACCTAGGGATATGATATATTTATGTATATGGGTTTATGGAGATGACAAAATGTGGCACACATCCCCTTAATTAGTTATATGGGTACAATATATTAGGATAATAGAGTAACTTGTGGAAGTAGTACACTGGGTAATGGTAAGACTACATTGAGATTAGGAGGTTATCCATTTATGGGTTAGATAGATGTATATATATATATATAGGAGATGATTATCATGGTAAAGATATCAAGTAATCATTGAGTCTTCTATTGTAAGAGGATATTGGAGGTTGTCCCCTCGAAGAGACATTGTGGAGTTATTCCTTCCTAAAGGAGTATTATATGGTGTTGCCCTACCTTAAGGGTATTTATGCATATATGTACCTAGGGATATGATATATTGATGTATATGGGTTGATGGAGATGCTGACATGTGGCACACATCCCCTTAGTTAGTTATATGGGTACAACATATTAGTATAATAGAGTAATTTGTGGAAGTAGTACATTGGGTAATGGTCGGCCTACATTGAGATTAAGAGGTTATCCATCCATGGGTTAGATAGATGTATATATATATATATATAGGAGATGATTATCATGGTAAAGATATCAAGTAAGCATTGAGTCTTTTATTGTAAGAGGATATTGGAGGTTGTCCCCTCGAAGAGACATTATGGAGTTATTCCTTCCTAAAGGAGTATTATATGGTGTTGTCCTACCTTAAGGGTATTTATGCATATATTGAATATCAAGATTATTACAAAGGGCATACCTATTATTTATTACACCATAGTTCTATGACTAACAACATGGACAAATATAAATAACTCATTATAAGGCTTCAATAGGCAATAAAATGTAATATTCAACATCTCAATATTTATGGTGATTCTCAATTAATCATCAATCAGGTTATAGACCATTATTGACACTCTCAACTAGAAAATTACCAACATATAGCTTGAGCACATTTTAAAGGCCAGTAAAATAATAGCATATGCCATGGTTACCATTGGTTCCTTAATACATCATCCAAATAAGGAAAAAGAATATCAATTCTTCATTAAAAATATTCTAGTGCCAACTGATTAACCTTCAACCATCACAATGATCTTTGAAATTTTCATCCCAACTCTATATCATATTCAAACCTCTTTACCTACCTTCATGACCATATTTTTCTAGTAGACCTATCCCACAAAATGTGAAAGGCCTTTACCCACCAAGCCACGTGATATACTTTACCTGGACTAACCCTTTACCAGCATAATTTTGATGGAACTCTACTTTACTATTTAAATTTGGTAAAATCAACATTAGGATTATGGGATTTTCATGAAGGAGTATGTGGAGCCCATATAAGTGAGGCCATCCTATCCAAAAATCTCCTATGTATTGGGTATTATTAGCCATGTATGGATGCAAATGTATATGTTTACATCAAAAGGTGTACCAAATTCCAAAGGCATGCCAATATGATTCATGACCTAGCAAAAATACTAAAACCAATGCTTACTCCATTACCATTTTCTACATGGGGACTCTATCTCATTGGGAAGATTAACCCTACCTCATCTAATGGCCATAAACACATCCTTACTACTATCAAATATTTCACTAAGTGGATCAAAACTATACCCCTCACTTACATGACTATATAATATATATCCAAGTTCATATTTAATCATCTCATTTACCACTAGATGTTATCCATGATTGGCACCTCCAAATCTTATGCACCCTCTAGGCAAACTACACTAATTATGATACCCCAATCGAAGCCACTCCATATTCTCTAATTTATGGCACTGAGGCCATTCTTCCCACTAAGGTCAAATTGCCTTCTCTACACATCTTGTTGAATCATATATTAAACAATAAATGTTATCAAGTATCTCTCATGTAAGAGCTTAAGTTATTTGATGAAAAAGGCATGGTTTCTATCAAAATACTTCAAGCATACTAGAACAGACTATATGACCATTATAACCAGTGAGTCAAACTTAGAGAGTTTAATCTTGGGTATCTTTTTCTTAAATAAAATTAACAAAATACCATAATCAATAAGAAAAACAAGGAAAGTCTCAAAAATAACTATATAATACCCTATATAATTATTTCAAATTATATATTTAGAGAATACATGCTCACTACACTAGATGGGGATGAACTCAATGAGTCGATGAACATTATACACCTCAAGCATTACTTTGCTTAATAAAATTTAAGTATTGTCTATGAGGATCATTTTCATTGTACAATAATATCAACATCATTATTTTTTCCATTACATATACCACTCTACCATATCTTTTTATATCGGTCAAGTTGTTTTTAAGCTCCCCACCTAACCCATTTGACCTTGGTTTTGTTCCATTAGTTCTTTGGCCACCTTCAGTAATAAGATTTATATCAAGTTTCAACAATTTATTCAATATTATAAATAGAGGCTATATTTTAGACTAGTATGATAGTGGTTTGCTAGTTACATCCTTCATTTCTTGTTTTGTTTCATTTTGAGTATTACTTATTATAATTGCCTTTATGCAAATTGGAGTCATATCATGGTGCTATTAATTATAACTGGCTATGGGAAAATTAGTATCATAGACCTATGCAATTATTTCTTAATTATAACTACCTATGAAAAATTAGTAACAGCACCTTTTCTCATGCCTTGTAGACCCACCATGACATTATTATTCCATACTATACCATTTTCCTATTTTTAAGATCTTGTTACTAGCTAGTCAAGTTCCTCCACTATAAGGCAAAACTATAGTGACTTGAGGTCCCATCCTAGAATTATGTAGGTAACACTCAATTCACATTAAGTTCAACTCAATCACCTTATACCAAGCTCTCTCCATTTTATAGGTAATTTCCAAATTTAAACACTCTCTCAATTTTACAAGTTAGATAATGTATTATCTCATCATTTTCCATTGAGTTGAGATGCTTAGAAAATTCCAAAAACATTTATAAAAGATCTAAAAAAATCCTAAAAATCACCACATTGACCACTTATTTTCCTTAAGGAGTTTAGGATCCCTAATTAATTCACAAGAAACTACTTATCATTTAGTTTCCCTATCCTTACTAGCCTAACTTCCCATGCACTCATCATTTTAAGAGACCATTCCCTTATTCCTATACAGCACAAACATGATTTTCTTCTCATCATTTTTATTATATTCCATATCCTAGGAGAACTACATTTAACCTAAATTTTATTTTGGACCTTGAGTTTATGGAACTATGTAGGTAGTTTCCACTTGCCTAGTACATCTATATTCAGCTCAACTACCCCTAACTTTTTTTTTATTTCCCCCATTTTATTTTTTGCTTCATTGTCTTCTATCACCTAGGGGTAATGATTACCATCTTCTTTATTCTTTATTTTCACTAAAATTATGATCAACCATTATTTGTGTTATTTATGTTTCTATGTTTGTTGTGATTTTTTGTTTCTAGGTGTTTTGTATTTTTATTTGTTTTTTTATTTGTCTATTTTTTTGCTTTCATTATTCTACCTTGAATTAATGCACTTTCATTCATTGGGTGATTACTTGCGCATTATACTTAAGTCCATATATATTACTATCTCAACATTTTCATCATGGTTTTTATCATTGGTTCATCATTTTCAAAATTTTATTAGATCGTGTGTCATTCCTTATGCTTCTTTTAGCTATGTTATCATGATTTTATATCATGATACATACTATCATGTGCTACATCAAAACTCAACTTGGGAAATATTACAAGTGATGTGGTCTCTGTAATTCTCCTTGGAACATAAAAAACTCTAGATCTATCCAAATCATTTCCTAAATACAAAGTAATTAAACCAAAAAATAATTTTAACCCTTTCTAGTTAAGATGTGCATATTCAGACTAGAAGGTTACCTAAATTCATATTTCTCCTCTATATCAGCTTACTCTTACTTCTTGAATATAGATTTAGTTCATAAGCCCCATTTTTTCAATCTTCCATATTATTTCCATCATTTATGCAATAATTCTAATTAAATTTGGGAAAATCATTGTGTATCTTCCCACTTGAATATCTAGTGATTATAGCTTCTTGTGGGTAAATCATTGTGTTTTGATCTATCTAGAGGTTACAGATTATAATTTCCTATGGGAAAATCTTTATCATTCTTCTACCTAAACTCAACATTAACTCAACATTAACTCACCTTGGGTGAGAGTTAATTCATAAGGCTATAAATACAAGGCCATGCCCCTTTATTTCTAAGCTTGGATATTATAGAGTTATTATACAAGATTTGATCCATAAGAATCATGTAAGGAATGTTAAGATGCCCAAATATTAATCCAAGCAATATAAAATCAAAGGTTCCAAAGAGATAAAGAGCCAAGCAACCTCCATTATCAAAGACTTCTTGATGCACAAGCCGAATAAGACATGCAACAAGCCATTTAGAGCTCAAAAGAAGGTAAAAGAGTTATTTTATGCCTTTATTATGCTTTCATTAGTTTTGTTATGTAAGCTCTTCCTAGTGTCTATACTATAGGTGTTAACATATTTAGTGTGTTCATTTCATTTTCTTTATGAGATTAACACAAGAATAACTTCTACTCTACATACTCCTTATTCACACAACTAGACAAAATACTACTCAAACTAATCAAATTTTATTAAAAACACCTAACCAAATATATACACTTCAAAATAATAATGTAAATCAAATGATGCAAATGCAAAATTACCTATCACATTTCTAATCCTAACCCAAACATGTTGAATGGGAAGTGCACAATCCTAATTCCCCCACCCACTCTAGGTATTCATATGCTAACATCATACCATAACTTCCACTTATTAAAAAAAACATCAAACACTTACTAAATGAACATATTTTACCTCAAATTGCTAACATTGACATAGGAAGTATCACTCCCACTATAACTTATAACATATCTACATATCATACCCTATATTTAAAAACATTTATAAACCTTTAAAAATATTATGTTAAGCTTTATTATTTTACTTTCACTAAAATCTTAGGTAAAATGATTTCAAGAGATGCTTTAAATTAGTTTAATGAACTAAAAACCCACTCCATTACTAGCTCAGAAGACTTGGTAATTTCATTGGTACATGAATTATAAACTAGTGGTATTACCAAAAATAACATAGCTCATTTAATCAATTATAAAAAAATATAAATCAAATGGCATTAGTTTTCATCAAATGATGGTAAGCTTTATCTAATAAAGTTGAGCATAATATGGTAGATGAGAACCTCTTCCAATTATTTATTAATGTTATCCACTCTAAGTTATAATATAATTTTAGGACACTTTCTCCAAAAAACTTGGAAGAAGCTCTTGACCAAGACAAACACCAAGATTTCCTCATACATCAATTTGAACTTCCCTAACCTATATTTGGAACTCATATGCTCATCAAAGAAAAAAACTTCCATGTAACCAATGATGATGTTACCAATACTTATAAAACCATACACACCATCCAAGGCATTGCTTCAAATAATACCATGATTCATGCTCCTCCACCTAATAACAATTCTCACCATAGTCCCACATTTTCTCAAAATAATCATACCAATGTGCACAAACCTATTTCCCTAGTATAAATTAAAAATTGTCTTGTAAGACCCTTACAATGAGATCTTGACCCTACATGACCCATGAAAACATGGTATGATCCAAATAAATTTTATTAGTTTCATGCAAGTTGGGGCCATTCTCATGAAACTTGTAGATAATTAATGAATCTCACTATGGACTTTCTCCTTGGACTTAAATTTGAACACATATCCCTCATACATAAACATCAACAATATTATGACAAAGTAGTTAAATCTCATGAAAATAAAAATAAAAATCAAGTTTTAAACCAAGTTAATGCTCATTTATCTATCTAAAGGATCCCTTTCCTAATCATCAAGACAACATTGTTCAACCTACCACAAATACCAATAATATTTAATGTCTTATATACCTCAAAACCAATGATGAAACTGTGGTTAACATGTGTAATATGATGTGAGTATTTTCTTATATTGATTCAACCCCAACACCTAACCATAAAACATCTTCAACATTTCAAATTATTCAAGACACTTCCCCATCACATCTCATATAACTGGGGCATGTGGAACTAACACACGTACAAAAATCACATCCAACAACACAAATTGAGCATGCCTCTCATACCATTGATATAGCTTATACTCTCTCACCAAATCTCATATGTCAAGTATCCATCCTTAAAACTTTAATCAATATTTATCCTATTCAACCACATTAAACACATAAGACCACAACCATGTCACCTAAGATCATTTAAACTACATTAAACCAACAAAACCTTATCAAAATAAGTTTCAATGCACATCCAAATCCCCTTTAATAGATCTAAAACAACACTAAACACCTTTATCCAATACTATTCTCATGGGTTAATATGAATGAGATCATATCGTGGAACATTCCCCTCTCCTACCTCAAATTCCTTTCTTAAATTTTATGTAAACTTATCCCCACCATTTTAATCACATACTGTGATTATTATTTGAAATGAAAATCCATCATCCTCTATCAGTGGGGAAATAAGATACCTTATCTAGATATAAAAATAACATTCTTCAATAATGTGAAGAAATGTCCATCTATGTTGATGAAATAACATAAACTTCTCTCTCACTTAAGTTTCTTATCTCTTATATGATTCACAATGAGATATTTCTTCATGTTGATGATCCCCATTTATTCATTAGTATTTAAATATGTGATATCCAAGTTAAACATTTTGTAATTTATTAAGGCTTAGTCACTTGTGTTTCTTCCTTTTAATTTATAAAAAAAACTTAGATACTCAAAATTTAACCTAAAATCCACACATAGTACATGTTAAGGTTATGATAGAAGACAAATCCTCATTTATGTTGTGTTTAGCTCCCCATCACCATTCATCCTATCACAATTCATGTGAAATTCAAAATATTTAACTTTCTACTTTAATACAATATATTACTTGGTCTACCTTAGACACATCACATGAAATTAGTTCCTTCATCTATTGCCAATGTGTCAAATTCCCTTACAATGGTGATCTATACAAGATTCAAGGGAACACGAATCCTTGTAATTTTGAACAATTTCAAGAATAAATTGGTTTTAAAATACACACCCTTGAACCCTTACCTAGCATTCCATTTCAAAAATCCCAACACTTTAACTATCCAAACAACTCCATTGGAGGTTATAATGGTCATCCAAAATTAATTGGAAATATTCCTCCTAAACTCTCAAAATTAGATGACGATGATGATGAAATGGATGAAATAAGTTTGAAGATAAAAACTTCCAATCTCTCCCCTAACATCATCACTCAACTTCCTCCTTCTCCTTAATCTCACTCTCATCAACACGTTTTTGATAACATACAGATTACTCTAACCAAAACTAAACATTCCATTCATCATGATTCCTTAACTAATAAAATAGTTAATGCATGTATTATTGACTTACATACACCTAATTATGATGATGGTTGTTATTTAGATGACCCATTTTAATCTAGATTCATTCAATTTAAAAATGTCAAGGTTCTTAGATATTGTTCTTAGTTATTTTAGTCTTTCAATTTGGTATCTATCATTCATTCTCTTATGGTACTTGATATTAGTTATTCTACTAGTATTCATAGGCTAGAGATGGCGCACACATGTACTACATCTCCAATCACCAAAAAACCTCTTAGTACTATGTTTATGGACCATTCCATGACATGAACCCAGTTTATTTCCTCCACAAATGTTAACCACTCTACTTTGAGCCACTGTATAGCTAGCATACCTATGGATGGGCCTAGTCTAGTTTTTTTGCCATATTCTCTCTCCCTAGTGATGGTATTCTAACATGACCTGATATTGATACCCTACCCACATAATGTGCAAATTAGTCTTATTGTGATATTTATAGAGTTACCAATCATTGGACCAAGGAGTATCATTTACATCAATAGTAGAAGGCTTATTCCTTTACCACTTTATCTAGTAGACCTCTACTCTCTACTAATAGATGTATTTATTGATTTTATGATAAAAATAACCATTCCTCTAATCAATATCAAAATATTAGGCTAAGACATTATGTCTAGTCATTATACATCCTAAGGATAAGACTAATTCCTCCCAAGCTACTTCTAGAGTACATCCTTAAATATGGGAAAGTTTATTATCTTTGGCATCAGTATTCTACCCATAATATTAACAAGTTTTGAGTGCTTCGATAATATCTTTTTGATTTCCCAAAGTCTACACTGACACTGATTATTCCTCTTGCTATAAATCACTTGTAAATGATGGATCTCCCTTATCCACCAATTTCACCTCCACATATATCCTTCATATTAATATACCTATTAATCAAATTGAGTATCCCACATAGGAGGTACCACATGAGAATTAATCTTATTCTACTACACCTACTTTTTTGGTAGAGATCATATGGAAGGAAGTCTTTTCATGACTTTTTGAAAAGATTGATGAGATTTTAACTAACATCATAATTTAGCTACATAGGGATATGTCAGATGTTATGGATGACATTTGTGGTTAGATCTATCAGTATTTCTCACATTATTTATCATACTATTAAATTATTTGGACTGGATTGTGATTCATAAATGTATATTATATTTTTGACTATTTGTCAAACATGATTTCACTTATCTCTTTGGAATGAACCATTATATTATGATTTATGTGTTTTACGTGGTTTCATTCTCTTTATCTTTATCTTTATATTATAGCTTATTCCCATTCTTTTCATGGATTCAAATTTACGCTTATGGTTTCAGTTCTTTCACATGGATTCCTTTATTTTATCTTTTAATGATTGTTTGCTACTTTCAAATTTAGCTAAAGATAATTATTATTGTGAATTCATTATAAAACCCTCATTCCCTTTGTATTTTATCTTTACCATATGATCAATTAGCAAACATGACTTCTCATTATATTAATTATAAACACCAATCTTTTTGATCTACCTTTTTCCCATACTCCTTTTCACATACCAATCATACATACAGTTGAAACTTTAGATTACATATTGGTTTATAGGTAAGGCTAAGTTGTTTAGTTAGTCACATATATGATTATTTAGTCTCCTATAACCAAATTGTAAATCTCATTCATATTTATCACTTTTATCACTCATGTTGGTTATTCCAAATATATATGGAGG
This sequence comes from Torreya grandis, assembly GCA_037957365.1. Lineage (NCBI taxonomy): Eukaryota > Viridiplantae > Streptophyta > Pinopsida > Cupressales > Taxaceae > Torreya > Torreya grandis. Next base: position 164,369 of record JARHVA010006826.1, read on the forward strand.
ATGAATCATGTAAACCATAAAAAAAGTTAAAATACAAATCATTTAAACAAAATATAATGATCTAAAAGGAAAATATAAAATACAAAAGTCTAATCACACAAAAATATGTTATTTCTTATTTTTAACACATCTCTTATTTCTAATCAAATATCAAACTCCATAGTTGGCCTTATGATAGAGCTAAGGTCCATTGGGGTGCATTAGGATAGGAGATTATGATAGGATAATTTAAAAAAAATCTATAGTGTTGCCTAATTTTTCACACAAGTACCCAATCTTCATAGTAGAATGATGGCTCTATAAGGGGTCCTGAGAAATAGGGAACATATTATGAGAAGGTAGGTCCATTTTAATTTCCTTCATGATTGATTTTAGTATTCCACCTATTTTCCTATATAACTTTGTGCTTATTACAAGTAGGTATTTTTTGTATTTTGATGGTCACTAGACTCTTATTGATTTCTTTCTTACCTAGTATGCGTCACGTTTACTAAGGTTTAATTTTAAATTCTTATGTCTTTGTTTTTAAATTCCATATTTAATTTAAAAATTCCCAATATTTCCCCCTGATGAATATTTGTTTGATAATTGATCATACCCTTAGGATTTCCCTTTGTGAGTTTTAATATAATACCTTAGATAGGACCATGCATTCCTAAAAAAACATTTCCTTTTTTTCCTTATTATCATTCACTTCATTAGTGTTATCCTTGTGAGTTTTAGTGAAATACATTAGATATGAATAGGCATTCCTAAAAAATTATCACATTAAATCTTATTACTTTGATCCAACATTTTTATCCATGTCATTGGTGTTCCATTTGTGAGTTGCAATAGAAGACCTTAGATAGGACCATGTATTCCTTACAAAATATTCACATGAAATTTCATGTTATGAAAAAGTCACAATTGTTAAGCACAAGATATACTGAGAGGGGGGGGTGAATCAATATATCATAAATCTTATAAAATTTCCCTTAATCAAATTCCACTTAACCATACATTCAAGATATGAAATAAAACTAAAATAATAAACACCACACAAGATAGAGAGAGACACCAGATTTAACGTGGAAACTCAATGTGGGAAAAACCATAGAGAACAATCTTAAGTATATGAATGAGCACCAAATCAAAATATAATATTCACAAGCACCAACTTGTAGGAGCACCAACCCTTTTGCTAAGCACCAACACAGTAAATATTCATGAGCACCAACCCCTTTACTGAGCACAAACACAACAACAATTCATGGGCACCAACCCATAGGAACACCAACCCCTTTGTTGAGCACCAACACAACAACAATTCATGAACACCAACCTACAGGAGCACCAACCCCTTTTGTGTATACCACACAACTATCTCTCAATGTTGTTATCTCAACAAATGATAGTTCATTACAATATCTCTTTCCTCTCTCTCCTCTGCTCTTCTAAGATAGATATAATAAATACAAATCATACTCTATCTCACACCTTACAAATGGCTTCTCAAGCCTTTATTTATAGCTTTCCAAATGACCTTTGGCCTTCCCCCTTTGTGACCCTTCAATCCTCATGGAAAATGGTGCCAAACTTGCATGACCCTTCATATCCTTGCATTTAAAAATTCATGTGGTGACCCTTCATAATAAAAATCATCCTTTCATCTTTTGTTTTTATCTTGGTGACTTTTCATATTCCTCAAAGTGTCCCTTCATGAGAAATTGTTCCCTTTCTCTTTTGTCTTCTTTTGGTGAATCTTGGAATTACCCAAGATGACTCTTCATGGGAAAATGCATCCCATTCTCCTTTTGTCTTTACCCCATGACTCTTTGACTTCTCCATGGGCCATTATTTTGTATTATATGTAACCAAAAATATATTAATTAATATTAAATAAATACTAACACACATTAGCCAAGATTTAACTATTACAAACATCATTAAATGCAATGGGGCCTTTATCACCAATAATGCTAGAAATTTTACATCAATGACAATATTTCCAACAAAAATAATATTACATGCTTCAAATTTGAGATAAATTGTTTTATATTATGATTTAAATGTCATTTACATCCCACCTTGATTTAGTATGTTTTCTGATTAATTCATAACAATTTCACTTTATCTTCTTATTTTTTTGATTGCATGTATTTTTAAAACCATTTTATTAAATTTATCATACTTCATATATTTATTTAGGATGATTAATTTGATTTATAATTTTTTTTTTTTTTTTAATTTTCGTACTTCCCATCCTAATTTAGTATTATTGATTAACTTTTTGTACATTTTTTCTTCATACCATTTGTTATAACATGTTTCCCACTTTATTACAAAAAAATTTATACTTCCCAATTTGATATAGTATGACTTATATATTTTTTAATTTGGTGCAATTTTACTTATACATGATTTGAAACATTTTTTATGTTTACTTTACTATTTTGGTTTAGTATATTTATTTATCTTTTGTTTTTACACATTTCCCATCATGATATAGTGTTTATTATATTTTATGGTTATTTATATACTTTTCCAAATCATATGATTTTATTTTTAACCATGCATGCGTGTCACATAATGATAGAAAAGAAAACATACATCAAATATTTCACATAGAATATACAATAAAAGTAAAATAAATGTGATAGAAAGTAAATAGATCAATACATCCATCAATAACATTAGTACAACTCATAGATAAATAAATTTCCATGTCAATATATATAAAATGAGTCTTATACAACATAATACAAATATAAATATAATGTATACAACTCTAAGTTTGTTCCCACCATGTATATCAAGTGGAAAATCCACACTATCCATATATGCCTATAATTGAGCCCTCTGAATACTACACTATAATGAGGTAGTCCAATATCTCAAACCATCAACATGCCTTTATAGATTGGCCACCTAGTCTTACACACATCTAAGCTCTATCATCATCACCATATGGGTAGCTTGCTCTTAGGCCAATGCCTACCAATATTTTGGTTCCCCATATGCAACACTTGTGGTTAGTTATATGCCCCTCATGTGTCTCTACTTACCTAGTTACATATCTCACCAATCAAAACTAGCTAGCATATGCTAGGGTAGATGATACCATAGATTCCTCCATAGTATTAGTATAAATATGCCCTAACACCCCATCCAAAATATCTCAATGGGTGTCTCAAACTAAAACACCCCATCTGAACTCCTCCTTAGACATATATACAAAGCACAAAAACCAAATATACATTAGATCACATGTACACACACACACACACACACACACACACACACACACACACACACACACACACACACACATCCATACCAAGTAAATAAAAAAATAATATACATATATCTCAATACCATATATCCATACCAAGTACATAAATAAATACACATCTAGTAATCTATCCAAAAACTTAATAACTTAAAACATTTCTTACTAACACTAGTGTCACTAACCCCAATCTCCCCATCATCCCAACCACTGATCACCACCATTATAGGATACTTCTATGAAAATATAAATTTTAGAGACACCACTTGTGTGAATCATGGTATTAACTTCATCTATCTTTCTATTGATTAGTTGTGTCTAGCTTCCACTATGTGATCACCATGCGAGATCACTTATTCCTATATCCTCTCCCTCTGATGGTGCCTCTATCTCCTAGGTGCTCATGGTGGTAATTAATATGCATGTTTTGGCTCTATGGTATCCTCACTTACATCCTCACCCTATACATATATAACTATCACATCCTATGTATTGTATCTATCCAACCTAAATTTATGCACTTGACTTACCCATGATCTCACTCAATAAAGGCTAATTATTGATATCTCTATAAGTACTCCTATACCCCATCTACCTTTAGGTTATTTATCATGTCTTTCCTAATAATAAATAGTTACTAGGTAATCCATTATATGTGGTAAGTCCATCTATATATGTATATTATCTATAAAATGTGGCTCCACCCATGATACATAATGTATAGTAATGTGCACATACACCAATCCAATAGCCAAAGCAACCCAAGTTAGCTAAATATCCATTATATTAGTATAGGGATGTCATATTATCTATCCATTAGTATCGATATGTAATTCCATGGCATGGGGCATAAAACATAGTACATGATCCTATCACCATCTCACCACCCAAGGTAGCCTATCATCCACCACATGGGGTAACCCAACTGACTAGTACATATAAAACCTCTCATCTATCCAATAACTTGATAAAATTATGGGGCCCATAGTATCCTACCCCCAAGTCAACATACCATACATATCATGCAAAATTTTTACCAAAATAACAAAACCCAAATCATATAGAGCACCTTGCTCTAAGATTGATTAACATAAAGCTACCATATACAATGGTACCTTCCCATATGACTTGTGACATATCACAAAATTGTCACAAGTCCTATCACATCTTTATTTATATCTGTAATGGTCAAGACATATACATAAAATAAGTATACCCATAAACCATGGTAAATCCTATCTAAGTTATTCACCCAATAGGCTAGGGCTCACCTCTTCTCCTCAACCTCAAGTGAATCACAAATGATAGGAGTCCCAATAATGGGAAGTCCAAGAAAATCATGGAAATCCTCTAATGTGATGACCACCTCTATGGCATCCCGATCCACCTCTCATCAAAAAGTGTTGGTCAGTCACTCCCATTCTCTTAGGAACATGATAAATAGATCAACACTGAGATGGATCCTCTACATATCCATGATTCCTCAAAATCCCAAAGAGGCTAGCCACACTCAATCCACATGTAACTATCACTCTAGTAAATATGGAAGACAAGAAGCATCCATTAGGTGCAAAAATATTTTGTCTCTAGAAAATGTAAAACATCATATAATGTATCATATATCAATATAAAAATGATAAATATACATTATTAAAATTACTAAATATTAACTACTTCATCAACTTATTCCTATTTTTTTTTCTATTTTACCACCCTTTTCCTACATAGTTATCCCTTTTAATACTAAATCATCCATGTTACTTGTCTTTACCAAATATGTTAGGCTTATACTATAGAATTTACCCATTTATACAAATATAGTTAGCCATTTTATACTAAATGAACCCTTTTCCCATATTTTAAAACTAGATGGCCTTTTACTATGGAGTTAACCCCATTTAACAAACTACACAACATGTACTACATATTAAATTAGCTAGAATGCACTTAGCCAACCCTATCAAATTTTTTTGAGTCAACCATCCCCAATAATACTATGTGGGCCTTCTAGTACATAATAGCCACTTTATTACCTCTCACCTTTTCTAACTAAATCATCTGGGTTGACTTTGTTCAAAATTCATGGTGAATTTTCAAATATTTACCAAAAATGCCTGAGGCATTTATTATTCTGACCCTTTCCTACCTATTAACCCACCTTATTCCTAGTTTACCTAAAAATTTCTTAGAAAAATTTTCAATACCTAAATTTTCTCTAACACTTATTTTTCTATACCTAGCTTAATTTCAATAAAAAAATACTAAAAAAATTGAAACTAATATACCACTTACCTAAGATACATTGGCTACAATTGCTAGTCATCTTCCATGTTGTATCTATCATCTCCTCACCATGGTTTCTATTTTGGATCCTCTATATTTATTAGAGTTATATTTTATCAAAATAGTAAAAATTATGATTGAATTATTTTTTACTCTATTTATATTTACCACTAAAAAATATTTACCTATTAATTATTTACCACCAAATTCTATTTTTTGCTCATAACTTTGTTTTTAATAGCTCTTTTTCCAAATTGAAAGATGTTATCTAATCTTGATGTCATAGATAATTTTTCCACATACTACATGTATATTTTGACAAAATTTTGAGTTTTTAATTATTTCACAACTTCAACTAATGTTCCCTACATTGGACACCTCTACATTTATCTCATTTAATTTCTACTCTACACTACTAAGGTAAGTAAAGGTATGTATTTTTAAATTATTTCCTTTCATTTATATTATTCACTTCTTACTATAGTTTATTTATCTCAGTGGTGTGTTCTTTTCCCAAAGGACCATCTTGTGTTGTAACTACATGACATGTAATGAGATTTGAGTGGAGCATATGTATACACATAATATTTTTAAACTTTATCAATTACTAATGCTTTCTCTCTTTAAGAACCCATTAAGTATCTATCTCTCTGAGTACATGCCTTACAAGGTGTAGCGAGAAAGGGTTTGGTAGACCATAGGTGTTTTACATGATTATTATTCCCTATACCACTACTTAAACCAACACAAAAATCTCTTATATTTTTCCTTGGGCTTTGACACCTCCCTTACATACTCTTCAATTCATTTACCACCTCAAAGAGCCCTTAATTAAGATGAACTTATTTTTCCATCCTTTAAACATAATCAAATGGATTGACCCTATTTTATAAATTGAGCATGTTACGAGACTATGTCGACCCAACCAACTTAGTCCAAGACCTAACTACTTTATTTTTTAAACAACTAGGTTGATTATGCTGACTATGTTGACTAAAAGTATATATGGATTTAGGGTTAGATCCAGTTGTATAAACACATCCTTCACCTCAATTATAATAGAGACAATCATTTATTTATACATATTTATTTTCTTATCCACCATTCTACTTGAGGAATCATTACTTACGGTTTCATACTTCCTTTAGAGAAAATAATATTATCTTATGGGAAAAGTATTTTGGATGCATAGGATATCCTAGGGTTGAATTATCATTGTTATCCTTAAGAAAAATAACAACCTCTTACACAATACCATTGGCCAAGAAAGAGATTTAGGCTCAATGGGTTCATCTTCAAAGCGAGTATTCCTAAATCTTACTCCTCTTTTTATTAATAGATAGATTTGTATCTATTGGATTATGAATGTATTTATATCTCCATGATTATTATTACTACTATTTTTACTTGATTATGTTTCTTATTTACATATTTATTGTATATGTTTATTATCCCCCATTTGTGTCACAAGCCTAGGTTAACACTAGATTAGATTTAATTTACTTTATTACAAACCATAAGACCTAACTAGGGTTATTATGTGGTATTATTAAACTAGAGGCTTTGGAACCCTCTTTAGTGATATTGTGTGATAAAATACCCATTAGTTAGGTCTTTCATATCCATATTGGTCATGACCCAAATTGTCTAAATGTACTAACAAGTGAAATGTCTAGTTTGATTTATCTTCTTTGATCTAGGGTTGATTTATAGATCAACCTCACTTTCCTTTGTAAACATAGTCTCCTTGCCCATGAATTTTTTTTATACAACATCAATAAATACATAATACTAAATCTATCCACAACCACATACCAATAGTCATGTTTTTTTATAAACATAAGCAATACACCCACAAATGATAAAAAAAATTATCCCATGGATGGGTTGGTATGGGAACTGGGGTATATAATCCTAAGTTACAATTACTAGGATTTCTAGTGGGGATAAATAATATAAAATTTAACATATTTTATATATTTTCATACGTTTGAGGCTAATAACAAAATATTTTCAACCGTGCAACAATTTTCTCAATGCCAAAATGACTTGAAATAAGAGAAATTTGTTCTTCCTTAATCATATACTCTTTCATCTTATGGAATTAATAATTTACCAATATGATACAATAATTCAGCATGTATGTGATATTCCAATTCTTCCACCTTCTTTCCATGGTTTAGATCTTCATATACACCCTTAAAATCAACATCTATAAAATATTGTTCCTTATAACAACCATGCATTAAATAACTATGTATGAGAATGGATATAATTATTGGATATATTTAAAGCATATATATTTTTTATTCCTTTATTATGTTTGATTATGATATGTAATTATTACATAGATCCCATCCAATGAAAGTTCCTTGATTTTTGTAGCTTTAACTATGATTGGAGATATTGAAAAGTATATTGATCCATATGGATGATTATCTATTTACACATTAAGTAATGCTTGAATTTTTCACACTTTAAAATAGTTAGGATATCCCTTTACCACACTTGTGAAGGTTTTAGATTGGTAATAAATAAAATTTTAATTTTGCATCAAAATTGCACACATGGCATAATTACTTACATCAATTTTAATCTCGAATGGCTATCATAAATTTGTAAGTGTTATATATTTTCACCTTATATTTTGTTATTCAATCCTACTCTAATATATGGGCAACATTCGAATACCTCTAGGCCTATGGGTTACCTATAATAGAGGTAGACCTCTAGGTTTAAGGGTTATCTCCCTAGATTTATCTTTGCTTACTTATCACCTACACTAACTACTTGCTTAGATGAAAAGGGATAAAAATAATATGGAAAATAAAATAATATATTGAGGTGATACACCAAAAATATCTCCACTAGACCACTATATAATTTCACTATGGAACATGACCTACAACACTAGTGAATTGCTCTAGCATTAGTATTTCAAACATGTAGGTGATATGCATTGGACTAATCAAGGTGAGTAAACCATAGGTAATATTATAGACACAAAAGGATACTTATACACTTGATGATGGTCAAACACACTATTTATACTTCATGTGACCTATTAAAGTGAGAACTACTTATACCAAACATGAAATGATAAATAGAAGGCAAGGATAAATACTTATCACTAGACACTTCACTATGCATCACTTTACACACTTAGATAATAAAGTCATGAACTCAAAACCAGATTGAAATTATTATTTAAAAGGTAAAATAAAACATCAAAATATTAGGGCTTCACCATACTAAGTGTGGATTCCTTTACAAAAGCCAAAATGGCTTGCATTTATAGAACATGGAGAAGAGAGAGAAGAAAGGGAAGTGGAAGGGTCACCAAGACAAGTATAAAAGCATTAAAAATAGTTTCATTGTAGTTTAATGAAGTGGATAACTTAGGTTTGGAAGGCCTTATTGGATAAGTGTTCATTTAAATCATCAAATTCTCCAAAACTGGTTTAGAGACATTTTCGCTACCTTTTTGAAACTAACTTCATGATGAGGCATCCTTTGATTCTCAAAATTTGACACATATGAACTATCTTAGGGGTATTATAAATAAGATATGACACTCATCAAATGTGTCCCTAACTACTATCCATATTATGGACACTTATACTCACCATTTGTAGTCGCTTTTTGCTCTTATATGCCTCATTCTTCACATTTGTCATCAAGATGACCTTCATTTGCTCAACAAAATATATGGAAGAGGTGTTATGAAAATTTTTTGTGTCCCATATGATTTTAATTCCATCAATTAGACCTTTAAAAAATACCAAATTAAACTTCTCACTAGGAAATCACTTGGTCTTTTCATTGTCTATCAAAGACTGCCTAAAATGAATGACTCAATAGAAGTGTTTCCATGCATATCTATTATGATAAATGGACATAGGGAGTTATAAAATTTTACATTTGAACTACCCAAATTATTATCATCCTTTATTTCTCTTCTACAACTACAAAATACATAAAAACCTATAAGAAACATTATTTTTAACCTATTCATACAAGTAGGGTACAAACCAATTGGGTATTCAAGGTCTTGAGAGAGTATTCTACAATTTATAAATAGTTTATAGATAATATTACCCATTTTTATTGTATATCCATGCATATTTTTTTCATCAAGTCAAAATAAAGTTTTTAGGAGGGTTTTGGAGGGTTTTGGTTCTTAGGGATTATTCATAAAAACTAGATGTTCAATCTATGAAAAAATATACTAAAATAAAGTTTATGCCTCATTCAACTCTCCAAATTTATAAATGTACCATTAAATAGGTTTATGTAGCTATGCATGTTTAAAGTTGGCCTATCAAGCTCTTAAGTGCACTTTAAACACCCCTATCATGGTTTCAAGCTAATTATACCATTTGATGCGACTCCCTATAATATGATCATTATAATCCATCTTATAATTCCTCCTAAAGGTTTAAATAGTCATATAAAAGTACTTGAGAATCATTAGGCTTAGGCCTAGTCCTAAGCCTAATAAGCTTGACTATGTTTCATGGCCTATGACCACCTCTGAGTGGTTTTTCAAAAATGTGAGTGGTTATTCACACTTTTTCACATTTAATTCAACTAATAACACCTTTATTAAATTCTCTAATTCTTCCAATCACACCCTCTTACTATCTTCATACCAAACCTATAGTCATCTCACGTCTTATTGTGCCCTCTATCTAAGATAAAATAGAGGGCATATCCCATATTTTCTCTACCAAAGTGAAGATATGGAGGGTTATAATAGGTAATGAGTACCTTCTACACTAGATATAAATTTTGGATTCCCTTTCTAGAGTCTTTAAACTCTCAAATCTCTCAATACTGGCTCATAAGACTTGACTATACATGGACCTTATACTGATTGTAGGTTGAATGTTTGAAACTAATTATTTGTCCTCACAAATTTGATAATGGTCATAAACATTTTCAACCATCTATACTTATGACATATTTCTAATCTTACATCTCCTATTTTCTAGAACCAGTCTACAGAGTAGATTGTAGGTGCCTATTTGGTTGGAGATTATAAGTTTCCTTTAGGTGGAGGTATATCCTTCAATTATATGTTACATGCCTAGGTATTTATTAACATTATCAATATCATCTCATAATTTTTTTTAATAATTAATATCATTATTTAGGGCTTTTTCTCACTCCTTTTTATTGACACTAGTTGGAGTTCATTTGTCTGCTATAGTAGACTGTAGACAATCATTTAGGAGATTTCAAGACTCTTGTAGGGTATCATCTATGTATGTTCATTTTTTTTTAAATCCTCCAATTTCTTCTTGGGTCACTAGTGTTATCTATCTTAAACTAATGTCACTTTATCTATAGGCCATGCTTTATTATGTCATGTTGCATCATAAGATCATTTAAGTTTCAAGAGTATTGTAGATTACATTGAAAGTCTATTGTCAAAATTTACATGAGTTGTAAACCTATTTACACTGTCCTTATCATGACCAAACAATAAATTTATTTATTGAGGAATTGCCCATATTATTGGGTTACATGATGAAAATAACTTATACTTCCCATACCTCAACCTACTCTACCAAGAGATGGCATTGAATATAGACAAAATGATGATTTGGAGAAATTAAGGTAATATATCTTTAAATGCAACTTTAAAACTTGTGGACATGGATCTCAAGTGTGTTTACTATTTTGTGACTTTATAATTTTCATAATGACTCTCTCAACGTCTTCATACTTGATTAAGGTCTCAAACATGTTCAAACACCTATATTCCAACTCTATCAAACCTTTGTGGAGTTACCTATAGGTGGACATCAGATTCATGATTGTGTGCATATTGAATTGGTTATCATAGCCAATATCGTAACCTTGTGAAGGGTTAAATATAAATATTGTTTCCATATTATGAGACTTATCAAACTCCTTGAAATCTCTATGTTTCATGGATATGATTTTTCAAGGGTTTGGTTCACTTGGCTATATGTGACAGTTGTAGGGAAGCCTGACTATGTGTAACTTTTAGAATTTTCACTTCAAAATTTTTTATTATTTGAGGCTCAAACCACAAAATAAAACTTATTATCATTCTAAGATATGTTATAAATAACATCACCTTTTATTTCAAAACCAACATAGGAAGAACTTTGTTACTGATGAAAACATGTTTGTAAACCTCAATAATATTCTTAACTATTAGAATGAGATGTTTATGCCAATTATTTAACCTCCACACATGAAAATAGATTGATAAAATTATTATAATAATGGTGATTACCTTACATAACTTTAACAACAATTGACTTACTCATACCAATATAGATAAAAGATAAAACTATAGGCCATGGGGATGTGTAGGAAGAAAAAGGTCACTAACATTCTTAATATTGGTTCATGAAGTATTGTATACCAATATTTTGACTATCTCCATGAATATTGAGTATGAAAAGAGTGATATCATCCCTAAAAATAATTTCCCACAACTCACCTCCTCATGTCTATACCATGCAAAGATCGGTTGACCATTTCTACTTTTCTAGGAGAGCGATAAGGGAAATAGGTTAGTTTTGACCAATTTAAGGTCTATCAAATCTTCTCAATAATGGAATTTAACTTAAGGTATCTCAAGAGACACTCTTTTAATAACCACATTTGCCACAACTGCTGCAAAGGTCATACAAAAATTGAAAACTATCTAAAACTAACTAATCTTCTTGCTTTCAACATTTCACCTGTAGTTATCAATCCAAGACTACCATCTCTAACAATAATATGACATATAGGATGTTAAAATATCTTATGACACCTTTTTTCCCTATAAAAACCATTATACTTCAATAAATGACCCAAAAGTGACCCATAGATGACATAAGACCAACTATAGATAAATATACAAAGATAAACATAATTTTATCCTTATTAAATAACATGAAACACAAATTACACCATAGAATACCACTATATCAATTTTGAATATACAAGGGGTTGACCTAATTTTACTTGTGGTCAAATTAGTCAACCCTTTGGTGATTTCCTAGGGGTGGCAAGCTAGCTATGCTAAAGATGAGTATCTTACTCGTATCTATTAGGACATGGAGTCACCTATATACTATATGGAAATTGAATTACCTTTGAAATCAAACAAAAAAATAGAAAACAAACACACAATACAACAAACCAAATTAAACACATGTGTTCTCAATAACTCTTAGGAAAAACACACACAACATAAACAAAAGATACCTATCCTAGTATATACAAGAACTCAAAAACTTGAGGTGAAGAAAAACTCACCATGCTTCAATTAAGGTCAAATATGGTTCCTCTTACATCCTTACTAATCCATGAAATAAATCCATCATGTGAATCATGTTTCTCAATAAACACTTATTTATGTTGATGGTCAAATGACTTACCATCCTTAGCTCTTCTTTTGTTTACAAGTGTGTCACTTAGAGATTTCATGAATGATACATCTTATGACCTTAAATATTTTCTTAGCTTTTAAATTTTTTAAAACTCTACCATGTCCAATTTTCACTTCTCAAACTGCAACTTAGGAGTGGTCAAAGCTACTTCAACCTTGCATTCTTATTGAACATGATATACTTGATGTATAAGACCACCATGTTTCTATTCATCTAAAAATGATTCTATTTAATAATTGAAATGATGTCATGGTGATTTCATGTAGGTTTATATGTGATTGGATGAAGTGCCTTGATAGTCTAAGTCATAATGACAAAGTGTGCAATGTGCTTGTCCTAGTATGGTTGAAGTATGATTAGTTGATCTTTAGTTTTGACATGGTTAGACATGTTTAGAGATGAGTATGGTGATTTTAGGATGTTCAATATATCCCTAATATGTTTTATAATATATTAATGCTTGTGTGTATAAGTTGAATTCATCTAGTAGTCCTTAGTTTTCATCTAGACATTTTGGGTCTAATGGTAAAAATTTAAGTAGGTAGTTTGATGACATCACCATAGCCATGTTTGGATGAGTCAAGGGGATTTGGTGATATGGTTATGATAAAATTTATGCCTATATATTATGTGATAAATTTCATATCATGAAACAAATTTCATCAAAATATATTAAATTGCAAAGTTGGGCTCCCGGTAGTTTGATAGTGTTTTCCCATACTTGGCTAAATTTGCATGAGGAAAAAAACGTTGAGTAAGCATTTTGTTAATAAAATATCTAACACGTGTATAAATTTAAGGATAATTTTATCATATGGGTTTGTTTATTTTTTCTAAATTATATATCATGCACTAGAGTGAGTCAAAATATATGCATGAGAAAAGTTGGCCTTCTAAGAATTTCTTGAAATTATTGGCTCTATGGTATGAAAAATATGAGTGAGTAGATTAATGACATTATATCTTGAAAACACAAATTTTTTAGGAGTAGTTTGATACAAGGTTTGATTCTCCTATGTGAGGAGATCATATGGTCCAAATTTTAGAACATGCCAATGAGTGAGGTAAAAGATATGACTATGTAAAGTTGGCCTTTTAGGTAGATTCTAATGGTTCCCATACTTAGTCATTTTTTCACAAGTTAAATTTTGATCAACATAAATGGAGTGAATTCTAAAATATGTTATTAAGTAATGAGATGGTACCAAGTGTTTAATTTTTGACATTGATTAGAGATAAAGATCAAGATTCTTCCAAGGATCAATAGTGAGCAGGTGATCGTACAAATAGAGATCAATAGTGTGCATTAAAGTTAAAAGGTTAAAGTGAGAGTTTTTTAGCATTAATAAATATAGGACAATATTGAAGAGATTGATGAGGTTCATGAGGTCAAATTTTCCATTTTACATGAGATGAGGTCAAATGGTAGAGGTTTAACGTTTGTCATTAGTGTATTATGTGTTAAAGGTTGAGCTTAGTAAAATAAGATTGATGGTGCATGTTTAAACTAAGTATCAAGGACTCGAGATGATAGCATGATGATTGAGTCTTAATTGTGACCATTTTCTTTTGAATATTTGAATTTTCAAAGGAAAAAACTAGTGCTATGTATTTTGGCTATATCTTTTGATCTATTTAGAATTTCCATATGGTGTAAAAAGTGAACTTGTAGAGGATTCCAAGACACATCTATAAATATATATTTTAAGATTTTAAAGTGTGTATATACATAGTTATGAAGGTTAAAATTTGACTATGTGTTCTTATGCATTCTACAAGTATCTCGAGAAGATAGTTTGATTGTTTTTTATACTATTTTGAAATGTATTGATGAACTGGATATTGGGGAGAGTTTTAGGCTCTATATAGGTGATATGTGTATTATGAAGGTTTGAAATTTTTTATTAAATATTAACAAACGTTTTTAAGTTGAATATTTATTCATTCATGGTGACTGTGTACACAGAATGTTGTTTGATCAAATTGTGCCTAAGTAGAATGACATTGTGATGCTTATTATCACTTAAGGGGGATCATGTGGAATGTTTCCATAAGTTGGAAAGTGTTCTTATATTCATAGTTTTCTTGATGATGTGATAAATGGGTGAATAGGTCTCCATGATACCTATAAAAGATATAAAGGCATTATTGAAAGGTTTAGCTACTTAAGAGTAATGCATAGATTCTATTGCCAACCTATGAAGATTGTATTGAGTTATATGTTGACCAAATTTGATAGTATAGGTCAAATTTGGGCACCTATAGGTAAAAAATTGAGTTTTAGGTGTTTTTTTAGGTATAATATTATGCCATAGGATGTATTTTATGTATTATTTTGTTATTTCATATCATATTATCCTTAGTTAATTAGTCTTTTAGTTCATTTATCATTTTGAGTCATTAGGGGTCATCAATTGGCATTAAATGATATTTATGGCCTCCTAGTTAAATATGAAGGTTTGAAAAGGTTATGAAACATTACATGTGTCCTATTATGTCTTAGGTAACTATTTATAACTAAAAGTGGTAGGTGTTTCAAAAGAAAGAGTAGTTTTCTTAGGAAAAGAGAAGAGTTTGGCACTTGTACGATCAATGGGGAAGTGTGCCACATGGGATAAGGTCATGAAATTACAATTAAGATTAATTATATCCATATAAATGTTTTACATTCTTTTAACGTAATAAAAAAGACCCAAAACCATTCTACTTCTTTTTCACCCTTGTAGGCACACAAAACTAGTCTTCAGGTTTGTACTTGTTTTGAATAGTTGGAGAAATTTCAATTAAAAAACCTATGGGAGGTGAAATTACACTCATATATATTCATTTAAATAATAATATTTTAACTAATTGTATTTTTTACTTTATAAATCATCCTCATGAAGTTGATTGTGTTTTCTTGTTAATTTGTACACCCTATAGGTTTTGATTCATTTTAGACAATTCCATACAAACCAATTGTTTATGTTGGATCCAAAGAATTTTTTTATCTCTTCTCAAATTATATCCATGATTATTTTCATTTTTTATGGTGTCTTGATGGGTAATTTGTCTCATGTTACAAGAAGGTGCCACCATGTGTAGTCTCAATCAGTTTTCTGCTTGCATAAGGTTGAATTATCTATAGGGGATTTCATGTGAATATAATATGGTTATTTCACATGAATCCATGTCATATTTATCACCTCCATTCATGATTATTTTCAAAACATCATGCTTTGTGTAGCTTACAATCTTGTCATCCCTCACAATGAACTCCATTCTTATTTTCAATTGAAGTCACATGTTTAAGCTTGTCCAATTTGTTCATGGAATGGTAATAAAGTTTTTTAAGTTTTAAAAATAATAAATATATTATGATATTTTTTTAAGGAAGATAAAATACTGGTTATAAGCTATTTCACCACACCAACCAGTCACTAGTTATACCTACCTGCTCTGTTCTGTATGTATGCAAGTGTTTTTAATTTTGAAAGGGATGTTTTAGAACTTATATCAATATATAATTTGTTTAAATAGATTATTTTAGGTATTTTAAATTATTTTTAGTTTTCCATGAGGTTTTTAATCCACACTTTTGCTCCATTTCATGTTTAGTGTACACATTTAGCCCATACACACAGAAGAGCCTTTTGCTGACATCATGTTGATAAATGGGAAGCTTGATATGTGTCTAAATATCTCAATATTATTAAAATTTTAATTATGATTATTTTTTATAGCATATATGGTTCATAAAAATGGATATATTACATACTTTCCAAATTCTCATGCCTACTACTTGTGTATACTAATACCCACCTACAAGTGGTACTTCAAGAGCCATAAAGGCACTTATACAGAGAGTGAGATGTGATAAGCCTTTTTGGTTTTTAACATGAGTTTTTGTCATAAAATAAATATATAAAGTTTTTAAAGGACAAAAAAGTGTGTAAATCATGTTGGAAGATGATGGTTGTGGCTTTAGGGAAGCCTTCCCTAAAATGTAAAAATAGAGCTCTAAGGGGTTTTGTGGATATCTTATGGTAGGGTCTAAATGACCTTTAAAGAACCTAAATTGGTAAACATTGTGATATTTATCATTTATAAGATCCATGTAAAATATTTAGGTCATAAATTTAGTATAAGATAGAAGTTTGGAGCCTCAAATTTGCCTCTAAAAGCACTAAAAGCCTACACTAATATCTATAGGATTTGAGTTTTAATGACATTTTTGATATCCTAAGGAGAAAATAAAAACACTATCATGTTGGATATAATTATAAATTTATTTAATGATTTATAAATATCATTAATTATTTTCAAATATATGTTGATTTATAGTTTTCCAAGCTCATGGACACCTACAGGTGTCCCTCTATAGGAAAATAAGCACCTATAGCTGGGAAGGCAGTTAGTGACTTAGGAAAGGTGCTTTGATTGTGTTTTATCCCATATAAGGTGAATCCAAGATGAGTTTAGGAAATTTTTTACTATAAATATTAAATTTAAGTATTCATATATCATAACTAAAGTCCAAATAGGTAATGCATACCTACAAAAATTGAGGAAACAAGATATCATAGTCGAAAGGCAAGGATAACTCAGTTTGATGTTTTCAAAGTGAATATAAAGGGCATAAGTAGGGATATAATGAGGAAATGTATTTATAAATCCTTCATGAATATCATTATCACCTCCATGAGCTATGAATAATTTAAACAAGCTTATACAAACTACTTAGGACCCTATGAGCACCTATAACCATTGTAGATGACTATGACAAATAGTGAGTAGGGAAGGCAATGTTCTTGGTGTGAATATGGCATGAACATGATAAAAATTGATCAAAATCATAGTAAAATTGTCTTTATATGTATTAATAATGTTTTTTTAACATCAATTCAAGGTCTAACTATTGCAAAGTACACCTATAGGAGCTCTAAATAAGCAAAACTTAGTCAATAGTTGAAACTTGATTTTGAATGAGCAAGATGTATAGAAAGGTACATTAGGTTTCAAAGGAATAAATTAGATTTTAATAACTTTATTATGTTCATAACAACCTCATTATACTCTCACAATGGTCGATCAAGTAAATAAATGAGCTCTAGACAACAAAGGCATAATCCACATCTTGGAACCTTGTACAGTCTTCTTTTTCTAGAAGTTTGTTTATTTTTTTAAGAGTTAGTAGGTAAAATGACTTAATAAAGAGATAAATTTTTGTATATATAATATAAATTACTTTTATAATCCATTAAAATTATAATTTTTCCTATGAAAATAGGGGAGGTACCCTCTATTTTGTCTCAAACAGAAGGTACTTCCCCTTAAGCAAAACTATTATAGAGGAAAGTGTATAAAGGAATGAACTAGGGGTTATTTTAACCTTTAAAAAGAGTTTTTTTGAGTTTTATATAACCTATTAAAATATTAATAATAACTCACATAATTATATAACTAAACAGGGAGGTCTAAAACACTAAGGTTATAGTTTAGACCTAGTAGGCAGAGTTAATGCCTAGAAGCCAAATGGTAGGCCATTTTTACTTATAGCTATTAGTGCGAATTATATATTATTGGAAAAAAAATTTAGGTTTAATTTATAGGTTTTAAATATATTTTATTTATTTATAGCCATCAAAAAACTCATTTGGGGATTTAGGGTGAAGACAGATCTATTAAATATGAGTAGGCCTAGAATCCCAAAGGGGGTTCCACTTCATGTAAAGCCTTAAATTATCACTCAAATTAATTTGGTAATTTTAATGGGGTAAAAAAATATTTTATATATCTGGTGGAAGGTAGAGAATTTTTAATGGAATCCAATTTTGGCTCTGGACCAACATTAGGCATATGTAAATGGAGAAGTAAGCTCAATAGGAAAAGTTTATATTCTCACATCTGTTTGGAGGTTGTGAATTGGGATATAATGAGTTATTTGAAGTTTATAAAGGTATTTAAATATGTTTTATTTAAATTTTTTGGTGTATTCAATTACACATATTTACAAATGAACCTTAAGAGGTCAAAATAGTCTAAAACCCTCTTAAACCCTTGCTAGTGACTAGTTTGAGGAAATAAAGTTGGATAGATGACATAATGGAATATATTTACCATTAAATTCAATTTAATATATATAATACTCTCTAAATATACTCCCTATTAGGATTATTTGTATGAAACTATATGGATGGAGTGCAAAATAGGATTTTCTTCATAGTTTTATGCATTATGTAGGTTTTAGGAGGTTTAAAGAGATTAAAATAATATGGGAGGGAAGATTAAGACTTAATATAACTCATAATATTAATTTATTTCCTTTTAATAACTCCTAATTTCCTAAAATATTTGCTTCATCTTAGCTATTCAAAACTAGCATAGTGACCAAGCTAGTGAGAAGGGTGGAAAAATTCAAGTGATCTAATTTAAATGTGTGATTGATGATTATAAGGACATTTATGGCATTTAAAAATTTTATCCACCCCCTCAAATGCATTTTAATGTGAAAATGAATCCAATTTTGAAGTCAAGTGTGCAGGGTGCATGAAAGAAGAGTTATTTAGACTACAGATGGTGATAACTCATTTGGAAAGATTCCAGATGACTAGGAATACAACTAATGCATGGAGAAGCATGTATAAAATACTTAAAATTAATTACAATAAAAATAAATGTACCTAATAAATTTTTGGGTGTTTAAATAGATGAAAATCATGAAGGCAATTTTATGAGCTAGAATGAGAACTTTCATGCCACTTTTCAAGAGTTTCATGGCTTAGAGTGCCACTTGTTTCGTATAAAATTGAATGGATCATTATAAATTATCTTCTCATACACATGTAACTCATTTTATCATAATGAAAAGTTTCCTTTCAACCCTTTTAATTCTCTCTCTCTCTCTCTCTCTCTCTCTCTCTCTCTCTCTCTCTCTCTCTCTCTCTCTCTCTCTCTCTCTCTATCATATTGAAAAGTTTCCTTTTAACCCTTTTAATTCTCTCTCTCTCTTCTCTCTCTCTCTCTCTCTCTCTCTCTCTCTCTCTCTCTCTCTCTCTCTCTCTCTCTCTCTCTCTCTCTCTCTCTCCCTCTCTCTCTCAAGTACTATAAGAACTAGCCATTTTGGCCATTGTAATGTATGTTACACTTGAGTATAGCCAAGCCTTGATCATTTTCATACCATTTAATCAATAAAACTACTAATTTTTACCTATTAATTACTATTAATAGTGTGTTTTAATTATATTATTGATCTTTATTAGTGATAACTATAATTTCCTTAGCATGTTGTCTAATTCTTTCATCTTATTTGCAGTTAGAAAGCTTCCTCTTGTAAGGCATGTGAAGTGCTCTAGGAAGTGTCAAGGTTGAGTGAGTTATTATATTTACTAGTTCCATTTAAGGCCTATTTTATATTCCATCTAGCCTAAGCATTAATCCATGACCTCATAATGTAATATTGATGTAAAAATATGCATATTGGAAAACTGTATGTTTGGTTAGTCTCTTGGTTTCATGTGTAACATGTAACTGGCTAGAATTCATCAACTTATTTAGTGTATCACCTCCCTTCAAATTATTTTCTTTCATGTTTTCTCTCTCTTTTTTCCCCAAAAAGTTAAGTTGTAGTAGTAATATAAAGTGGTACATCAAAGGAGATAGCCTTATCTAGAGATTCACCTTATCCTTAGGCTACCCACAAGTCTAGAGGTGTTTCAATTATGATATTTGGATGAGGAGAGCTAAGACATATCCTCAAAGGGTAAAAATCCAAGTGATAACATTTTTGGCATGGCCAGTGGGACTCTTGGTCCAATAAGTTGAAATATTTTTGGTGTTGTCTTTTGATAATTAGCCTTTGGAGGCATCTATGAAAGCATAAATGGTGACTTCAAAGATACATCAGCTGGTCAAGTAGCCCATTTTTCCTTTTAAAAATCGTCATTAATATATTTCTTTGTGTTCTTGCTTTCAATGAAGTTTCATGGCTGAATTTGGTGTTGATTTTTGTTTTACATAAGTTGGTGAGGTATATCAAGCCTATGGCAGTCCCTATAAGTCTTTTTATGATTCTTACTAGCTCAAAGATGACCATTGTTATCCCATTAATGAAATGTATCAACCTTGTCAATATATTTCTCCTAGTCAACCTAGTCACTTCTCAAGTCAATCCATTTAAACCTTAAAATAGACACTTTTGGGATATGAGAAGTACATCTTGGATCTTGACACATAAATTGGATATGGTCTAGATGTTCCCAGTCATCTTATTCATAAGGTGAGAGATTCATTAGAGCTATTAAAAAGAGATTAGGCACCTATTAAGAGAGACAATTGGCAAAGGTGTACAAGTGAGATGATATATGTGAATGGCCTAGTTTCATCCTTAAAAGATAGGCTAAATATTCATGAGAAGCAGCCTCACCAAACCTATCAACCTTCATATCCACTTCCCCAATATTCCTATCATTCTTACTTGACCCATATTCATAATCCCAACTAAGCTTATCAAAGCCATCCTTTTCCCAATTAATTGGAAGAGAGAGTTGAAAAGAGAATCCTTATTTTTGAAGAAAATCTTGATAGGTAGATTTATTTGGCTAATATGCATATACAAAAATCCATGTCATTAATAAAAGAATTGGAATCTAATCCCTCATTTCCTTCTCCAATTATATCCCCACTTCAATAAGTGACCTCTAGAAATGAAACTCCAAGTTGGAGACAAGGTGGAAAATCTAATCCTAAAGAGATCCCAAGCTTTTTAAAAACTTTGTCCACTCCTCAAGTTACACCACTACCTAAAAAAGAGACTCTTAATCTGAAAATTCTAATTTGTAATAAGGTAGTGGAATCATGGGGAAAGAAAGAGGACAAAAGCCTAGATAAAGTGTGAGGTTGAAAAAGAGCTTAATCCTATGCAAGTTCCTCCCACCCTTCTTCAAAAATAGTCTTGTGTCCCATGTCATCCATATTGTACTCCTCATACTCATGATGATGCCTATAAAATTCAAGAGATAATTTTCCAAGAGAACCTAGCCAAAAAAATTGAAGGGTTAGAGTCAAGGATGAAATTATTGAGTTAAGGTGTGATGGAAGGTTTAAAACCAAAAGAAGATCATACTCCTAAACACACCCCATCTATACTTCCTTAGGAGATTCCTCAAGATAAATCATATGTGTATGAAGTGATTTTTAAATGGAAGGAATAAAATCAATCCATTTTATCCCAAGGTCTACCTCCCCTTCCTCAAGAGCTTTAAAAAGAATCCCCTACATTTCACCTCAATCTAATTTTGAGTTTTATGTGCCACCTCCACCAACTAGTTCATCTTGTCCTTACCACATCACCCTTTACCTTGATGTACCTATGGTATGGGAACCTAAGGAGGATTATCTGGTTAACAAAAAATCATAACTTTTGCTTGAAGATAATGTAGCTCCTTGACAACCTCATTGGAGTAAGTCACATGATTTCAAAATTCCTAGTATTGGAATCACAATGAAGGAGAAGGAAATAGAGGATCTTCCAAAACTTGAGAACCAAAGTCATGTTATATTATCTAAGATACAACTTCAAATGCATCAACTTGTCTTAATTGTTGATGAGGATGTGGTCTCTTGTGTGGAACCTTCTGATTGGGTTGATATGGAAGAATGTATTACTTTTGCCAAAGAAGAAGAAATAGTCATTGGTTCTTACATCACTATGCAAGATGCCATATATGGGAAAGAAAAATCTCCACATAATATTTTGGATGACTTGTATGCAATCATTGGATTAATATATACTCCTATTTAAGGAGGCTATGATCTAGTTAAATATGGAAAAGATAGCCTTGGTACTCAAGTGAGTATGCAAAGGAAAAGCAACATTAAAATATATCCTTTCAATAGGAATATAAACTTCATAATATGTTTAAATTAACCAAAATGGGATATCATCCTCTCAATAAACTAGGAGAAAAACATCATCTCTTGAAAGATGGAGCAATCTCCTATTGGCCTCAATCTTCTAAGGAACAAGAAACCAATCCTCTTGAAGCCATACCTACCAAGAAGATACTAGTTGATAATAAGATGAAGAGTGAGAAGAAATATGAGGTATGTGTATAATTTAAAGAGGAATAATTTTGTATTTGAGACCTATTTTAAGGTAGTATACTTGAGAGTATATCAATTGAAGTGCCAAAGAATAGGTCTGATATACAAAGCATCCAATCTAAGGAGAGACATGCTTGGCACTATGATTCATGTCATGAAGAAGGATATTCTAGAAAATTTCCTTTTAATCCTATAAATGAGGTATGATTAATTTATATTTGTGCATAATAGGTTTTTTTTAATCTCCCTAAATGACTTGAGCACATGTGTGTATGTGGGTGTCTTGTTAGTTTGTTTTCTTTGTTTTGTGTGTATCCTTTGTTTTGTGTGGTTAAGGTAGTCAAGTGGTCTTGTCTTGATCAAAACTTATGGTCAATGGTCAAAGGTATCTTTTTTTTGTTTCATACTTCAAATGAATCCATAATCCTAATGGACTGATAAGTATATTGGTCTAGTTAGTATAGTAGGCATATTATCCCTATGAGTCACCAATATGTTGACTAAATTTGACCTTGTAGGTCAAATTGGGGTACCTATAGGGAAAAAATTGAGTTTTAGGTTTTCTTTTTCTAGTATAATATTGTGTCATAGGATGTATTATATGTTTTTTGATGTTAGTCCATATCATATTAATCTTGGTCAGTTAGTCTTTTAGTCCATTTATCATTTTGAGTCATTTTAGGGGTCAAAAATGGGCATAAATGAGTTGTATAACCTCCTAGGTAAATTTTAAGGTTTAAAAAGGTTATGCCACATTCCATGTGTCTTATTATGTCTTAGGTAACTATTTCTAACTTAAAGTGGTAGGTGATTTAGAAGAAAGAGTAGTTTTCATGGGAAAAGAAAAGAGTTTGGCACTTGTACAGACCATGAGAAAGTGTAACACATAGGAGAAGGTCATGGAATTAATATTAAACTTAATTAGATCCATATCAGTCATTAGCATACTTTGTAAGTGATAAAAAATGCCTAAAACTATTTTGCTCCTTTTTCACCATTCTAGCCACACAGAACCAATCTTCAAGTTTGTACTTGATACAGATAATTGGAAAACTTCCAGGTCAAATGAATATGGGAGGTGAAATTAACCTTAGAGATATTAATTTACATAAGAATAATTTTAATAATGGTGACTTGTGCTTTATGAACCATCTTCATGAAGCTGATTGTGTTTGTCTTCTTGCTAATCTATGTACCCTATAGGTTTTGATTCATTTTGGGCAAGTCCATACAAACCAATTAGTGATGTTAACTCCAAAGGATGTTTGATATATTATTATATGATTTTCTTGCTTATTTTTATGTTTCACACTATCTTGAGGGCAATTTGTCTCATGTTTTAAGAAAGCACCACCATGTGCAGTCTCAACCAGTTTTCCACTTGCATAAGGTTAAATTATCTATAGGGGATTTCATGTGAATAATATATGGTGTTTTTACATTCTTAAATTTTATATTGATTACATACCTTCATGATTATTTTAAAAACATCATGCTTTGGGTAGCTTGCAGTCTTGATATCCCTCATAGTCAACTCCATGCTTAATTTCACTTGCAATCACATGTTTAGAGCTTATCTAACTATTTAATTGAATGGTAACAAATTTGTGTAATTTTTACAAGTAATAAAGATATAAGGAGATTTAATTTGTTTGTTAATTAAGATAAAATATTATTTTTAAGCTCTTTTACCACACTAACTAGTCACTAGTTATACCTACCTGCTCTGTTCCATATGTATGCAAGGGGTTTTCACACTGAAAGGGATGTTTTAGAACTTGTATGAAGAAATAATTGATGTAAATGATGTATTTGAGGGATTTTAAATGAATTTGAGTTGTCCATGAGGATTTTCACCCACACTTTTGCTTCATTTCATGTTCACTATACACATTCAACCCATACACATACAAGAGCCTTATGTTGACATCACACTGAGAGGCAGAAAGCTTGATATGTGTTTGAATATATATATATATTGTTAAAAGGTACATTTGGATTCTTGATGATAGCCTAAAAGGTTCATAAATATGGATATCTTACATACTGCTAAAAATCTCATGCTTATTACCTATGTATACTAATACCCACCTACAAGAGGTACCTCAAGAGCCATGAAGGCACTTGTATGGAGAGTGGGATGTGATAAGAACCTATTTTAGTTTTTATCATGATTTTTGGTCATAAAAAACCTATATAAAGTTTCAAAAGGACAAAAAAGTTTGTAAATCATGTTGGAAGATGATGCCTATAGCTTTAGGGAAACCTTCCCTAAAATATAAAAATAGAGGTCCAAGGGGTTTTGTGGATATCTTATATCAAGGTTGAAATGACCTTTAAAACACATAAATTTGTTAAACCTCATACACTTTAAAATTATAATATCCATGCAAAATATGGAGGTTAAAAAGTGAGTATAAGATAATTGTTTAGAGTCTCAAAGTTGCCTCTAAAAGTACTAAGAGCCTACACTAATATCTATAGGATTTGAGTTTGAATGGCCATTTTGATATCCTACAGATAAAAACAACACACTATCATATTGGTTGATACATTAATTTAATTATGTATAAATAACATTAATTATGTGTAAATATCTATTGATTTTTAGTTTTCCAATCTCATGGACACCTACAGGTGTCCCTCTATAGGAAAATAGGAACCTACAGTTGGGAACATAGTTAGTGACTCAGGTAAGGTGTTTTCTCCCATAAAAGGTGAATAATAGGTGAATGAATGTGATAGGTGACTATTAATCTTAAATTTAAGTCTTAATATATCATAACTAAAGTCCAAATAGGTAATGTATACCTATAAGAATTGAGAAAACATGATATCACAGTCAAAAGGTACGGATAACTCAGTTTGATTATTTTAATGTTCATATGAAAGGGAAAAGTAGGTTTGGAATGATGAAATATCTTGTGAAAAACTTCATTAATATCATTATAACCTCCATTATCTCTAAAAAATGTAAACAATCCTATATATACCCTTTAGGACCCTATGAGCACCTACAACCATTGTATATCACTGTAACAAACAATGAGTAGGGAAGGCAGTGTTCTTAGTGTGAATATGGAATACACATGATAAAAATTGATATAATTATTTTAAAAATGGTATTTTTATGTCTTAATAAGGTTTTATTAACATCAATTTAGGGTCTAACCATTGCAAAGTACACATATAGGAGCTCCAAACAAGCAAAACTCAATCAATAGTTGAAACCTAGTTTTGACTAAACAAGATGTATATAAAGGTACAAAAGGGGTTGAAGGAATAAATGAGATTGTAATAAATTTATTATTTTCATAATAACCTCATGATACTCTCATATTTTTATATCAAGAAAATAAAGGATCTCTAGACAAGCAAGGCATAGTCCACATATTAGAACCCTACACACTCTTCCTTTTATAGAAGTCTATTTATTTTTTTTGAAGAGTTAGTAGGTCATATGACCTAACTAGGAGATAAATTTTTGTATATAGTATCTAAATGACTTGGATAATCTCTTTAAAAAAAAAATTATTGGAAAAATAGGGTAATTACCCTCTATTTTTTATCAGACAAAGGGTACTTCCCCTTATGCAAAACTTGTAGTTTAGAGGAAAAGGAATGAACCAAGGGGTTTTTTTTTACCTTGAAAATATCTTTTTGGAGTTGTATAACACCCAATAAAATATTAATGACACCTCACATAAGTATGGAACTAAATATGGAGGTATAAAACACTAAGGTTGTAGTTAGGCCTAGTAGGTAGAGTTAAGGCCTAAAAGCCAAATTATAGGCCATTTTTAATTATATCTCTAAGTGAGACTTATAAATGATTTGAATATGTTTTTGGGGTTAATTTATAGATGTTAAAATTATTATATTTAGAGATAACCATCAAAAAACTCATGTTGGACTTTAGGGTGTAAACAGGCGTACTAAACATGACTAGGCCTAGAATCCAAAAGGGGGGTCAACTTCATGTATAGCCCTAGATGATCACTCAAATTAATTTTATAGTTTTAATGGGGGAAAAAAGAGTTTATAGATCTGGTGGAAGGTAGATAATTTGTAGGGGAATCCAATTTTGGCTTACAATGAACATTAGGCCTATGCAAATGGAGAAGTAAGCTTGATAAGAGAAGTTTAGATTCTCAAATATTTTTGTAGGTTGTGCATGGGGATATAAGGAGTTAGGGGAATTTAATAAATGTCTTGAGATATGTTCTATTGTAATTTTTTTTTGTATATTCAATGTCCCATCTTTATGAACTAACCTTAAGAGGTTAAAATAGTCTAAAACCCTCTTAAACCCTTTCTAGTGACCAATTTGAGGAAATGAAGATGGATAGATGATATAATTTAATATTTTGACCATGAAATTTATTATAAGATGTATAATAATATCTCAAGATACTCCCTATTAGGATTATCTGTATGAACCTATATGGATGGAGTGCAAAATAGGCTTTTTTTTATAGTTTTATGCATTGTGTAGGTTGTAGGAGGATTCGAGAGATGAAAATAACAAAAGTGGGAATATTAGGACTTAAGATAACTACCCATTTAAATTTAATTCATTATAATAAATCCTAAGTTCCTAAACTAGATACTTTATCTTAGCTAGTCAAAATTGACATAGTGACCAAACTAGTGAGAAGGGTGGAAAAATTTAAGTTAGCTAATTTTAATGTTTACCTAATGATTATAAGTACATGGAAGGTAATGATACATGTAATACACACAAACCAGTGTATTTTCATTAGAAATTTAATCAAATTTTTACTCCAAGTGTGCAAGGTCCATGAAAGAAGAGTTATTTGGATGACAGATGGTGATATCTTATTTTGATAAGATTCTAAATGATCAAGACTATAATAAATGCATGGAGAGGAATGTAAAAAATCATTAAACTTAATTCCAATCATAATACCTATCCATAATCAGTTTTTGGATGTTCAAAGAGGTCCAAATCAATAAGGCAATTTTTTTGAGCCAAAATGAGAACTTTCATGCCACTTTGGAGAGAAACTTATTCCTTCTGAAATTACATGGTTCATCATAAATTATCTTATCATGAAAAATCAAAACCTTTTATCATCTTTAAAATTTTACTTGTGACCCTTATACCTCTCTCTTCTCTTGTCTCTCTTAAGTTCTATAAGAGCTAGACATTTTGGCCATTGTAACTTATGCTCCACCTGAGTATGGTGAAGCCCTGCTCATTTTCATACCATTTTATCAATAAGAATACTTATTTTTACCTCTTAATGAATATTAATAGTGTGTTTTAATTGGATGATTGATAATGATTAGTGATAACTATAATTTTATTAGCATGTTGTCTCATTCTTTCATCATATTTGCAGTTGGAAAGCTTGCTCTTGCAAGGCATATGAAGTGTTCTAGGAAGTTTCAAGGTTGAGTGAGTTAGTCTATTCATTAGTGACATTAAATTATTATTTTATAGTCCTCCTATACTAAACATTAATCTATAAAATTATAATGTAATATTGATGTGAAAATATGTAGATTGGAGAAGTGTATGTTTGGTTAGTCTCTTGGTTTTATGTGAAACATGCAGTTAGTTGGAAGTCATCAACTTATTTGGTGTATCACCTCCCTTATGATTGTTTTATTTCATTTTTTATCTCTCCATTTTCCCCCAAAATTTATGTGTAGTAGTGATCTAAATTGGTATATCAATGGATCTATCCCTATCTAGAGATTCACCTCATCCTTAGACTACCCACAAGTCTAGAGGTGTTTCAATTTGCCACTTGGATGTGGAGAGCTGAGACATCTCCTCAAAGGGTGAATATCCAAGTGACAACACTATATATTTATATTATATATACCTTATGGGTTAAGCCATGCCTAATGGCTGACCATGATGTTGATAATCATGATAGCTCTATAATTGGTGAAACCAAATATGTTGGTTTTTAAAAAAAGAGAGAGACTAGTGGGAGAGAGGCATGTGTGAATGGAGAGATAATTTAAGGAAAGAAAATTTGAAAGAGAAGTTACAACCTAGTGAGGACTAATAGAGTGTGAATATAATTATACATGATTTTTTTATCAAAGTGATGAAGGTGATCACATAGGTCATTGGACCTAATAAGCCTAGAAGAGGAAAAATGAGTGATTATGCTCAAGGGAATATTTGAAAGAGTGTGTGTGGTGAGAAAATGCAAGGTGAAGGTTTTAAGTGTGAACAATAGATGTATTGTAGAGTAGAGAATATTGACATCTATGTGTATGACCATTTGTTTATGTTATTGATTTGGTAATAGATTTGTTGTTGAGAAGGTGAAGAGTGATAATCAAAGGTCCATCATCAGGTGTTGAAGACATTAGTTCAAAAGTGGAGTTATTCGTAGGTGTTGTTATGGTTTTTTAACATCTAAGGGGGTTAAAACCTCCTTACAAGGTGAAATTTGTTAAAGGTCTAGTTTTTGTGGTAACTTAGCTAGACAAGTATGGTATCACATTGTGAGATTGTAGTCTCACTAAATAAGGGATGGTATTTCTTGGATTGGTTATAGCTAGTCTAAATTAGATCTTGTCATTATAGTATTGTAGTCAATATTGTACTGTTCAATGGATTTTATCCCTAAGAGGGTTTCCCATGTAGATATTATGTTGATGTGATGTATTCTCTTTTTCATGCTTTGGATGTATGTGCTTTCATGTTTATGTTGCTAGATAAATTTGATGAATGATTGAATGGTTTTAGAATTGAATGAGCATTATTGTATACTAATTCAGCCCCCCCTCTTAGTAGTTACTTCTACTAATTAGTATCATAGTGGGTCCTTTGGAGGAAGATTAATATCTTAAAGGAGATCCTGAAGTTGGTACAAATATTCATAAATAGTTAAAGAAAAAGAATTAATAGTGGAAGGATGTGATCAAGGCACTTGAAGAGAAGATATGTATTTTGAAGAAATATGACAAAGAGGATGAGAATTTTATAAATGATCTCAAGGTTTAGTTAGTAGATGTCAAGACAAGTTTGTGTTCAAAATAAAAGGACATCATGTTTGATAAGGAAACTTTCCATAATAATAGAGAAGATGACAACAAAGAAGAAGTTGATCTAGAAGCTGAGCTCATAAGTGAACTTGGTGAACTAAAGGAGCAAAAGAAAAGGAATCATAAAATGAGGAATATGATCAAAGGTCTTGAAGCACAAGTTAGTTCTCTTGAGGGTGGTTTTTTAGGTATGTACAAGAAAGAATAAAATAAGTATCAAGAATACATCATGTATATTGTAGTGCAAGAATATAGATTGAAAGACATGGCCAATAAGTTAAAGAGGATGAAGAGAAGATTAGTATTCTTGAGAGTAAGTTAAGGACTATAAATACAAATATGAAATCAAGAGAATATGTGTACACTCAAATAAAGATTGAGATGGTGTCCTTGAAGAGTCATCATGAGCTTGTTATAGTCAAGTTGGATAAACTTGAAAATAAGAATGAGAAGCCTATGTACATCAAGGATAATGCAAGATTTGAAAGTAATGAAAAAAGATATATTAGACAACCAAATGCTTAAAGGTATGCTATTTTATTATTTAGTCTTTGTTATACATGTAATAAGCATGGTCATAGAGCTAAGGAGTATAGATGGAATTCAGTCAAGTATGGGCATTCACAGAGCCTTGGAAGATGGATAAATTGGTCATGGATAAGTCATAACTCATATCAATCAAGAGGTATGTTGAATGATATTATTTTTTATAGTTGTAATGAAGTAGGACATATTTCCATATTATAAAATAATAGTTTGAAGTAGTACTTTGATTCTAAAATTCAATCAATAGTGTTGACACCGAAGACTATGAAGGATAATCTTGATTAAGGTGGGTTGTGTGCTACAAAAAAGAAGGAATTAAATATGAAGAAGATATATGATTGCTAAGATAATTTGTCTTATGTTTAGATAGAAAAAGAAGATCACAATCATCATCAAGTAATAAGTATGAATGATATTATTATTTTTAATTGTCATAGAGTTGGTCACATTACTAGATAATATGAGAATAGGTTGAATGTGTTCTCAAAGCAAAAGGTGTATAGAGATCCTAGTATGCAAGTAATGGGTCACAAATGGGTATGTAAACCTAAGCCTATTAAAAGATATCAGAATGAGACCAAAGATGGTTTGTTTTCCATGATAGATACGAAGGAATATCAAGATCTTCTATTGATATCATTTATTGACAAATCTAAAGAAATGAATGAAGTCAAGGATTCATTCAAAGTCAAGTAGGACTACAAGTTAGAGAAAGGTATGGAGATATGGGAATCTCTAGAGTTTTGGGACTTTTAGTTTTACTATGTTAAAAGGGGTGTCTCTCTTTTAGATTTAAGGAGACACTTTTTATAAAGAGGAAGCAAGGTGGATGTTGGTTGGGTCTTGTTTGATGTTGTAAGATAATGAAGGTCATGAGAAGATGTGTTAAATTACTATGAATGACATTATTTATTGAAATAATTGTGTGTCATGATGCTCTTTGGTTGATCAGTTTGTTCTTATTTTTTGAATAACTAGCCCAAAGGATGAAAGGCAATGACTTGAGGGTTTGATGTCTAAAAACCCTAAAGTGTGTGGTCATGATGTTAATGAATCAGTTTTGGTATATGGAGCTAAGTGAACATCAGGTGGAATACATGTAATGTTTTCATCAGTTGATGACATGCTTGTAACACATGATTGAGCCAAGTTTAATGTTCTTTATCATGAAAGAGTGTATGTAGTGACTGTGAGATTAGAATAGGTTTTTTCAAGCAACCTATTGGGATTGATAAAATTTCAATAATATTTTGATGCAAAAAAAGGTATGCGAACCTATTTAAGATGTGGTATAGGTATTTTTGTGTCTTAATGGCCCTATTTTTGCTCGTTAAAGATTTTTAAGTGCTCTCAATTTTCTACATTTTGGTTTAAGGGCAATTAGACCTAAAATGGGTTATAGGAAGTCTATGTTCCCAAAGTTACAGAGGATCAATTTTTTTCTAGAAGTGTGTGATGGCTATCTGTAGTTGTGTAAGAATTTTTAGAGGAGGACGTTGACAAGGAGGTTTGTTCACTCTGTTTGTTTTGAGATTCTAGGGCTTTGGGCTCTGCTAGAAAAATTGTTTTCCTTATGAGTTGATATCTAAAGATTATTAGTAGGTTTAATGGATAAAATTGGTTGTCAAATCAAGCTTCATAGAGATCTTAAGGTTTTTGGTTCTCAAGTTATTTAAGTTTTTGTTAATATGGAGGGTTAATTGACTAACAGGTTTATGAAGGAAGTATGTTGTTGAGGATGAGATTAGTGATGAAAATTGTTTTATTAAGGGGGAATATAATATTTCTATATATATAAATGTTTAGGTCTTGAATATGTTTTTATTGAAATTTGTGGGCTCTACAAGTTTGAGGTAGGGATACAAGGAGACTAGACAAACATAGTGTGAAGAAAAGTGATTTTTGATTAGTTTTTACAAAAGAGAAAGGTATGTTTGTTTAATGGATATTTCTTAGGCTGTTTGAGATCTTTTTTCCTATTTGGTGAGTGACATGAAGTTTTGTTGATGGTCCTTGTGGTAGCTTGAGAGAGGTGGCTAGTAAGCATGTGTGGTGGTTCATCATGGTATGTGCAGATTTGAAGATGATTAAGATGTGAAATGGATTAGATATCTTAGGGGGAGTCCCTCTAAGATTTTTCTTGTTGAGTTCCATTAGTTTTTATTATTTTATGTGTTCTTTCTTCATTTATTCTAGTGCTTGGTTGAAGAGAGTGTTAACATGGAGCAAGAAGAAGTTTGTCAAGGCAAGAAGAGGTAGAATCAAGGTAAGGGGGAGATTGTATCATATTTATAATATGATCCTCTCCTATTGGTAGTATTTTTATGTCTTCAAGATCATTTTATGTCCACTTTTTCATTGTGTCAAAAGGGGAGAAATTTATTATTATGATAGTGCTTAAAGAGAGAGAAGGAAGATGACCTATATATTACTATATTTATGGGTGTTGACATCAATGATATAGGATGAGATTTTTTAAGAGTTTTAAATGATGTCATGGTGATTTAATTTAGGTTTAAAGGTGAGTGGATGAAGTGTCTTTATAATCTAATTCATAATGACAATGTGTTTGTCCTAGTATGCTTAAAGTATGATTGGTTGATCTTCAATTTGGCATGGTTAGAGATGTTGAAAGATGAGTGTGGTTATTTTAGGATGTGAAAGATGTCCCTAATATGTTTTATAATCTTTGAATTTTTGTGTTCATAATTGGAATTCATCTGGTATTCTATAGTTTTCATCTAGACATTTTAGGTCTAATGGCAGAAAATATGAGTAGGTAGTTTGATGACATCACCATCACCACACGTGGATTGGTCAAGGAGAATTGGTCATATGGTTGTGATAAAATTTATTCCTACATATTATGTGATAAATTTTAGATCATGCAATAAATCACGTCAAAATATATGCAAGTTCAAAGTTGGGCTCTTAGGCAGTTTGATAGTGTTTTCCCATACTTAGCCAAATTTGCATGAGGTAAGAGAAAGCTGAGTAAGCATTTTTTGGATGGCATATCTCACACATGTATACATTTCAATATAATTTTATCATATGGGTTTGTTTATTTTTGTGCCTATTTAATTTTTTCTATGTTTTAGATCACACACCAAAGTGTATCAAAATATATTTATGAGAAAACTTTGCCTTCCAAGCAATATTTGACATTGTTACTCTATGGTAGAATAATATGAGTATGAAGATTAATGGAATTTTATCTCAAATGTGTAAATTTTTTAGGATTATTTTTATACATTTTTGGATTCTCCTATGTGATGAGATCATATGGTCCAAATTTGAGAACATGCGAGTGAATGAGGTAAAAGATATGACTATGCAAAGTTAGACTTCCAAGTAGATTGTAATGGCTTCCATAATTAGTCCTTTTTGGCACAAGTTAAAGTTAAATAAACATTGATAGATTGCATTTCTCCAAGATGTTATAAATCATCAAGATGGTGCCAAGTATTCAATGCTTAATGTTGAGTAGAGATAAAGATAGAGGTTCTTCTAATGATCAACAATGAGTGGGTGATCATACAAGTGGATATCAATGGTGCACATTAGATTCAAGAGGTAAAAGTGATATTTTTATATAATTGTTAAATATAGGATAATCTCAAAGATATTGATGAAGTGTATGAGTTCAAATTTGTCATATTTCATGAGATGAGGTCAACTGGTAGAGGTTTAATGTTTGTCATTGGCACACTATGTGTTAAAGGTTAAACTTAATATAATAAGATAAATTGTGTGTGTTTAATATGAAAATAAAGTAATAAATATGATAGCATGGTGACTGAGGTTTAACTATGACCATTTGCTTTTGAATATTTGAATTTGTAAAGGAAAAAAATAGTGCTCTATATTTTGGCTATGTCTTTCGATCTCTGAAAAAAATTCATGGTGTAAAAACTGAACTTGTAGAGGACTAAAAGGTGAATATGTTAATATATATTTTAATATTTAAATTTTTTTATATCCATAGTTAATAAGTTTCAAATTTTATTATGTGTTCATGTGTATTTGTCAAGTAACCCAAGAATATTATTTGAGCTTGTTTTGATATTGTTTTGATATATCTTGATGAATTTTCTATTAGGGAGTGTTGTAGACTCCATGATAATTCTCTATGTGTATTATGAAGGCTTAAAAAATCATATTTAGTATGGAAAAATATTTATAAGTTGATTGTGTACTCGATCATGGTGACTATGTGCATAGAATGTTATTTGAAAAAATTATACTTAAGCAGAAAGATACTACGATGTTTATTTGTAATTAAGGGAGACCTATATATCATGTCATAAGGTTCCATGAGTTTTACATTTTTCTTGTGTTCTTATTTTCTCAATTATTTGATAAATGGTTAAATAGGTATCCATGAGACCTATAAGAATTACATAGGCCTTATTGAAAGGTGTAGATGCTTAAGAGTGACCCATATATGCTATGGCCAACCTATGAAGATTGTATTGAGTTGTGTCTTCATATGATAGATGAATTAAGGGTTAAGTCATGACTAATGGCTAACCAAGATGTTGATAATCATGATAGATCTATAAATGGTGAAACTATATGTGTTAGCTTCTTTAAAAAAAAAGAGAGAGACTAGTGGGAGAGAGGTCTATGCAAATGGAGAGTTAAGAGAAGGAGATAACATTTGAAATATAAGGTATAGGTCAATGAGGACTAGAAAATATTAAAGAGAATTAGACATTATTTTTTGATCAAAGTGATGAATGTGATCACATAGGTCATTTGACCTAATAAGACTAGAATAGGCATAATGAGTGAGTATGCTCAAGGGATTATTTGAGAGAGTGTGTATGGTGATAAATTTCAAGGTGAAGGCTGTAAGTGTTCTCAATGGATGGGTTTTTGATAAAAAAACAAATTGAGGTCTATGTATATAATAATTTGGTCATGTTGTTGATGTGGTAACAATGTTATTGATGAGGAAGTAAAGAGTGATAATGAAAGGTCCATCATCAATTATTGAAGACATCAGTTTGAAGGTGGAGTTGTTAATAGATGTTTTTGTGGATACTCAACATATAAGGGGGTTATAGCCTCCTTACAAGGTAAAACTTGATAAAGTTCTAGTTGTTGTGGTAGCTCAACTAGATAGGTGTGGTAGTACCTTGTGGGATTATAGTCTCACTAAATATGGGATGGTACTTCCTTGATTAGTTATAGCTAGTATAAATTAGATGTTATCATTATAAGACTATAGTCTATCTTGCAAGGTTAATTGGGGTTTATCCCCCAAGAGGGTTTCCAATGTAGATATTGTACTGATGTGATGTATGATCTTGTTCATGATTTGGATGTATGTGCTTTCATGTTTATATTTCTAGATCAAGTTGATGAATGATTGAATGGTTTTGGAATTAAATGTGCATTATTGTATACTAATTCACCCCACCTAGTAGCTACTTCCAATATGTTTAACCTTAGGTTGAGGTGTTAACTACTCTTCAAACACTGAACCTTCTACTCTGGCTTTGCTAAACTCCTTCATGACTGTAGCTTATTTTACAGTGATATGATATTCATCTTTATGTCCAATAGGACACTATCCTTTATGTTTAAGATATTCATCAAAGACCTTGTCATCAAGTTCAAACTTCTGAGGAAGGGGAATTGGTTTGCTCAACTATTAAAACTCTTGACTTATGGCATAGAAACATTGTCATAAGTCATATTCCTCTTCATGACTATCATTTTGAATGACTCCTCCATCAAATTTAGGAAAAATGGCTTTGTATTTCTCACTATCCCACTCTACAATGATTTGAAAACAAACATTATCATGCATATTAATGAGGTAATTTCCTTTAACATATTGTGAAAAAGAGTTATCAATGCTTACCTCAGATTGTCCATATCCTCCCTTATGGATGATGTAGGTTCCAAGATTAGTTTTCTCAAAGAAGATGTATGGATCATATCCATAGGTGTATACACCATAATCATCTAGGAAAAGGTTAGATATGACCTAAAGATTATAATATGTTCCATCATCCACCACATTGTCCTCTTAATCATTGATTGTGTAATTGACATTAGAGCTTGCTTCCACATAGGGCTTAATATGTAATTGTAACAATGGTTGAGTTATAATGGTTACATTTGCTCCATACCTTGTCTTGAAGGCCAATAAGTACCAATAAACAAGTAATTACCCTTATATATTTGTTTTTAAATCCCTTTAAATGTAGATAACAAAAGTGAGTAGGTAAATTAACCACTAATATGTCTTGAAGGATAGGTAATCTAGGACAATCATGCAATAAAACTCTCAACCCTTTGACAAGTCCCAAAAACTTAGCTAGTGTCCCATAAATTTTAAGAACCCATTTACTATATGGTTTATATTTTAATCCTAAATTATTAGCTACATTCTTAGGCATAACTATGGTATTATCCCTATTATCCACTATGTAGTTACGACAAGTTTATATCCCATAATGAGAGTGAGGTACAAGGGTGGAGGATTCTCATATTTTGAAGAGGGTTCCACAATGTGATTATGAGCATTAGTGATTGAAAAACTAACATGAATTTATTTTTGAGGACTGAGGTGGATTTGAGACAGTTAATCTTGTAAAAGTTCCTTTTATCCAAGAAAGTGCAACATTTTCCAAAGAAAGAGACTAGCTTTAACAATATTCAAAGAATCAACAATGTTTAAAGTAGGAGTATTTACCTTTTCTTCTGTTCTTTAATGAAATTAATTGAATTGTGATTGAGACATTGGATCATTTTTATTCACCCTTACAACATTATAATTTTGAGGAGATACAAAATTTATAGGGATTTCCATACTTGGAGTCATTCCTTGCTGCCTTGTAGGAGGGTTACTTAAACTTGTATAAACACCATTAACATCCCCTAGAGCCTTTATGTTTTATATTATATGTTTTTAAATATAGTTATTTTGATTGATGACAAAGGTGTGTTCCACTATAACGTTATCCAAACTCACTCCTTGAGGCTATCATCCTTCATTTACATGCATGAAACTCTCATCTTCTACTGAAAATTGAGGAGTCACTCCTCTTTGAACAACCAAAGATTTCTCCCCATCTTCATTTTCATCCATGAACTATCCTTATTTACACTTTTCTCCTTAGACCAAGTTACTATGAATAGGGACCATAGATTTTGTATTGGAACTAGAAGTTGGATTGTATACATTAGATAGCCTATTGAAGTTGGGTTATCCTTGAATTCTACCTTGACCATATTGTTGAGGTGGGAACCTATTTAATTTTTGAGGATATGGGTATGGATTTTGATTCACATGATAAAATATATTTATTTTCCTAACTTTAGCTTTTAGGGTCCTAGACCTTGCCTCCCAATTAATAATATATTATGCCTTTTTAGGGGAATCTCTAGACTTGTTATTTGCACTTGGGACTAGAGTAACACTTGGAGTAGAAACAGACATGTTTTGTAGTATATTCATGGAGACTTTAGAGGAAAATTTACATATTTTAATAGGTCATTCTCTTCTTTAATGGCAAGTTAATAATATTTAGTTAAGGTGTAACCACCCATAGACTGCAACATGATGGCTATGTCAGCTCCAATATCCTTTAGATATGTAGGAAACACAAAAATTGTAGGTGGTCTCATGGGAGGAGGCAACCTATGCCAAGTTATTTTGAATTTATCATTAAAATAATGCATAGTCCCCTTAGGACCCATTTGAATTAAATTGAGATGATGAATGAGTGATATGTGATCACTTTTGTCTTCAAACCTTGATGTTATCAACTCTCTAAAATCATCCCAAGTGGTGATACATCCTCTGAGAAATGTCTTCTACCAGTCATGTGCCTTCACTATAAGGGCCATAAAAGTAGTCTAATGTAAATGTTGACCTTGATAACATTGTGAAAGATACATAGGTTTGATATATCCCTAATATTCTCACTAACAATGACATGACCTTCACCATTGAATATGGGAACAATTTTTGTAGCATTAAGGGGCATATTATCATATACATTGAGATGGATAAGATTTTTAGTGTTAAAGGTTTGGAAGGAATGTTTCATATCCATATTTTCCTCAAGTTCCTCTTCACTCTCTTTATCTTCTTGTCTTGAAAAGTCCTCTTGTTCTTGAAAGGTCAAGATAGGTTGAGGATGATGAACTTCAAGAGGAAGCTTAGGTTGAAGGAGTAGGTTTATAAGATCCAAACTTATAATATAAGTTGACTTAAGTATGAAAAAATAAATTATATAAAAATATATATTATCTTGAATGGAGTTGTCGAATTTTGAGTAGAACACCATATTCAACTGTGATGTTGTCAAGACCAACATTCACCTTGATAAGATGTCTTTGAGATAATGGTTCCATAGGGTGTGAAAAAAACTATGGTAACCAAATATTTCACCATATATTTAGTTTTTAAATCCTAATATAATATTTTAGAAACATTAGAATACCTCTATGCCTATGTTTTTCCTATAGTAGTGATAGACCTATAGGTTTAAGGGATAACTCCTTAAATTTCTCTTTTTTTGCTTATCACCTAGACTAACTACTTACTTGGATAAAAAGGGATAAAAATAACATAAAAATTAAATTAATCTACTAATGTGATATAATAGAAATATCTAAACTAGAATACCATACAATTTCACTATGAAACATGACCTACAACACTAGTCTCAAAATCATGAATTAGTATTTCAAACATAAAGGTGATATGTATTGGAATACTCATGATGTGTGAACTAGAGGTTAGATTATAGACATCAAGGATAGTTTTACACTTGAATATAGTCAAACACAATATATACACTTCATGTGACCTCTTAAAGTGATAAATACTTACACCAAACATGAAAAGATAAAGAGAAGGAAAGGATAGATACTTATCATTAGACACTTCACTATGCATCACTTCACACACTTAGGCAAGAAAGTCATGAACTCAAAACCAGATTGTAGTTATTATTTAAATGGAAAAATACAACATAAAATTAGTAGGGTTTCACCATGCTAGGTGTGGATTACTTTAAAAAATCCAAAATGGATTGCATTTATAGAACATGGAGAAGATAGATAATAATGGGAAGTGGAAATCTCACCAAGATAAGTGTCAAAGAATGAAAACCAATTACCTTTTAAGATAATTAAGTGGAAAAAAGAGGTATGGAAGGTATTATTAGACAAGTGTACATATAAATCATAAAAATATTTAAAAATGGTGTTCTTGAAACTACCTTCATGATGAGGCATCTCTTGACTACTAAAAACTAGACTAGGGAGAGTTCACAGATATAAATTATCTTAGGGATATTAGAAATAAATTATGATAGTCATAAAATGTGTCCCTAAATATTAGAGGTAAAATCACTAATATGAGGGTGAATTAGTGATGATTTATATTCAATCCAATTCCAAACCCTTCAAACCCTTAAAAATTTTACACATACAATCATGAAGCATACACATCATTCATAACAAAGAACATGAAGATAAAAAAAGGATAAAGTGAATAACACATAATATATGTGGGAAACCCTCTTGGGTGATAAAAACCAATGAAACATAAAATATGGACTAAAATATTATAAATAAAATATTCAATATTTATACCAACACCAATTGATCAATGAGCAACCACCCCTAAATTTAGTCAGGCACCCACTTGACCTTTAACTAGCTCTAACTATCAAGGTGGTTACAACCCCATAGGTAACCAAGCACAAAATAAACTAAATATGATCTAATGTATACCTATAATATTATTTCAAACACACTTTGTGATGGAATCCTCTTTCTTTTCCACTCACCTCTCAATCTCTCTCAAATAACCTCTAGGGCTTACTATTTCAACTAGCCTCTTTTATGCCTATTAGGTCCAATGACCTGTGTGTCCACCTTCATCATCTTGATAAGATAATCATGATTGATATTAATCACAATATAATGGTCCATGATTACCTGCACCTTCTCTTTCAAAGTTTATCTCCTTCATTTGTCTCCTCACACACATAACACCACTTTAAATAGGCCAATTATGCCTAGTATTTATACCATATACTCATCTAACCTGTGTTGGTTCACCAAGATGATTATAAAACTTTTTATACATTTTAAATATGTCTTCACACATTTTAAATGGGTGAAACACTCCACTCTATATATCTTCCATAGTCCTTAAGACTCAAATCCTCCATTAGGCCTTAATGAGACCCAAAATAATTAGGCCTTCACATACACACGTTACTCTTAAAACTTATTGGACCACCTTAAAATTTAACCAATGATTATAAAATATAAAAAATGTCTCCAATATACCTTTTCTCACTCCCTCATGGGTCCATGCCACTTGGAACACCAACTCAACACTTGAACTTACCAATTAGGTCTCCTCTCTCTTTAGGCATTCAAACATAAAAAACACAGTCTCAAAATTATAAATAAAATACTAAAATATTTCACACACACACACAAACACACACACACACACACACACACACACACACACACACACACACACACACACACACACACACACACACACACACACACACACACACACACACATGATTAGATTAAATTTTTGAAACCTTTATTACCTTTTCAATTCCTTCATGTATTTTAGATACTTCAACACAAGCTCTAAGCACTCAAAACAACTCTGTCAAAATGACTACTCAAACTAGTCATATACTTTAAAAATATATTAAAGCTATTTTGAATATCCATATATTATTATGGGAATATAATTACATAAAATACTTTATCATAAGCATAAAATACTTATATAACATATCAATACTCATTTTATTCTTCAATTTTTCTTAGAACACCTTCAACTCACTCATGCAACATGGTCATCCAATCCACCAGTGCATTCAACAAACCTAATCAAATTATAATAAATTTTTCACATTGAATATGTATTATTAAAACCTCAGAAATCCACAAATATTGTCCTCATGGAGTCTATAACACTCTCTAATAGATAGTTCATATTGAAACATCAAAATACTATCAAAAACTCTTCACTTATCCTTTTTAGGTCACTTGTAGAACATGGTGAAACACACAATACAATTTTAAGATCAAAAATTACAAATTAGAAACGTTAAAACCTAATAAATTTATTTTTATAGATGTGCCTTGAATTCCTTTAAAATTTTTCCTTTTACACCATCAAGAAATTCATTCTAGATCAAAATATATTAACAAAATACTACATACTAGTTTTTCCCTATACTAATTCAAATGCCAATGGTCACCATGTAAATGAAAATATTAAAGACGTGTATTCATCTCATTATCTATAAAATATAGATAAAACACACTCCATTTATCTCCTTGATATTATCCTAGTCTTTACCTTTATCTCTCACTATTGATCTTATATCCTCGCTTCTGAGATCAAGCCACTTAATAGCCCCATGTGCCCTCTATGTACCTTGTAGACAATCTCCAATGAACTTCTAATACTTGGAAGCTCCACATGCATTATAATAATCATATTTACATATTGAATTAATGTTCACCATTGACCTTGCTCTACACCTATGTGATTAAGACACATGGCACCCTCACGTGCCTTCTGAGCATCCTTTGACATATTGACTTCATGCACACCATTGATCTCTATCTACATGATCATAGAC
Organism: Torreya grandis; assembly: GCA_037957365.1. Taxonomy (NCBI): domain Eukaryota; kingdom Viridiplantae; phylum Streptophyta; class Pinopsida; order Cupressales; family Taxaceae; genus Torreya; species Torreya grandis. The sequence continues at coordinate 206,674 of JARHVA010006826.1, forward strand.
TCAATATTGGATCTTCATATATCACATTGTATTCTCACCATTAGATATTTTTAATTATAACTTTTTTATATCCTCTTGGAAATTTGGCTAAGTATAGAAACTTAGTGAACTCTATTTGAGAGGCCAACTTTGCATAGTTATAACTTTTGATATGCTTGATGTACAGACCTAAAATTTTAACCACTTGATCACCTCTCATATTTAAATCCATACATGATCAAAATACTCCTAAAACCTTCACAAATTTGAAATATGATTTCATTAATCTATATACTTAGCCTTGTCTATAAATATGACTACTTTAACCTAGACACTCATATGATTTTTTTGATGAATTCCTTTTACTTTCATAATGACTCTAAGCAATAATAACACCCCTTAGTGTCTTTAAAACATGTACATACCATCAATATCATCCATCAATTTCCTCAATAAGTCAAACACTGGAGGACCATGTAGGAACACTAAAGCTCATTGAAGCACACTTTATCATTATCATTCTAGCACACATGATGCCTCATCAACATCCTTAGTCACCTTTGAGATGTCATTTACAAACCTCCAACACTAAATACTAGCCATTTTATGTACACTTTTACTCACCATATATAGTCATTCTTTATTCTTATGTGCTTCATTCTACACATTTGTCACCAATATGACCTTTATTTTCTCAAATAAATCCATGTAATATGTGTTATGACACCATTATAGGACCCCTCTACCTTCCATTCCATTAAGTAAACCATAAAAAAGGTCCCAAATTAGATTTCTCATTCTTCTCAATAGGTAATCACTTGGTATTTTGATTGCCTATTAAAGAATGTCTAAAATGAATAACCCAAAAGAATATTTTATATGCTCATCTATTTTGACAAATAGACACAAGGAGTCATAAAAAATCACACTTTACCTCCATAAATAATTCTCATTCCTTAGTTCTCTTCTACACCTATAAAACACAAAAAAACCCTATAAGAAACATTATTTTTAACTTGTTTATACAAGTAAGATATAGACCAATTGGGTATTAAATATATTTAGAGAATCTTATACAAGTTACAAATATTTTCCATACCATATTACCCCTTTCTAGTGCATCTCCATGCATATTTTCTCCTTCGGGTCAAAACAAGGTTTTAAGAGGGTTTTGGTTCTTAGAGATTATTCATAAAAAACTAGACATTCAATCTATGAAAAACTTATATTTAAATAAACTGTATGACCTCCTTAAACTCTCCCTAACTTCTTGAGGTACCATAAAATAATTTCATACTGGTATAAGTGCTTGAAGTTGGCCTATCAAGCTCTTGAGTGCATTTTAGACACCCCTGTCATGGTTTTAAACCAATTTGACCATTTTGGTGCAAATCCATGTAAAATGATGGTTTTGATATATCCTATAATTCCTATTTAAGGTAATAAATTGGTACAAAATTTTTATATGGTCATATAAAAGGAATTGAGCATCATTAGGTCTTAGGCCTAGTCGTAGGTCTAATAGGCCCTACTATGTTTCATGGCCTATAACAACCTTTGAGTGGTTTATCAAGACTAAGAGTGTTTATTCAAACTTTATCACCTTTAACTCAACTAATTACACTTTTATTCAATGTTACAAGACTTCCCATGAAACCCTCTTACTATCTTCATGCCAAACCTATAGTCATCTAAATTCATGGAGTGCCCTCTATATAAAACAAACTAGAGGGAATACCCTAATTTTATATGTCAAAGTGAAGATATGGAGGGATGTAATATGTATTTATTACATTATAAACAAAATATCAAGGATTGATAACCTTTATAGAGTCTTCAAACTCTCAAAATTCTCAAGATTGGCTCATAAGGCCTGACTGTGCATGGACCTTGTATTGACTATAGGTTGAATGTTTGAGACTCAATCTCTATCCTATTTACTTTCTCTAAGCATAACATGATATGTATATCACCATTATTATAATTTTCATCAACATTTCCAACCATATATACTTATGCCACCTTTATAATCTTACATCTCCCATTTGTTAGAACTAATTTGTAGACTAGACTATAGGTTGCTATTTGGTTGGAGATTAGATGTTTCTTGTAGGTGGAGGTATATGATTTAGACTTATGTTACATGCCTAGGTTTTTATTTAAATTCTCAATATAATATCATAGTTATTTTATCTCATTAATATCATTCCTTAGGGCTTGTTCTCATTACCTTTATATTGAAACTAGCCTAAGTTAGTTTGTTTACTATAGGAGACTATAGACAACCATTTAGGAGATTTCAAGATTCTTATAGATTATCATCTATGTATGATCACTATGTTTCAACTCCTCTAATTTATCCTTGGGTTACTAGTGTCATATATCATCAAATGAGGTCACTTTGTCTATAGGACATGCTTTATTATGTCATGTTGCATCATATGATCATTTAGGTTTCAAGAGTATTGTAGATTACACTAAAGTCTACAATTAGTCTTTGCTTGGGTTAAAAACCTTTTCACATAGTACTTGTCATAAAAAAATCAATTTATTTATCAATTCATTACCCCTATTCTTTTAATACATGATGAAACCAACTTCAACTATCTATAACTTAATCTACTCTACCATGAGATGACATTAAATATAGACAAAACCATGATTCAGATAAATTAAGGGAATATGTCTCCAAATGAAACTTTCCAACTTGTGGACATGGTTTTCAATTCTATTTTCTATTTTATGACCTTACCATTTTCATAATGACTATCTCAATCCACTCAAACTTGATGAATGTTTCAAACAAGTTCAAACACCTATATTCCAACTCTCCTAGACCTCTGTAGAGATGCCCATAGGTGGACATCAAATTCAAGACTATGTGCATATTGAATTGGTTGTCATAACCAATATCATAATATTTTTAAGGGTTAAATCTCACTATTATTTACACCTTATGAGACTTATAACACTCCTTAAAATCTCTATGTGTCATGGACATGATTGTTCAAGGGCTTAGTTCACTTGATTGTATGTAATAGTTACAAAGAAGCCTGACTATGTATAGATTTTCAACTTTTCACTTCACCAAGTGATATTATTTGAGATTAAACATCTAAAATAAAAATAATAATCATGATGTGAGAGTTTAGAAACATCACATTTAATTTCAAAACCAACATAGGAAGAATAACTCTGTTATTGATGAAAACATGTCTACAAATGTCAGTGTTATTTATAACTAGTAGAATGTAATGTTTATACCAATTATTTGACTTTGACATGTGAAAATATACTAATAAACTTATTTTAAGAATTTTCATGACCTTATATAACCCATATAACACTTGACTTTCTTAGACCAATCTAGAAAGAAGAGAAAACTATGGGCCAAGGGGATGTGTAGGTTGAAAAAGGTCATTATCACTCTTAACAATAGTTCATGAAGTATAGCACACCAATATTATCACTACTTACATGAAGTTATAGTAGATAAATAATTTTTTCATCCTTGAAAATAATTTTATCCAAATCACCTCCTCCTATTCATACCATGCCAAGATCGGCTGACCATTTTTGCTTGTCCAAGAGAGTGATAAGGGAGATAGGTCAGTTTTGAACAATTTTAATTTTTTCAAATTTCTCAAACATGCAATAGAATTGAATGGATCTCAATATACAGTCTTAGAGTAGCCACACATTCCATAACTATTGTAAAGGATGTACAATAATTAAAAAGTATCTAAAACTACTTGATCTTCTTGATTTCAATGTTTCACCTATAGCTGTCAATCTAAGACTACCATGTCTAATAACAATCTAACATGTATGATGTTAAAGTATCTCTTGACACCTTTGTTTCCATATATAAATTTTAATACTTTAATAAATGACCCAAAAGTGACCCCTAGATGACATAAGACTAAATATAGACAAATATGACAAGGATAAACATAATGTTATCCTTATTAAAGACCATGGGACATAAATTACACCCTTAAAGACACTTATATCAAGTTTGACTATCTAGGAGGTTGACCTAATTTGACTTGTGGTAAAATTATTCAACACTAAAATTGGGTTTATTCTTTTCTTTTCTTTTAACATGTCAAATGTTTTTTTAATGCTTTCATCCCCACAAAAATACCTATTTATTACTTGTCAAAACATGCAACAGAGATGCAATCAATGAAAAATTTCAATAAAATTCCTCTAATATTAGACTACCCCTAAAAAGCTTCTAACTAAAGTTTCTTCATTTTGATTTGGCCATTTCATTATGGATTCAACTTTAGAGGGATCAATTTTTAGTTTACCATCCTCTACAACATAGTTTAAATATAATAAATATGTTTTGACAAATTCACATTTAGACATATTTAGATACAATTTATCATTTTATAAAGTTTCTAAGAATTTATTAATATGTATATGATCTTTCGAATTTTGACTAAAGTAAAAAATATCATCTAAGTATACTATTACAAAATCATCTATTAATGGCCTAAATAAATCATTCGTAACCCACTTGAAAGTGGTGAGAGCATTACAAAGCCCAAAAGGCATAACAAGCCACTCAAAAAGACTTTTTTTAGTTTTGAACGTAGTTTTCCAAATATCACCTTCACTAAATATAACTTGGTGGTGATAAATTCTTAAGTCTATATTAGTGAAAAAAAACAACATTTTTAAATTGATCTAAAGGATCATCAATATTAGGAAGAGGGTAGCAATTTTTCACTATAATCTTGTTCAATGCTAAAAGATATATAAAAAACTACTAAGTACCATGTTTATTTAGAACAAATATAATTAACAAACCAAATGGATAAGTGTTTGACCATATTATCCCTCTCTTGATCCAATCTTGAACTTCTTTATTTCTTAATTTTCTACCATGGACAACCTTTACATGCTAATATTAAGAAGTGCTTCTTGTTGTAGTCGTATCAAATACTAAAATGTTTTTTAAGAGGTAAACCTTGTTGATTCTTAAAAACATTATTATAGTTATACATGATCTTAAATATTTAATTTATATGTTTATGTTCACACTTATCTATATCCTTGGATTTATCATCATCCTTGGATTCTACAACCATGAGTAGAAAGATATTGCTTGAATTGACAAGCCTTTTCATTTACCTTGTAGATAGAAGTGGTAAGTTTTATTTTATTCAATGATCTATAACAATGTATTCAACCCCATATTTTAAAATAAAATATTTATTCTCTACCCTATATTATATTTATTTTATATAATACAAATAAGGACTTCCAAGTTTAATACCATAAACATAAATTGGAATCAGATCTAATTATACCTCATCAATGAACATATAAGTGATTGTAAATATTCACCTAAATGTTTTCATGACTTGTAATTTAGCATCATCACACACCCATTGTAAATGGTATGGATTAGGATGTGGTTTAGTATTAATAATCCATTTGCTAATAACCTCTTCAGAAATGAGATTATCTTGAGATCCACTATCAACAAGAGTATCTATCTTAGTATGCTTAGAAATTATGCTAATGTGGAATAACTCATTTATTTTATTTTCATCATGAATAGATTTATAATTAAATGAAGAATGAAAATTTATATATTTAGTGTTATAAGAGGAATAAGATGAACCTTTCATACCCATGGAAGTGATCTTGGTCTCATCACCATAATCAAAGCCAAAATATTGTTATACTACTACAGTAGTCTTCTTACCTTTCTTGTTCTTGAGCCATTTTAACATACGTTCTAGATGGAGCTTCCAACACTTATAATATTCATGGCCTTCTCTCTTATAATGAGAAAATGAAGGATTACTATACTCTTTCTTAATTTTGGAGTTATGTTTCATCTTACCCTTTCCTTTACATTTAATTTCAAGTGATTTAATGGGAATTTTTATTAAGTGTCCCCTATCCTTAGTCACTTTACCCCTTGATTCAATATGGTTATCTTGGAAATGGACTTATTAAACATTATTGGTGTTAAACATAAGTATTTTATGCTTTAAGTAACTATGTAACCCACAAATATATATCAAAAAAGTCTCTTGAGTGTAAATAGGAATACCTAACACCAAAGCCCTCTTCCTAAACTCTTGAGTGTAATATTTTACACTTTGACCCTTACTTTAATTTAAATTTTACTAATCCATAGTATCTTGTTGTAAATAGCCTAATGGATAGAATTTCCTTTTTAATGCAAAAGAAATCATCTCGAGTATAAATTAATTTACCATGCTTAAGGAGATCCTCTTGTATCTTACTCTCCCACCAAATGAGCATTGTATGAACCAATCAAAGAGTGGCTAACTATTTTTTTAATTTCTCATCACCAATCTTCTGACCTCTTCAGCATAGTTCAATCTACTTGATCTAATAATCCAATGTTTTTACACTAATCTATCCATTATAGATTAGAAAATCAAACTTAACATCTAGCTTAACTGTAGAAGAAATAGAATTAAAAAAATTATTTTTCTTATCGTCAAAGAAAGAAAGAGAAGATTTAAATGAAGGATATTTGGGAGATTCTTCTCCTTTAACTTTACCAATGGTTGAGGGTTCTTCCTCTTTTTTACCTTAAATTCAAATCTTCCTTTCATGATAAAAAACTTCCACCATACTCTTCATCTCAAGAAAGTCTTGACGAAAGGCCAATTTTGATTTTGGTTCTCCTCTAGGAGAATCCATGGCTTGAATTACATGTTTTTCACCAATTTCAATTTATATTATTAAGGAAATCATTCACCATGATTTATCTTAGACTTGGTTATCATGAAAAATTATAAATCTAAAACCATGCTAAAATATTATTCATTTTCTACTCTAATACTAAACATGATCCAAATTATTAGTTAACGTAAAACACACTATTTTTCAATGTTAGATACTAATAAAAAAATTATCAATTTTTGTCATTTTATGTGAAAGAGGATTATTTAATTAAAATTAGGTTCAATAATGATTAAAATAATAAACTAAATAAATATAAATAGAGAAAATATAAGTCAAATTGCTAATGAAGCTCAATGTTTTTGGGGCTATGTCTTTGAGTCCAAAAAATCACTTGAACCAACCTATTAAATGGTGAAAAATACACTTTGCATATATTATTTACACAAAAATATGAATTTTTTATAAAAAAATGTCCTATACTCTACCTGTTAAGTTGTGGAGCTAAAAGCTTCAACTATTCATACATGGAGGAGGATGCTGAAGTTCCAGAAGTACCAGCATCGACAGTATGACCGACGTCAGTCATGATGAATGTAGAAGGCAACCAGCATTGGCAGAGAATCGATCGATGTCGGTCAGCACTAGTTAGACAGGGACCGACATTGGTCGCCTGTGTGTTCTAAAACTGTTCATTGCATGAATAGTTAGTTAAGTGAACAGGTTGTTTGCATGTTAAAGTCTATTTCAAGTCTTGAGCTACATGGATAATTATAGTAAACTAAGAGTCTAAGTTATTTTTTAAGTCTAGGATCTATTTATAGACCCATTGGCATGTATTGTAATGATGAGATAGAAAGGAAGGCAAGGAAGATCCTTCCATTGTAAGATCAATGAGTTGTAGGTTGTTGCAAGCTCATAGGAGATCTACATGTGTAAGTATGGTCTGTTGAATTGTAGGTTGTAGGTTCATGAGAAGATCTACTTGAAGTCCTTTTGAGTGCTTGGTGTACTGGTAGGGTTATTACTGACTAGTTGGAGAGGTGAACACCAATTCTGTGTGTGAGTTGTGTGTTGGGACCATTTTTGGTAGGAGAGTGTTTTGAAGAAGAATTACTATACACTTGAGGTGTGGGAAGCCTTTGTAAGGTGGAAGAGTGTGGTGGCTCTTTACTGTATTCTTTTTTGTACAAATATTAATATATAAGAGTGTATATTGTCTCTCATATTTTGTGCTATTTATGAATTCTAGTTACTTGTACTTCTGGATATTTCTGCATGTTTAATTGCTTATATTTGGTAATCATATTATGCTCTTTCTGAGGAGCAAGATCCTAACAAGTGGGATCAAAATAGGTGTGTTTGTTCTTGGATTCCCCATCAACTGGTACCAGAGCATGTTTGTTGTTCTAGGGGTACCTGACAAGTGGTATTAGAGCAAGTTAAGCAGGTGGACCAGGTTGATACCAATCTTGACAATTGGTATCAGAGCTTTTAGTTGGGTTACTAACAGGTGGTTTTAGATCTGGTTAGTTTTTGTTGATTATAGGTCATTCACAGGGATTTCTGATTGAGTGGGAGTATAGCAATGGCAGAAGAAAGTAAGCTATGAATGGAGAAACTAAATAACACAAATGGTCTGATTGATGGAAAGAAAGAGTAGGTAAAGAAAGATTGTTGGTTGGTAGCAAATCAACAGGGAGATGTAGATGTTTTAGGTTGTTGCATAGGTTGCTCTGGATAAAGTAGAATCTTGGTTTATAGATTCTTTTGCCTCTTTCCATGCAGCTCGAAATAGAGCATCTTTTCATGGGTATGTCTTTGGAGACTTTGGAGAGATTTATTTAGGAGCTGGTGAGCCTTGTCAAATGGTTGGCAAAGGGGAAGTGAAGCTGAAATTGTAGATAGATAATGCATAGGTGTTGAAGAAGGTCATGCAGGTTCCAGTCTTGGAGATGAGTCTAATTTCTTCAAGAAAATTGGGTGATGGGAGATGCACAGTAACTCTCACATCGGATGCACTTGAATTAGATAGTGGTAAGAAAGTAGGTATCCTTTATCTATCTACTTATATTACCGATTCACCTTTTGTTACAAAGATGTGGCTTTGTAGGCTTGGTTACATATATAGAAGGGGAATGCATGTTCTTAAGCAAAAGATAGATATATTTGACAAACTTAAGAACTGGAAAGCCTTGGTGTTCATGGAGGAGATGACAGACAGAGATCAGTTGAGAGGAATGAATTATTCTAAGTAGGGTTGTGTTGATATGGACAAGGGTTTGACCCAAAAGGAGCTCACGGGTAAAAATTCATCACTCACAGGTGAACATAGGTACCGGCATTAGTCAGGAGGAACCAACGTCGAACAGAAAGGCACTAATGTCGGTCATGTGTAGATCAGCAAAGTCAGTGGTGTTGGGTAGCAGGAACTGACATCAGTCATACAGTGACCAACGTCGGCAATAGGTACACTGGCGTCAGTCAGGGGACTGATGTCGGTAGATAGGGTCAGTCACAGGGAACCAACATCGATCGGATGAAGACTGAGATGTGACCGGCATCGGTCACTGAGATAGATTTTAGGTGGATAACAAGCTGTCAAGGAGTCTCAAGCGCCCATATAGAGGACTTAAAGGGTAAGTAAGCCTCAAATTCATCATTTCCCTTCTTTACACTACTTTTTTCTCACTTATGGTAAAGAACCAGGAAGTTATTAAAGAAGCAAAGCAGGTAGATCCAGGAAACAGTGGGAGCTTGGCATGGATGAGGAGTGTGAGTCCTTGGAGAAGAACCAAACAGGGATTTGTTGGTAGAGTTACTAGCTGGAAGGAAGCACTGAGAGACGAATGGATGTTTAGGATAAAGAAGAATGGAAATGGATATGTGAGATGGAAGGCCAGGGTATATGGTCTTGTATAAGTTGCAAGACAATGGAGGTTTGATCATTATGTTTCTCTTTACCAGGTTGGATAATATTAGCTACATTATCCTATTACTGTATGTTGTACTTGTAGTAGGGTTACAAATACAGGGAGTTGTTGAACTAAAGGTAAAGCTAGTTCAGAGATTTATCATTAGGAATCTGGGAGCAGCAAGATTCTTTGGCATGAGTGTGTTTTAGGGACATGGAAGGTCACAGGTTGACTTTGTTTCAGGATGATTGTGTGAGACCGGTTAGCACGCCGATGGTTAGAAAGTTCACATAACAGTGTCTTGATTCACATAATGAGGTTGAGTACATGTGTACTAAACCTGAGTTTTCCCAAGCAGTGGGGGTTGTTAGAAAGTTGGAGCCAATCTAGGAAAGAAGCATTGGAGGGTAGTTCAGTGGATTCTTAGAGGGACCAGCAGTAGGTGCACATGCTATGCAGGGTCAAGTTATTTTCTACATGGTTTGTAGATGCAGATGTGGTAGGTAATTTGGATGACAAGTTGTGCACCACAAGTTTTGTGGTGGTTGGTCTTCAAGGGTGATCTTGAAGAGGGATACAGAGCCAAGGGAACAAACTAGATGATGTATAGGTATAGGTACAATTGTAGCTATTTATCTCCAAGTGGGAGATTGTTAAGTTGTGGAGCTAAAAGCTTCAACTATGCAGACATGGAGGAGGATGCTAAAGTTCTAAAAGTACTGACATCGGCAGTATGACCGACGTCAGTCATGATGAATGCAGAAGGCAACCAACATCGGCAGAGAATCAGTCGACATTGGTTAGCACCGGTTAGACAAGGACCGACGTCGGTCGCCTATGTGTTTTAGAACTATTCATTGCACGAATAGTTAGTTAAGTGAACAGGTTGTTTGCATGTTAAAGGCTATTTTGAGTCTTGATCTGCGTGGATAATTATAGTAAACTAAGAGTCTAAGTTATTGTTTAAGTCTGGGATCTATTTATAGACCCATTGGCATGTATTGTAATGATGAGCTAGAAAGGAAGGCAAGGAAGATCCTTCCATTGTAAGATCAATGAGTTGTAGGTTGTTGCAAGCTCATAGGAGATCTACATGTGTAAGTATGGTCTATTGAATTGCAGGTTGTAAGTTCATGAGAAGATTTATTTGAAGTACTTTTGAGTGCTTGGTGTACTGGCAGGGTTATTACTGACTGGTTGGAGAGGTGAACACCAATTCTGTGTGTGAGTTATGTGTTGGGACCATTTTTGGTAGGAGAGTGTTTTGAAGAAGAATTACTGTACACTTGAGGTGTGGGAAGCCTCTGTAAGGTGGAAGAGTGTGGTGACTCTTTATTTTATTCTTTTTTGTACAAGTATTAATATATAAGAGTGTATATTGTCTCTCATATTTTGTGCTATTTGTGAATTCTAGTTACTTGTACTTTTGGATATTTTTGCATGTTTAATTGCTTATATTTGGTAATCATATTGTGCTCTTTCTAAGGAGCAAGATCCTAACAAGTGGCATCAAAACAGGTGTGTTTGTTCTTGGATTCCCCATCAACTGGTACTAGAGCATGTTTGTTGTTCTAGGGGTACCTGACACTACCTTTAGGAATTCTCTACAACAATATCTTATATGGTATTTTATCTTCTTACATAAAAGGACACTTGCATACTTGTTTCTTACTTTCTCTCATTCAAAGGATTAAAAACAATGTTTTCTTCTCTCCATGTATATGTTTTTCAAATGCAACACTGAGCCTTTTATAATGTTCCCAAGGCCCTTGTTTCATGGGTTTATGTCTTATCTATTTACTCCATATGTTGATATTCCTTCCATTTCCTTATTTTTAGGATTGGATAAAGCTTCCACACTTTTTGGGTGGGATTTAATCCCATATTAAGAGGGTTTTTTAATAATAATGTTTTAATAAAAGTTTCAACACCATCTGAATTGGTGTTAAGATCAATATTTTCTTGAAACTCATAAAATATATTGGGGACCTATTTATGTAGATTACATGTGTAAAAATACCATTGGTACACATGTCAATCTTTGATTGTGCCATTGATACATGTCTAATGACCATGTTAGCATCATAATTATACCTTGCTTGATTAAATAGGTCATAACTTTTGCATACGAACTCAATTTGACCCTTTTAAAAATGTGTTGGATTTATCTCAGTGATATATTCAATGTTGGGATGTTTTCAATAGGTTTTTAGACCATTTTATTAGATTAGTATGGGGATCCTCCTGAATCTAAAACATATCCACAAGACTAAAACTAGTTTTAAATCTAAAGAAATATTCCATATCAAGTCCTCCTTGTAGTTTCAATATGTTGGTGTGCATTTCAAGAATACAATAGAGTGGTAAAATCATGAATGATGGAAATATACCAAAATAATTGGTATCCATCAAAATATACTCTAATTCACATCCTCCTATAGTGCCAATCTATTGGTTTGTTGTTTAACACAACCACATAAACTCTAGGGGAAGAGAGAAAGAAGAAAAGGTTGAACTAGTCAAGATCCCCCTTTATTTATTTCCATCTCTCCTAAAAGGAAGAAAGCTATGGAAATAACTTCTCTAAGGTATTATACTAGGTGATGGTGTACTAGATACCCCATTTAGTTGATGCAAGTTGGTCCATACAAGGGGACTATTTCAAATAATTCTCCAAGACTTTATACAAGACATTTGGTATATATTGTGTTAATAACAACTATATTGTTTATATTTTTCAATGAACTCACTTTTTGTTAGAACCTATCTATAGTCTATTGAATTAAATAATGCATAAAATATAGGTGAAAGGATGAACATGTAGTCCAGATAAAAATTGAACAACTGAATGCAATTCACACTAAAATAAAGCTAAACTAACATTGATATATAAAATATCAAAAGAGAGAGGTTAATGAGAATGGAAATATGAGCTCATTTTTAATGAATATAGTTTTGGCTCTATTAAATAGACAAATCTCATGAGAAACTAATCTATGTTTAATCAACATATCATAATCAAAAGGTAGATATAGTGTAGGAGTATGAGTACCAAGTAGATATGTAGAATAAGAAGTAAAGTCACCATAAACATGTTCATACAATGGATATCTCTCACAAAGATTTCATATAGAAGATAGTTTCATGAAAACAAATTTAAGATTAATCAATGTTCAGATGAGGTGTAGAAAAAGTCTTTATATAGCTTAACTCATGCTAAAATAAAATATAACTTAAGAAAGCAAGAAATTACAAGAAAATATGTCTAGTTTTATACTCTATTATATCACTAATAAACTTGCCCCTAACTCGGTATCATTGTTAGACTTATATATAATTTTAATAATCTCACCCACTAAATAGTTACAATCATTTAATAGCAAGAACCAATTGAAACACAAATTGAATATGTGATAATCTACACCTTTCTCATTACATAACTAGTAACATGATAGTATTTGATTGATGCATCAATTCAATCGACACATGTTCAAGTTGAATTCCATTCCTTCTGATGGATTACTACTATAATAAATATAAGGGGCATAATTTTTCATCCTCCAACTATGAACAAACCTCCTTAAGAATTGACTATGCATAAACATTCCTTGTCTTTTTGTGATATTTACACCACATTGTTCTAAGTGCATTCCACTATTTAACTTAACCAAATATATAATTTTCCTTCGAATCCATTTCTATGATTTATTTTTACTAGGTGATAAGATGATCAATAACTACATAAATATGATTATTCTCATAGTCAAAATCATATATTTCTATGGTCTAGATAGGCAAAATTGATGTTAATTTCATATTTTATATTTTCATAGAGGTCCACATATCAACCTTGGGAAGGTATCCCTACGTGTCCACTTATATTCAGAAAAAATCTATCTTATCTTTAATATGAAGGGATCCTTCTATGTGTCAACTTCTCATTAATTAATAACTTTTGAGTCTTGAATTTTATTTACACCATGGTCTAGTGAGATATTTACAAATGGTAAGATATCCCTCACCCAAATATTCATAGATCATCGATCATTGTTCCATGCTTTATTTTCCCAATATGCTCAAGATTATGCCATGTGGCATTATCACATAGAATCACTTAATCATAGACCCATCATATTAATCTTATTTGATCTTGAGGTGAAGAAAAACTAGATGATACCACTTATATTTTGTAAATTTGTCCTACTAAGGAAAAAAACCAACCCATATAATTTAAAACTTTTCATCTCATTATTATAAGCCTATACAAGGTGGTCTACTATAGGCATGTTGACTAAAAATAAAGTTTTTGAGCCTTTAAATGATAAATTTAGAGTTAAAAAAGACATTAAATCATCCATAAATTCCTTAAATTACCTTGACATTCATGACTTTACCTTAATTCAAAGTTTCATAATTTGGAAATAGCTATTCATCCAAGTTAAAGCATTCTAAAGAACTCAAAAGACTCACACATGCCAAATTTGCCCATATAATGATGTAAAATACCTTATTTATATTTATAACACATATTTTGACTCGTGATTCTCATTATATTTCCATAAATGATCAGTTTCAAGTCTTAAATTTGAAGAGAATGTAAATAAAAGACATTTTTCATGAGTTTTCATGCATAAGTATATAATTATACAACATTTTCCTTACGTCAGATCTCAAGATAAAGAATGGGATTTAATAAAAAGTTTTTTATAATAAATTAAGGTGAAAATATCACAAAAATTATCAAAATTGGTTCCCTCCATTCATCTAGCTTCTTTGCACATAGTGAGAGCCCTTCAGGTTTGTAGGTGGTATAACCATGAGAGAGAAAATCAAGGTCTAAAATTTTGAGAAGAGAAAGGGGTCTTAGATATATTCAAGATAAGGTAAGTATTTATAAAAAAAATCATCTCTCCTTCATGAACCATCCTTTTGAATTTGAGGCTCTCATTATGTCTCCATCATCCAAGTAGGTAGTCAATTTTCTTAGTTTTCTCTTCATCTGGGCATCATGGTAGAAAAATTCAAGTGTATGGAGTTTATCAAGAGCATGATACACCTTTAAATTTAATTATTCAGTTAATTTTCACATGTGTGATAGTCATATGGACCTCTAAAAGGTATATAAGACAAATTTGTATTTTATAGGCACTGAAGAGATATTGTTTGGTTCGAGAGAGAGAACAAATTTCATGAATTGTTGGAATACTATTTCTAATGGTATCCTTTATTCATGTGTTATTCATTTAAGTATGATAAAAAATTTCCACAAATATCCATGGAAAATAATCCATCAATGTGTTCTCAACATCCTCATAGAGTCACTATTTAGCATATATTAAGGAAAGTTAGCATATGTTAAGGTTTTAGAAAACTCCTAGGTTTACATTTTAGCACTATATACCTCCTTTTAAAGGTCTCCAAATTGATATATCTTATATAGGGTATGCATATGCCTACTTAATACCATCAATATGTATTTACATATACTTCTCATATTATTTTCACCTCCATCATGTTTCATTCCATCTCACTATCTTCTCATTATCTTTTATCATTGCAATAGCCTATCTTTTCACTCTATTCTCAGTTTCATGGTTTCTCATCTTCCATTCACATCATATCACCTTATATGCACTATTACCTCATGAAAACAATATCAATAAGGATTAAAGTGTGTTTAATAGTCTTCATGGTCATGTAAGTGTGGTCTTCAGAAGTTAAAATAGTTATAAATAGAGGAAAATCTCCACCTATAGCTAAGGAAACTCAGTCAAGTTATGCTTCATGAAGATTTTGTATTAAGAACACTATAAAGCATGGTTATGCATTAAGAATATTGAAATATATTATCAATTTTGTAAGAGTGAAGGACAAGGTTCATAAATAATATTGTGTGACCTTCTCAAGGTCTAAATTTGTACATATTTAATACAATAATCATCTATAGCCAAGCTAAAGAATGAGATGAGATCAAGGATTCACTGTTAAGAGGAGAATATTAGGTGTTTGAGATAGATTTTAACTTATTATTTACTTTCAAGTAGTATTGATAATATTTGAGTGACCTTGGGAGATTTTTTAGTATAATTCAAGGCCTAAGACTTGTACTCATTCCATATAAGATCCAAATTTTCACACATTATCAAACTTACAAGGGAGAAAAGCCTATTTGTAAGAAAGTAGAAAAATAAGGATGAATAACATAGTGTGAAGAGTGATGTAAATAAATAAATATCAAACACAGACCATGAATGAAGAGAAAACTCATACATGTTTTCATGAAAAACATCCACCTACAATAGAGTTAAGAAGTTCTTGATATAAGTTGATTGAGTTCACCAAGACCAAGACTATAAAGATGGATATTACTATGTCTTTCAAATCACTAGGTTTTATATCTAGGTTTGAGAATTATATGGAATGGTTTAAATTTTTATATCAAGCTATGAACTTCATATTACATAAATATTTAGTCATACACCTCATTAAACTATCACCTACAACCTTCTCAAAAACATGGGCCTATCTCTAAGTTACAAGGGAATGAGAGCACAATGATCTAATGGTAGAGTCTCATAACATATGAAGGATTCATAATAATAAGTCATAGTGAGATAGGTGAAGACAATGAAGAGTGGTCCTAGATAAATAAGGCTATAGTGAAGGTCAAATCCATGGAATAACCACCTACAACCATACTAGGTGGTCAAAAGTTTGATATAATCACATACTCTCAAGGCACAATGCAAGACCATTTCAGTCAGGGAGAAGACTTATGAAGTTACTTATTCAATTAAAGTAAAAAATTTACATCTCTTAAACTTTTCAAGACCACTAAAAGTGCTTCCAACTCATGAGAGAAAGTACATAGGCATGTACAGATTAGGACTATATAGGAACCTAAAAACACCCTTGAAGAGTAAATACACCAAAGAAGGAGTTGAGAGGAAGGTTTCATACCAATTGGGATATATAAATGTACTAATTTAAGGTTTAATGGATATAAAACACTTCTGTACCTCCAATCATCACCTACAACACTCTTGATAGGGGTAGCCATATTAAAGAAATTGAAAAGAAATGATGTATTAATGTGGCATATAAGACTAAGAAGTGAATAGTGAAGGGTAAGAATCATTTAAAAAAGATTTTATATAGACTAATTAAATCCTATAAATAATTATTAGACCTTAATATATTCCTTTAGAATGAAAATAGAGCCATTGTTTACACACAATTAATACATAGTCAACTCTTTAGCTAGTTTTGATGGGGCTCAAATATTTGGAGCCCTTACAAGTTAAATTAGCCTCTCCAAATTGGTATAAATTATCCTTATAATTTTTTAAATATTATTATTTTATCCTTAAGGACATATGATCCATGGAAACACTCATTTTATCATAGAGCTCTTGCAATCTGTTAGTAGTCATAGAGGAGATTAAATAAGCTTTTGAGAAGTTTGAGAGCATACCAGAGGATTTAATCTCCATAAGGATATTTAGAAGGAAAAACAAGGCAATGAATTTCCTCATATTATATATGGAGTTGATCACATTCAAGTTTTGAAGTTAAATTCCCTTGAGGGCATGTTGAGAGAAAAGAGAGCCAAGATAGGCTTGTGCACTTTTGATGACATTCATGTAAGTTAAAATGTGTTTAAATACATTATTAACTACTAAAAATTAAGGAGAGATAATAATTATAGGGTAACATACTTTTATAGGAGGAATATATTAGGTTAATCAAGGTAGAACATCAAGCTTAGTCACCTAAGGTTTTATAAGCTAAGATTGCTTACAACCCTAAGCTAAAGAGACAAGAGAGTAGAGAGATTTGAGAAGATAGAGACTTAGTTTAAAGAGTCTTATAACTATAATAAAATGTTTTAGGTCTATTCATTAAGTATAAATAACCTCTCAAGCCTCAAAATAGCCCACACGTAGTTTAAATAAATCATTCTCACAAGCAATCTTAAGGGACCATGAAGAGAAAAGTTGAAGTTTAATCATTTGAAGAGGAGTATACAATTTGGATCAGGTAATAAACATGTTATCATGATGGTTTCTATCCTAATATAATCCTACATGTATTTTAGACATCCAAAACTTAAATTTGGTCAATTAGGCCTAGAAACCAGTTTCAGGCCTAAAAGGCCTATATAACATTGAGGTACGTGTAAATTTTCTAAATAAAAAGGTCAATTCATGAGAATATTTGAGTGGATTTTTTAGGTAACATGAGGATGATTTAAAGTATGGAAAAAAAATGGAGGATTCATTTTTAGTCCAAAGATCAAATTCAAATTACATAGTCCATACACTTAGTTTGAGCTACCTATTTGAGTGTTCATATCCTTCACCACATGAGGATTTTGAAAAAATTATATTTGAATGATCTAAAGACCCATATTATATTGAAATACATGAATTTTTGATTTTTTTTTAGGTGATGAGGTTTATGAACCATCGCTATGAATATAAGCATGTCCAAAATTCATTTAGAACCCTGTAAGCAAACTTCATTATGTGCGTATCTTTTTAGACTCTTTGCATGGGAACCCAAGATTATTAGGAAATTTTAATGGGTATATGGAATAAATATTCATGGAAACAATTTTTTTATGGGAAGTCTATACTTTATGAACCATCATTAAGAAGTTTTAACTCCCAAACCCTCATAAAACCTCTTAGAGACTAGTTTTGAGAAAAGTGAAGTTTATTGCATCCAAACACCCATCAATCACCTAATAAACTATTTAAATATGAATTAAATTGATATAGGGTCCTATAAATTATATTTTTATGTATGTAATTGTAAAAATATGGTATAAAATAGGGGTTTTGAGGAAAACATTCATAAAATAGAGGTACAAGGTAGTTTAATGAATTCCAATCCATGGAGAGTTAATTTTAACACTTTTTATTCCTCCTTAATACATCATATGCTCAAATAAATGCCTAAAAAGTACCCTTATTTTTCTCTTAAAAATAGCCAATATGTAGAAATTTAAGACAATTTGACCTAGTTAACTACTTTGCCCAATTTGCAAGTGTTGTTTGTTCAAAAAGGATCATTTCATGATATGGACGATTTTTTTAGGACTAAATATCATTATATTTTCAGTTTATAATGGTTTAATTAATATTATTATATCCATCAAGTTCAAGTTGTTAGCCTATTAGGCCTAATTAGCCTGGTAGACCTGCTTGGTCAAGCAAGTGAAGAATTGTATATAAAACTAATGAAGTGAGTTGATGCAGAGTGGAATCCCATATATAACTGGTCTTGAAGGGAAATTATGCCTCATATCTAGTATTAAAGTGTAAATTACATGCACAACTAGTCTTCAAATGTTAGTTCATGCTTAATTGGTCATTATCATGAGTTAATTGATCTAAACTAATAATCAATTCATGTTATAAGTATCAAAGCAATAAGGAGATTCACTTAGCTTGATTTTATTTCAAGTGGAGTTATTTGAAAAATAATGGCATAACATTCTTCCAAAGTAGGTTGGACAAGTCACTATGGCTCACCACCTTATTTTCAATGCCAAAAAGCTCATGCCAAGATTGTGCAACATCATCAACATGGAGTGATATCTTAAGGACTATTTGTAAAAAAGTTTTAACTAAAGTTTAATTTATTTTATTCTCATAGATGAAAATTTTTATCTCTTATACTCCATTTTAATGGCTTCTTATATTCTCATGTTCTATATATTCAAGTTTTTTGGCCTATTTTTAGGATCCCTCTCTTGGGTATGATAAAAATCTACCAAGATTGAGCTATGCAACCTTTTCAATCAATAAAATAGACTATTATAACATATTTATGATTGACTTATAGTGTGCATATACTTATTTATATGTGAAAAAGTGGATTAATCTTCCCTTATCATGTCCTTGCCACACCTATCTATTGATGAATTATCTTTTGTAGGTTATATGAAGTGTCAAAGGTTGATGATCATATTTACAACATAATAAGGTTGAATAGTATCTTAAATCATACCTCTCTCCCTTTACCTCCAGGATATTGTCATACATCAAGACCTCAAAATGAAACACTATTGCAAAAGAAGTCTTAGAGATAGTCTCTGAGTCCATTTCTAGCTCATTAGTGTTATATGAGTTCAAATTGAGTGGATAAACAAACAATATAGATCTATCACCATTAGTATAATATGATTTCCCTTTTATTTTCTTTTTAACCCTTTTCACCCCAAAAATCAAGTAGGTTTTAGTAAACTGAGAAAAGTTGATATATTCAAAGGAGCTAACCTCATAATATAGAGGTCAGGTTTAGCTATAAGTATCCCACAACATTAGACCATTCCAATGTTAGTCCAGGTTTGAAGCAAATCTCAGTAGTCTACTTTAACAAGGTATAACTTGGGTTGAGAAAAGTTCCATCATGCCCAATAAGGCATAGCTAAAACCATTGGAGTACTCATCTATAGCATTTTGGTCTTCACAAGTAGTTTAAAGTACTCATTTTGGTCATCATCTCAAAGTTAAATGGCATCTCTTGTTCATAAATTCATTTATTTTAATGTGTCTTATGGTGAATGATGACAACATGTGGGGAAAAATTATGTCACATACCTCTTTATCAGCATCCCTTTGTTTGATCCCAATTCTAATATGATCCATATCCATCTCATTATGACCCCTATCAGCCTTATATTCACCTTGATCGACAATATGACAACCATTATTAGGCCTATGATCCTTGTGAACCTCATTGACTTCTTTTAGAAACATACCTATCAATATAATCAATCATGGTAATCTCATGACATTCTTAATTATCTCAATCAAATTCCAAGATAATCCATATCAATCTTCAAATAAACCTTCTTTGTCTATGAGAAACAAACGGTGAGCATTGACACTCAAAATAGCTATGGATAGGAGGTCCCTAAGCATGAGATTAAAAGAATGAGAGATTAATTATAGAAAGATAAAGAAGTGTGTGCATATTTCATAATAAAAGTCAATTCAAAATTCAATGGTGATACCTTTGACATAGGTGTTCTAATTGTAAACATTTAATAAAAGTTGGTAGTTCATTGAGAGACATCAATTCCTCATTGAACTACCATTTTCTCTTCATAAATATCAAATAAATGTGTATCATAGCCCTCAACATTCCATTCATGCCTTACCAAGATTTCCTACTTGTAAGTTTATCAAAGAGATACATCAAAAGTTGGAATAAGTGTTTTTTAAGGAGGTTTAATAACATGTTTCATAGTAGACCATACAAAATCCTTCATCTTATCATCACTAAGGAGAGATATTTAATGAGTTGGTTCATGATTTTTAGGCTCACCTTGACAAATAATTTGAGCTTTCAAACCAACATCTTCAATAGTCAATAGTAGTTTCAAAGGCAACCCAATATTAATAATAAGCTCCTTCGTTCATGCCCTTGTCTGTCACAAATTTAATACAATAGGTTGTTAAACCCAAGTTCATGACTTGGAAATAAATGTAGTAGTCAATGGAGAAAGAAGGGAAGTCAAGCATAAGTCAAGATCAAGCTTGAAATTATTTGACCTCTACTTATTCCTCCTCAAGAGACCAAGCCTTCCTTTCATGTAATTCTATTCAAGGACAAATATAGTAGAGAGAGGAGGTGAAGGTGGTCAAAGTTAAGCAGCCCCATGAGTAAAATCAAGCTTGCACGGAAGCACCTTTTGACCTTTCTCATCTTCTTGAGTATTTTTAGGGATCTACCATGCCTCTTTTTGAGAATGAAACTCTATTTTATAATATAAATAAATAAGTTTTAGCTAATGTGATAGGTGATGAAAAAGAGGTTTTAGTTGAACATGAAGAGGACATCACCATTGAGACACTTATTGGTAAGGATATCCATGACTGTATTTCATAATGTCAAATAAGATGAGTTAGAAGGTGAGCTTCATATTCAAGATAAGACACAAGAAGAAGAGGTTTTAATTGATCAACAATAGATTATTTCTCAGATACTCCTTGATCACATAGTAACTATCCTCCATCAAGATGTTTTTCAATAACTTGCAATAGTTACCATAGATAAGTGCAGGCCAGCTAAAGAAGATAAATGTCAAGGTAATGATGATGAATTTTGGCATCAATATATGAATATTTTTAATGAATATCAAGCTTCTTAAGGTCTCACACTTCCTATTGAATATGTTAAGGATCAATCAAATGTTGAATCTATCAAGCTTTGCCCACAAGAAGAGAAAATACATGATGATGATAAGAATGAAGGAATGTTTGTTGAGGTAGTACCTCAAAAAAATTCTCTTGAACACAAATAAAATGAATAAATATTGTCCTCTATCATGCCTAATAAATTTTAAGGTGTCCATCATGAAGATATTGATAAGTCACCATTCCATGTGGAGTATAATTAAAGTATCAATCAAGACATGGTTGATCATTGGCATCCCATGAATGAAGTATACTTAACATTATTCTTGAAAAGTACATAGATATGGGAGGAGTATGACAGGGTCCTAGATCCACATGTATAATACATGTACCTCAAAATGGAACTAAAAGTCCCAATTATTTCCCCAAGACAACATAAACATGTTAATGTTATATCTATAAGAATAAACTATCAAAAGGTGGAAATCATACTTTATGGTGCCGTAGTGGACAATCAAGTTTTCCATTTGACCTTCGATGAAATATTTTGACTTCAGGATAGTTATTTTAGGTTGTTTGTCATATTTTAATAAGTGAATATCACAATCAATAGTATATTTCCTTATTGTTTTATCTTATTTTCTTATTTCCTTAGGTTATTTGTGATTGATTATTAGTAGTTAGTGTTCCTTGTGTTTCTTCTATTATTTTTTGTTGTTGTTGTAGTCAAAAAGAGGTGTTTCAAAGTACAAGTCTATTTGGTAGTCCATGAGAGTCTTCAATACATGTTTTCATGTTTCAAATTGTCATAGTCATGAAAAATCAATAGGTCATATTTACCATAGGTTTTTAAACCCCTATGAGTCTCTAAAAATGTCGAAATTTTGGATTTTCAAGACCAAATACCAACTCATATAATTAAAAACTTTTCATGGCACTATTATAAGCCTATACAAGGTGGTCTACTATAGGTATGTTGACTAAAAATGAAGTTTTTAATATTTTAGAAATAGCTCTTCATGCAAGTTAAAGCATTCTAAAGGACTCAAAAGACTCACACATGCCAAATTTTCCCATATAAATATGTAAAATACCTTATTTATTATTATAACATGTCCTTTGAATATTTTTTCTCGTTATATTTCCCTAAATTAGTGGTTTTAAGTCTTCAAATTGAAGAGAATACAAAGAAAGGCCATTTTTCATGAGTTTTCATGTATAAGTACAAAATTTTACAACCCTTTCCATACATCAAAGCTCAATAACATGAAGGATACTTTATAAAAAATTTTATAAAATAAATTAAAGGTGAAAATATCATAAATAGACTTAAAACTAATTCCCTCTAGTCATCTAGCTTCTTTGCTCACAGTGAGAGCCCTTCAGGTTTGTAGGTGGTACGACCATGAGAGAGAAAATCAAGGTCTAAAATTTTGGGAAAATAAATGGGTATAATATATATTACATATATTTTAATTTTTTCTAAAATTGGTTCTCTTTCCTTCATCAACCATCTCTTTTAAGTTAAGGCACTCACTATGTCTCCTTCATCCAAGCAAGTAGTCATTTTTTAAAGTTTTCTCTTCATTTGGGCATCATGGAAGAAAAATTCAAGTTTGTGGAGTTTATCAAGAGAATGATACACATTTTAATTTAATTATTCAATTATTTTATACAATTTTTAGGTTTATATAAAACTTAATAATCTATACAAGGAAAATCTATAGTCTTCAGGCAGTACAGAGATGTATGATTCAAGAGAGAAATAATTTCAATAATTGTTAGAATAATATTCTCAAGGGTATAATTTATTCATGTGTTATTCATTAAATTTTTCTAAAAAATTTGCTCAAATATCTATGGTGAGGAATCCATTAATGTTTTCTCAGCATCCTCATGGAGTTACTATTTAGCATATGTTAAGGAAAGTTATCATATGTTAAGGTTTTTATAGACTCTTAAGTTTCCATTTTATCACCATATACCTCATTCAAAGTTATCCAAATTTATATATTGTATATGGTATGATTATTAATAATTAATACACTCAAGATGGTCTTGATATACACTTTTTATATTATTTTCACCTCCATCATGTTTCATTCCATCTCACTATCTTCCATCATTTTGTTACCCTATCTTTTCACTCCATTATGAATTTCATGGTTTCCCATCTTCCATTCAAATAATATCACCTTATATCCACTATTACCTTATTAATAAAATATTAAGAAAGAGTTAAGGGTGTTTTATAAGCTTCATGGTCATGCAAGCATGGCCTATAGACCTTAAAATAATGTTAAAGAGATGAAAATCTCCACCTATAGCGAAGGGAACTCAGTCAAGTTATGCTTCATGAAGATTTTTCATTGAGAACACTATAAGGCATGGTTATATATGAATAATTTTAATCAATTTTATAAGAGTGTATGAAAAGTTTCATAAATAATTTGTTATGACCTTATCAAGGTCTAAACTTGTACATAGTCCATACAACATTCATCTATATCCAAGCTAAAAAATGATATGAGATCAAGGATTCACTACCAAGAAGATAAGATTGGGTGTTTGAGATAAAGTTAAACTTATTAAATAATTTCAAGAAATAATGAGAACATTAGAGTGGCCTTGGGAGGTCTATTAGTATCATTCAAGGTCTAAGACTTGTAATTAGTATGTAAAAGATCCAAATTTCCACACATAATCAAACCTACATTGAAGAAAAGCCTATTTGAAATAAATTATATCAATAAGGATGAAGAACACAATGTGAAGAGTGATTCACATAAATAAATATATAATTTAGACCATGAATGAATATCAAATTCATACATGTTGTCATGAAAAATATCCATGTACAATAGGTTTAAGTTCTTGAAACAAGCTGATTGAGTTCACCAAGACCAAGATTGTAAAGAGGGATATTGTCATATCTCTAAGATGACTAGGGTTTATATCTATGTTTGAGAATTATATGGAATGGTTTAATATGTTATATCCAACTATGAAATTAAATTTACATAAAGACTCATTCATACACCACATTAACTTATCACCTACTAACTTCTCAAAAACAAAGGCCTACCTCTAGGTTGTAAGGGAATGAAAACATAATGATATAATGTTAGAGTCTCATATAATATGAAGGATTCATAATAACAAGTCATATTGAGATATTTCAAGACAACTAAGAGTGGTCTAGGCCAAATAATGTTATAGTCAAGGTCAAATCCATGGAATCACTACCTATAGCCATACTAGGTGGTCAAAAGTTTGACATAGTCACATACTCTCAAGCTGAAATGCAAGACAATTTAAATTAGGGAAAATAATTATGAAGATAATTATAAAATTAAAGTAAAAAATTGACATCTCCAAAAATATTAATACTAGTATAAGTGTTGCCAACTAATGAGAGAAAGTACACAAAGCCTGTATGGATTATGATTATATAGGGGCCTAAAAACACCCTTGAAGAGAAAATACACCAAAGAAGGAGGTGAGAGGAATTTTTAAAACCACATAGGAGATATCAAGGTACTAATTTAAGGTGTAATGGATATAAAACAATTGCATACCTATAATTATCATCTACAACACTCTTGACAGGGGCAGCCATATTGAAGAAAATGAAAAGAAATGATGTCTTGATGGGGAATATAAGACTTAAAAGTGACTAGTGAAGGTTAAGAATAATTTAAAAAGGTTTTATATGGCCTAAAAAATTCTTATAAATCATTATTATACCCAAATATAGTATTTTAGCATGAAAATATAGTCATTGTTTACTCACAGTCAAAACACAATCAACTCCTTAGCCAATTTTGAGGGAATTTGAATATTTGGATCCCCTACAGGTGGAATTGGCCTCTCAATATTGGTAAAAATGGTAATTATAATATATTAAATCTTATTATTCCATCATTAAAGCCACATTATCATTGAAAACACTCATTATTTTAGCACAAACCTCCTGTAGTTTGCTAGCAATCATAAAGGATACTAAATAAGATTTTGAGAAGTTTGAGATCATGACAGAAGGTTTAAGCTCCATAAGAATATTTATAATGAAAAATAAGGTAGTTAAGTATCTCATATGATATATGGAGTTTATCACATTCAAAATTTCAAGTTAAATGCCTTTGAGGGTATGTTGAGAGAAAAGAGAGCCATTACAAGCTTGTACACTTTTGATGACAATCATGTATGTTGAAAGGTGTTTCAAGGAATAAATAGATATTATAAATTAAAGAGAGATAATAATTTTAGGTTAATATAATTTTATAGGATGAGTAGCTTAGGTTCAGCAAGGTAGAACATCAAACTTAGTCACCCAGGGTTTTATAGGCTAAGACTGCTTAAAACCCTAGGGTAGAGAGACAAGAAAGTAGAGGGATTTGAGAAGATAGAGACTTATTTTAAAGAGTATTATCAATATGATAAAATTTTTTAGTTATATTCATTATGGATAAATACACTCTCAATCCTCAAAATAGCCCACACATAGTCTAAACAATTCATTCTCATAGGTGCTCTTAAGAGACCATGAAGAGAAAAGTTGAAGTTTGATCATTTGAAGAGGATAATATAGGTTGGATCAGGTAATAAACATGTAATATTTATGTTTTTTCTCCTCATATCATTCAATAGGTCATTTTGACCTCCAAAACTTAGATTTGGCTAATTAGGCCTAGAAACTAGTTTTAAGCCTAAAAGGCCTATATCACATTGAGGCATGTGCAAAATTTCCAAGGAAAAGGTGGATTCATGAGAATTTTTTATGGGAATTTTCAGGTCCCATGAGGATTATTTAAATTATGGATAAATAATGGAGGAGTTAGTTTTAGTCCAAAGAGAAAATTTGAACTATAGTCCATACATTGAGTTTGAGCTACCTGTTTGAGTGCTCATATCTTTCACCACATGAGGAGTTTGACTAAATTATCTTATAATGATTTTAGGAACCATATTAAATTATAATCAATGAAGGATATATGTTTTTTTATGAGATAATGTTTATGAACCATCGCTAAGAGTATAAGCATGTCTAGAATACATTCATAACCCTATATGAAAACTTCAATGCATATGTATATTTTAACATTATTTTCATGGAAACCCAAGATTATTATGAAATTTTAATGGGTATATATAATAAATATTAATGGTAATAAATTTTGGTTTAGATGTTTTTACTTTATGAACCATCACTAAGAAGGTTCACCTTCAAAACCCTCTTAAATCCTCTTAAAGACTAGTTTTGAGAAAAGTGAAGTTTATTACATCCAAACACAAATGAATTACTTTATAACCCATTTAAACATTAATTAAACTAAAATATGATCATATAAATGGTACCATGATGTATGAAACTGTATGGTCATGGAATAAAAGTCTTTTTGAGGAAAAAGTGCAAAAAATAGAGGTACATGGTAGATTAATGGATTCCAATCCATGGAGTGTGAATTTTTGAATTTTTTATTCCTCATAAATAAATAATATGATCAAATAAATTCTTGTAAATTCCTTTATTTATCTCTTCAAAATAGCCAGTTTACAAAAATTCAAGATAGTTTTACCTAGTCAACTACTTTGACCAATTTATAAGTGTTGCTTATTCAAAAAGGATAATTTCATGATATGGAGGATTTTTATAGGAATAAATATCATTATATTTTCATATTATAATGGTTTAATTCATATTATTATAACCATAAAGTGTAATTAGTTAGGCTATTAGGCCTAATTGGCCTAGTAGACCTACTTGGTCAAGCTAATAAGTGAAGAATGACATATAAAACTAATGAAGTGAGTTGATGCAAAGTGTTAAACCATAAATAATAGATACTTAATATAAATCACACCAAATATCTTGTATTCAAGTGTAAATTACATGCATGACTAGTCTTCAAGTGTTAATTCATGCGTAATTGGTCCTTATCACGAGTTAACTAATCTAAATTGATAATAATTGCATGTTCTAAGTATCAAATCATGAAGGAGATAAAATTAGATTTATATTATGTTAAGTGGATTTATTTTTAAAATAATGGCATATCATGCTTCCAAATAAGGTTAGATAAGTCACTATGGCCCACCACCTTGTTTTCAATGCCAAAGAACTCATGCCAAGATCATGTAACATCATCAATATGGAGTGATGTCTTAAGGAATGTTTGTAATAAAGTTGTAACTAAAGTTTACTTGAGTTGATGCTCATATATGACTCTATTTTTATATTCTAATCCATTCTCTTAGATTATTCTATTCTCATGTTCTATATATTCAAGCTTTTGTGCCTATTTTTAGTATCCCTCTCTTGGGAATGATAAAAATCTTCCAAGATTGAGACTTGTAACCTCTTAAATCAATAAAATGAATTTTTTTGTATGAATTGAAAAATTATCACCCCAATAATTAAATTAAGTATTGTTAATTTAACATAATTTCCATGTTTCCTAGTTAAATTAACTATTGACCTCATACACATATGTTAAATCATCATACATAACCTTTATCCCATCGTAAAATCAATTAATACAATCATTAAACCCATAATAGACTCTATTACCTATTGACATATTTATTAAACCCACTAGCCAATTTTAAATTCAAAAATAATCTACCTATCCACACACCACCCTACACTAACCTCTCATAAAACCCTAAACCCTATGGGGAGATTTCTAGAATTTGAGGAATCTATAAATCTTCCCCAAACTAGCCCCCTTCTCTAAAATTTTCTAATTTTAGAGATTTCCATGGAATCAAAAATTCCAAAGAAATTTCATATCCCTTGATATCAATGTCCCAAATTTGAATTTGTACCATTGATCCCTCCCTCTTTTTATATAAAACTAAGCTCTCCCTCTAACTAGAAATATTATAGGGAATCCATGCCCATTTAACAACTTCAACTTAAACCTCCATAACCAATCCATTATCAACATCTCTAATAAATCATCATAGTTGAATCTAAGTCTAATCATTCAAAGTGCAAGTCTTGGAATGGAGGCATGCTAAGGTAAAAAAAATGGTAAGAATGTTTTATTTTCTCTAATTTATCTCCTCTACCCATTCTTATTTGTGCAATCAAGTTTTGGGTTCTTATTGTCATTTTGATAATATTGCTTGAACATGAAATTTGGTGCAAATTATGGTGATCATAGTGGAATAATCCCTCCTAAACTAATGATTTGGCATCCTAGATGTGTTTTTGTTAACCTTTAGGTTTAACTGAATCAAGAAATCTTGAATGTTTTGCAATTTTACATATATAGGTCTCAGTCATAGGTTTGTACTGATAGTTGGAATATTATCCAGGCCAATTGTGATATTGCCCATATAAGTAATGACTTTGTACTAATCTCTAATTATTTGTAGGATTTTAGCATTTCAAGAATACCATGACTTGATAGTCATGGGTTTGATAGGCTAGTCATGACTTTGTTAATCTAACTCATGACCTTATATGATTGTCTATTTTAATAGTGTAAGTTTATATTTTTGGATAATCCCACCATTTACGAGTCATGGGTTTATTAAATGGAATCATGGTATTATCAAACCTAGTCATGATATTGTAAACTTCTAATGGATTTGTATTGTAGGTCTTTTTTTTTATAAACTCGTGACTTACTCAGTCAGAAGTTTTCCATGGTAGTCACATGATTGGGCTTGTAAGTCATGGTTTTGTAAATTTTTATAAAACCACTAGAACTGTTTAGGCATTTTTCATCATGTAGGTTCTATTTTGATAATATTTTTCTTGTAGGAATTTTTGTCATCATATAGGTTTAACAGATTTTGCTTATAAGATTTTTTGATCTAAATACCTATAGGCCAACTAATCATATCTTGTAAACCAAGTGCCTGTCAGTGTTATTATTGAGTGATTATTTTTAGGGACAATAATAAATGATAAATCTCTAAGGTCCTCCCAAGAAAAACCGATACCAGTCCTTGGATTTTTCCATATCTCAACAAAACCACCACTTACAACATCTTTATAATCATAAGATTGTGCTACAGAGTAATGGTATTGTGGACTTAATCACATCTTTATAATTTTGGTAGTTTGAATATTATTCTATCTTTTATTTAAAACTTATTAGGCAAAGTCAGGGTAATATATTTTAGATAACCTTTGATGTTCACATTTGGTCAAAATTTTAGTCACTTTGGTAGAAATACAATTTTCCATTTTGAAAATCTAACATATCACTAACATCAACCTTTAATCTATCATAAAACACCTAAGACATTTTAAACATTTGGATAATATAATATTACTTTCATAAATATAAGGTTTGGTCACACACCATAAATCTAAATTTTTCCATTCTATACAATACTATGATTATCATTTTACTTGTAGTAGTGGGTTTGTTAGTTTGAGTCACAATTTCATGGTTTATGACAAAACCATGATTATCATTTAATAGTCATTAACAATATTACCTATCCTAGTCACAAGATTTTATAAGCAGTCATGGTTTTGTAATTAACCATCATGATTAGCTAGCTTCTACAAAACATCCACTTGCAAATCACAATTTTGTCCTACAAGTCATGGTTTTGCATAAGCAGTTGCAATTTTGCATTAAAATTTGGTCCTTTTTAGTCTATTTTTTGCATCAATTTTTGTGAAATTTGAGTCACTCTAAGCCTCATAAAAATCCTAATTTTCCTTTAATGGTGAGCGGCTCTACCCCTCGACCCCACCTAATATCATGATAGGGAGCATGTCAGAGGCACTTCCCTTGGCCCCTATAAGGGGCTCTACCCCTTGACCCCACAAAGGGTGTTTCCCCTTGACCCCATTGGGATATACTAACCCTATATCCCCATGTCATGTCTTTCTCACCCCAAAGAAGTTATATATCCAAACCAAAAAAAATTTACGATATTTTATTAAGGCATATTTGGCTAACATCTTGTTTATTGTAGGGGTTATTATGCTAACATCATCTTACATGTCATATTTTGAGTCTAAAATTTAGTTTTATAGGATACCCCTCAAGGGAAAATAATAAAAAAAACTACTAATCACTTATCTTGTAGGTTTCCATTTCAAATTACCAAAGTCAAACTACTAACCTGTGTACTTTCAAGTCACTAGTTGAAGACCCATTTTGGCACTTATTCACCTCATTTTTATCTTATATACCATTTTTAATCATCTTATTTTGTGTATATATATTTTTTGGATTTATCCTTGTATATAATTATGTGTGTGTGTTAACTTGTAAATAATCAATCACATCATGCCCCTCACACATAGGTAATTAAATTAGCTCATTAATTATATTATGTGTTTTGCCTATTTTATAACCCTTCACCTCTAGGATATGATGTGATGTGGAATTGACACCCATGCACAAGATTAGTATATAGGGATTAGTGTTGTGGATTTTACCACCACACTCTAACCAAACTCTATGTTCTGACTGAGTATAATAATTAGGGACAGTTATCATTAGGATAAGAAATTAACCCCATATAGGTCATCCATGAAGGGGAAGAGTTAACTCTCTAAACTAGACATTAGATAATAACCTATATAAACTTGGCCCTCATTGTAACTTTGTGTATATTAGGGACACCCCTAGAGAGCCCATTCAACCTAGTATAGGACCTTTCAAATGTAATAATTATAATACTATAGGAGTTGGTATCAAATCTAAAGTAACCATCATGTGAAATTAGGGTTGAGAGCATTCAGTCAATACCTTAATGGGCTTCTGATCTATAGCCTCACTTATGAAATCATTAGATAGTAAAAACATTAGGTTACACATCCTTGAGTTTACTAATAATAGGTTTTGGCTCTCTTTCTTAGGTGTGTGTTATGATAAACCCATATTATTTATAACTTGAGTCAGTCTTTACCTATTCAAACCTATCTAGGTAATTTTCATGTATCATATTTTATATCCTTACCACATATCTATCCCATCATCCTTTGTATATATCCTAGTCATTATCATTGTCATCCTATCATTGTACATATTGTCTTTATCCCATCTTATCTTGTTTAGTAATACCTACTTATCATAAGTCATACCAACATCTTAGCTTGTATTCCCCATCACATATTTCAATCACATCTTGTATATCCTTATCTCACCCCTTTGTACATAATTTTATTCTCTTGTATATAATTTTAGTCACATCCTATCCTAATCACTTACATTTTTATCTTACACATCCATCCTATCCTAACCATATCCACTTATCATTTGTCATACCCCCTATTACGTCCATCTTATTTTGACCATCCTTACTATCATCATCACCATCTTGATTTCATTCTTATTCATATACACCCAATCTTAGTGATATTTTGTGTATCTTAGCCTCATCTTCTTTTACATAATTTACTCTCTTGTACATTCTACTAGACTTCCATATTAGTCACATCTACTCATCATCCTAGTCACACCTTGTCATAAGACCACCTCACTTTGACCTTGCCTTATCCATCAATCATACCATAGTCATGATCATTCCCATATCATTTTATTGAAATCACCCCCTTACATATTTTATCATAACCCATTATCTATCCTAATCCCATTTTATCTCACCATCCACATTCTATCCAAAGTCCACCTCATCCATAATCCTAATCATCCCCATACCATCTTGTATCATTATCCCATCACCTTGTATATACTTTTATTTCCTTATTATACCTAATTCACTCTTTTATACATCCTTTTAATCACATCTTATCACTAGACCCATACATCATTAGTCATCCCCTAATCACATCCTAATCATACCTCATCATCTATATATTGTCTTAAATCCATACTTAGTCACTTGTCTTGACCTTGCCTTCATCACCCATCTAATCATCACCTCATCTTATCCTAGTTGGCTCTTAGGTCACATACAAGTCTAAACCATCCACTTTTCATTACCCCTTTATCATTTCATCATCAAAATTATCCTTACTCCATTGTCATAATCACCTTCATCACCAAATAATATCCCATCCTATGTTGAGAAAAATTAGTCTAAGGTCTTGAGTTAATCATATGATCCTATCAAATTATCACCTTAGTTCACTATCATTCATCCTTTGGTTAGATATTATAACCTAATCAATAGCTTGTTATCATCTTTTCACCTTGTTAGTATTAATCTAGTAAACCCATCAATTTAATCTAGTCCACTCATCTTGCCTTATTCATAACTAGTGTCCATCATATCATCTTCTTACTAGTTTAAATTTAGGCATCATCAAAATCCCTCAATATTTTTTCTAGGTTGACAACTAAGCATCATTGATAGGTTGTTAGTACCTATTGTAATCCTAATTAGAAATATGATCATTGTATTTAATATATCAAGTCTATTCCATCCTCATCATCACCTATAATACTATCTCGGTCCTTTGACCTTAATTTTTTCAAACAATCCTTAGTCTACCTTCACATCATCATCCATCTTTTTGCATGGATTTGGACCTAGTTATTATAGACTAATACATCCTAGCCAACAAGGATAAAATCATTTTATGGGAACTAGAGTTAGGTGCTCACCTACCTTCAGACTTTGATCCCATTTACCCCAAATCACCATCTCATAGCCCCATGAAATCAGTCTCAAATTTCCTTGATGTAGTCACCCTAATCAATCAATACATTATAGAGACTAAAGATTAATTCCTTTTGAGGAGATGGAAGATGTGTGCTCACTTTATTAATGAGTTTGATCCCATATGGCTAAATTCACCTCCAAAAAAACTTCAACATCAACCCTTATCCTATCCCCCTCCACCATCTACTAGCCCTATCCAAATCACCCTTGCCCTAATTCATGCCCATCCATAGTCAAATCCTCCATGTATTAATCATTCATCACCTTTATCACCCACCATCATGTGATTAGACCCCTATCTCATAGATCAATACATAGATACCAACAAGGATGAGATACTCTTGTAGTTCATTACAATGGGTGTATCACTTCTTGAAGGTGTTGACCTCCTTCAACTTATTACACCTCCAGTACAAACCCCTTAATGTAAGTCTCCTTATAATCCCCCATCAACTAGTCATAGCCAATACTCTACCCCTTCCTCTACTAGAAAATGGAATCCAATCTTGTCCACCTATCCATCCACCCAACCAAATCAAACACCATATGATATAAATTCTAATGCTTCCACATCAAAGTCACAAAGCAAAGTGGGTCCTTATACTCTCTTTCTTATATCCTTGGAAGCCCTTTTAAAATAACTAGACACCATTAACATGATTTTCTATCCACCCATACAACATCTTAATCCCACCAAGCCTAATCCCTCTTGGTATGAAGTAAATCAATATTATCTATATCATCAAACTTGGGGGCATTCAATTAAATAACTTAAAAACTTTTGAGACTATGTCTAAGACCTCATCAACAGTGGTGAGATAGTAATAGAAGGTGAATTTAAATCCCTAAGCAAAAAAGAAGAGGAATGCCAATATTTCATTCCCTGTCATGATCAAACCCTTCCCCTTATAAGTAAATTTCATGACATCCTATCCATCCTCTATGATCCCATTGTCTCCAACCACCCATCCATTCAAAACAAGTCTACTCCCTATAAACCTAGTCCTTCTATGTCCCATAATCCCTTTCATGGACCTATCTTTGATTCATTCATTATTCATCCATCATCTTCCTCTCACCCATCATGTCAAATACCCACCATTAAGAGGAAAATCATGGAAAATCACTCTTTTACTTGCATCATTATGTCATATACATCAAAGTTAGCATTGGGGTCATAACAAGTTTTATCAGCATCTGGATCATGTTCTACACCAACATCTAAATTAGATTCCTCATCAGATACATCATCCCTTATCAATATTATATAAAATGGTGCTAATGCCTACTATTTTTAAGATCACAATCAAGATGATGAAGTTGTAACTAAAATCTAGAATGCTTTATTTGTTGAATATTTTTAGAGTGGATCCGATCCTACCTTGGATACTTATCTTAATGATCCTTTTGAGATTATTGAGGACACTTTATCCAATGTTGAGGTTATGGATCCTAGTAACCTTTATGAGGAATATGTTACCCATTATACCCTTAATCCATCACCCAACATTTTCCATCCACCTCAGCGCCATAATCCCTATATTCCACTCCATCCAAGGTATGAATATGAACATGTACCATTGG
This sequence comes from Torreya grandis, assembly GCA_037957365.1. Taxonomy (NCBI): domain Eukaryota; kingdom Viridiplantae; phylum Streptophyta; class Pinopsida; order Cupressales; family Taxaceae; genus Torreya; species Torreya grandis. The sequence goes on from JARHVA010006826.1 coordinate 241,598, forward strand.
ATTTTCATTCACATTCAATTTCACGTGCCAAAAATATTAATTCCCAAGACCATATTACAAACTTCAATCATTATAAAATCATCTTTGATCCTATAAATCAAAGTAAATTAAAATCAAATCATCGACCTAATCAAATAATGTATTCCCCAAGTGAAGCCCAATATCAAGAACTAAGGGGTCATCAAATTCAAAATAATCATTATATATCAAGTCAAAAAACAATTTCATTTGGTGAAGCCTAAAATGTAGCACCAAAGGGAAAAAATTTCAAAAATCATACAATTTACGATCCTCTTAATGTTTGGATCAAAAAATCAGCAAATCAAAAGGTCTTAGATTCTTTAATCTCTAGAGACTAATCTAAAGAATCCCTTCCACCATATCCAATAGTCTGTGAAAATATTAAACCCCATTTATGCTCTCTATCCCACTATATCATTCATGATCACATCCATACTTCACTTCCTATATCCCATCATCACATTCACGACACAACCCCATCCATACCATGTCTCAAATCCTTAGGCAACATTGTCACACGTAGGGGTCATGAAGACACCTAGTTAAAACATCCAAAAGATGTTAAATCAAGAGTCAATAAAGTTCATCATCACATGGTCCTAGCATCACCTTTATATATAATAGGTGTTGGCTAATGTCTCTATCTAGCATCAACATCTTACATATTTCCCATCAACAATAAATTGATATTCCATTTAAAAAGTTTTAAAAAATCATTCATCAAATGGTGAAAACCAATCTTTTGGTGCCTTGGGAAAGTACCATGATTAAAATTTATTTTAAACATCATGGTAGAGTAATCTAATATCCACATTATTCCACAACACTTAGGATCAAATCAATCCATTTCATATCATCATCTATCCCACTTGTCACATCCCTTATCCACCTTGTCTATATCACCCATCATTTTATCCCTTGATCTATTATTGCTATCTATCATCCATCAAATATCATGAATCTTATCAACTCTTCCTTCCCATCTTTACCTTCATAAGGAATTAAAAGGTATCTTGATAACTATCCAAAAACCATCTTGGCATATCCTCTAATGAATACTCAAGCCCATAAACATCTGGTTCTTTCATGACATGATCACTAGCAAGCCCTAATACCTTCTTCCTTGCTCCTAATCAACTTTTTCACATCACCCTCATCATTATTTCATCCCATACATCATTATATCCATCATAATCCTAGTTACTAAGCTTGGTATTCCTTTTACTAGTAACCCCATTTGTATAATGTATATACATATCCCAAAAATCCCTATAAAATGAAATATGTTAAAAACTGTAAAAATCATAAAACTTGAAATAGCCAGAAATAGTCCATCATGTCTTGTCTTATGCTTAATCCCCTAGTTACATCCATCTCCATGCCATGTGTCTTTTCTTATCCCCCATCTTTAGATACAATGTCTAGTCTTGGCACCAAATTGTAGTGGTTACCCATTTCTTCATATCTTACATCTCATCTTATTGGTCAAGTCTAATCAACACACATCACTCATCAAAGGATTCAATATTAAACTCATTAATTCCCTATCAAGACCTTTTCATATCAATAACCCATCACATAACTCTTTTCTAGTATGGAAGGTGCATGATCCCGTCATTCTCCTTATCATTCCCTCTTCATAACTATCACCCATCTGATTACTCTTTGCTAGTGTGAAAGGTATTTAATCACATAATATCTTCATATACTTGTTATATTAGATCCTTATAGGGCCTTTTCTATTGTTTATTCTTGGTCATCACTTTTCTACATCGCTTTCCATGGCCATTTTTGATTGGATTTCAAGACCAAGTAAGTATTTAAAGACCTTATCATGTCATCCATACTTATATCATAAACTAGGGGAAACATCCTAAATCCATATCTACATCCATATCTTAGTCATAGTCATCACATCATCCCATCCTAATCCAAGTCCCCAATCACCATCATAACCAATTTAGTCAAATCCCTCATCCTATCATTAGACAAGACATTGTGATATTACATGTAGATATAATTCTATTATTTGTTTATTTTTTGTCTTCTATTTGTTTATTATTTGTGTTATTTGCATGTCATATATATATATATATATATATATATATATATATATATATATATATATATCTCATTTATCTTTGTATTTTGAATCATGTCTCTTTTGGTCTATTTGGCAATGAAATAGGATGCTGAGTACACCAAAAATTCCCTTGATGATGTAACGTGTGCTATTTATCCATGCACTTTGGCATAATGTCCTCTTGGTCACATCTATATCATGGGGCATACTAGCAAGTGTCATATTTATCAGATTGATTAGACTATGATGAGCCTTATGACATTTGTGATGGATTGACCATCTCATCATCTTTCTTCCCATCACTAATCCACACCTCTTGACTCATCTAACTAACATCCCATATTTTGTCCTTATCATTATCCAAATAATATCCTTTAATCACTAACAAACCCTAATCATCCTCATCTTTAACACTTTATAATCATTAATCATCATCATATTCATCCTCTAATCAATCATTGTCATCATCCTCTAGTCATAACTAAATTGGATTGAGGTATTTTCAGACTATATAGGTAGTACTTGACCACTTTTTAGTGCCCAAGGGTAACTCAGCCACTATCTCCTCTCCCACTTGCCTGCATGTGTATTATTTATGGTCATCATCCCAATCCTTTTGGTCACTTGATTCTTCTTTCTCATCAATAACATCATCTTGACTGATTTAGCTTTGAGCTACACCCATAATCAATTTTATTAAATCATCATCTTATCCTAGCCCACAACTCTCCCTTTCATCCATCCTTGGTTGGGATACATCTAAAGCCTTCAACCTTTTAATCTTATCATCATTATATTATAGTTAATTCTCCCTTGGGATGTGTCTACAACCATAAAACCCATCATATTTTTTCCCTATACATGTGTCCTTACCAAGGTCATCATTAATTTGTATTTCATTTCTCATGTCAACCTCCATTTTCTTCATCATCTATTTCACATCTAACATCTCATCCCCTCATCTAGTAATCTCATCCCACCCCTCACTTCCTTCTTTTGAGTGGCCATTTAGCTCATTCTTCCCCATATGTCCCCTTAAGGGGGAATCATATACACTAACATCATCAACTAACATTCATCCATGATGATGGTTAAATATTTTGTCTATCAGCATACTGGTAAACAAAATAGGTTTGATTAGCCAAAGTAGGAAGATTAGTCATCCAAATGTACAAGTTTATCACATCAGAAGGACACTGCTCTCTCCTCTCATCAAGGGGAGGTTCCTTGTGGATATGCTATGTATATGTATAAATAAAATATAATACTCAGGGATAGGACCAGACATCCATCTCTCTTTCTTCAAAGATGATGTATATAGAACAAAGGAAAAACTCAAGGGAATGATAGACAACTCTCCTCTTCTTTCAAAAAAATTATTCAGTCAGCCACAAGAATACTCCTAGAAATAAAAATAGAAAGTAACTGGGAGTATGGTAACCAACAAATCGAGACAGAGCACAAAGTCTCTACCTGAAATGCTTAAGGGTAATATATAAAGGGCAATGAAAGCTCAAAGTCTTTTCAAAGTCCTTTACATAGTAATAAAAATAAAACACACTAAAGGTAGCTATGGGGGCACAAAGTCTCTCCATAGTTGATTCTTCAGGACACCTTCCTGACTAATTTTACTAATCTTGCTTGTTAAATTAATGGAATAGAAAAGATATCACAGCACAAAGTCTAAAAAAGTACCTTGCTTTCTTATTCCATTAAAAAAATATGATTAACAAACTAAGCACAAAGTCTCAATGATGCCTCTCAATTTGGGTAGAGTTTCATTCAGATTATCAAAAAAAAGATATCCTTTACAATGAAATAAAGTCCCTTATATAAACACTTCAAGAAGGACTTGGGAATAGTAATACATCATGATGCATTGGGAAATGTTAGGAAGATAGGATAGAACTTTGGGGAATTTTACCCATTTTATCTTTTCAATGTAGATAACAAAGCCACACAATTAAAAGATTACAACTTTCAATGTTTAACTAGCGGTCTGATCTTGTCTTCATCATTCCTCCTTTCCTGGTTAATTGAATCAGGCCATGAATTCATTCATTATTCTATCTTTCCTCACTTTCAAATAGTTTTGGTCTTAAATTTTGGGAATGCATTTAGGTCTATGAATTCAAAGGACCAATGGTTATTTCATTGTCTTCAATTTGACATTCGTGCGCCTGTCACTATGTTTCCAATGGCTAGTCAACTGTGTCAAATTTGACGTCTTCGGGCACATCACCCCTTGGTCCTCTTTTGGCTTTCAGCTTTTTGCTTGGCATTTTTCTGGATTGGGCTTACCCTTTTGGGCCTTGAGAAATGATCCTTGTCAAGTCAGAATGATCCTTCACTTTGGACGCCGAGAGTCCCCCGCAAGGGCACCTGCCCTTTGGGGTCCTTCGACAGCCCTTTGCCTTAGCAGTTCCTATAGACAAATCCCTGGGATTTATATTTGAGGCTTCCTTCAGGAAAATGTTCCTCATGGACATTTCCCAAGGTGTTTTCTCCCATGACGTTCCCTACAGACGTTTTCCCTAGGTGTTTTCTCCTGCGGGTAATTTTTGTGGACATTTGTTCTGCAGGAAATTCCCATGGATAATTTGCCCGAGGAAAATTCCCATGGACAAAAGTCCATAGAAATTTGTTCCACAAAGTCTTTGACTAGTCTTCAGACTTTGCCTACATTTTCTTAGAATTATTTCAAACTTTTTGTCTGAAGGAATTCCTTCAGACAAAAGTATGGGGAAAATTCCTTAGCCAATTTTAAATGCCTTAAACATTCTGAAAGAATTACCTTTCAGGCTTGTTTGAAAATGACCCTTCCAAAGGGTGCTTTTATGGATTAAGTGTCCTCCACAAGGGCACTTGTCCTTCAAGAAGTCTCCTTTTGCATTGAACCACCCCTTTGAACTTTGATGTTGAACTAATCGGTTAAACCAAAAATGGTTCAAGCTGATGGTTCAATGAATGAAACAAGCTGATGAGTTAAATATTGAACCAAGCATTTGAACTTACCTTTGAACCAATAGTTTAATCATCTCATTGAACCTATTTGGTTGAACCAAGGCGTTGAACCAAAACGGTTCAAGCCAATGGTTCAAGCCAATGAACTGAGTGAATGAAACAAGCAGATGAACCTATTCATTGAACCAAGATGTTGAACCAAATTTTGGTTCAACGGTTCAAAAAAAGCTTTGAAAAATGTCTTTGAGCCTACTATTGAGCCTATATATGTTGAACCAAAGGATGAACTAAAATAATGAACCAACTAAATGAAATAAAGAATTGAACCAAAAGACACTGAGTGAAATAAAGCATTGAACCACTTGGTTGAACCGAACAATTAAACTGTTCCTTTGGTTGAACCCGCCATTGAACCTTGAACCCGTTGAACCTTTGAACCCATTGGTTCAATGGTTCAAGCTGATTTTTGCACTCATATGATTGATGATGAATATTTTCAACTGAAACAAAGCTCTGAACCAATCTCAGAGAATGACTAAGTGTTGAAAACTAATTCTTTTAACTGAAACCACTTGCAGAAACCTTTGAACCTACAAAGTCTATAGATTTTATGAGAAGCTTTGAAAATGAGGAATTTGAATGTCTAAGACAAATTTTTGAAAATGGAAGATACAATTTTGGTCTATAGGACCAAAATAGTTCAAATGTTGTCCCAAAAATGATTGTTACTTTTGGAGGACAACAGCTAGCTCCAGTTGGGGAACTTCTGTCAATTGCAAAATAAATTGAAAGGAGTAGAATTCAGAATCTCTAGTGTCTTCAAGTGTATCATTGGGATTTGGAGTCATGCTACCCAAAAATTAAAGGCATCAAAATGAAAATAAATAAAACAAAATAGAAATAAAATTGTACAATTATACATATATACAGAGGTAATGATCTGGTACTTCAAGAGTTGAAGTGTTTCAGATGCTACCCATTATGGGGCAGAGAAAAGAGTATGCCATCTTGGTATTTCAATAAAAAGCTATTTTCACCCATGTGATAATGAATTATGAATGAGCCTCTCCAAAGGGAATCAAACTTTCCATGCATTCCCTTTGGTTCTCTTCTTTTGTCCCACAGCAAGACTTGATCCCCAATCTAGAAATCACAATTTCTGGCCTTCTGATCAAATAGTTTCTTTACCAGACTTTGATGAGCAACAATTCTATCCACCACCATGGTTCTCTATTCCTCCAGCTAAGTCAAATGCATGATTATTTTGTCAAGAGAACTCTCATATGTCTGATCTTCAATGGCCTTCACCAATTTCAAGGCTGGTAACTCTAAGGTAATTGGTATCTCAGCATTAATATCATAAAGAAGTTGAAAAGGGGACATACCAATTACCCTCTTTGGCATGATCCTGTCTACCCATAGAGCATAAACCAATGCTTTATGCCATGTCCTTTGATTATCATCTCTTAATTTTTTGATAATAGTTACCAAATTCTTATTTCTAGACTCAGCTTATCCATCCCCTTGTGGAAAATAATTAGAAGGAGAGGGCGTAATTCCATAATGAAAATAAAATTGCATAATTTCTTGAGAGGTGAAACAAGTTGCATTATTAGTAACAATTTTGAGTGGAACTACAAACTTGGAAATGATATTCTCTTTGAGGAAGTTGCATACAACTTTTGAAGTAGCATGCTTAGTTGGGATTGCTTCTACCCACTTGGTGAAATAATCAGTTACTGTAAGGACATAATCATGTCTAGCACTTGAAGATGGGTTTATTGTCCCAATGAAATCAAGTCCCCATTTTTGGAAAGGTTCCTCTATGATTACTGGCTTGAGAGGTAGAGCAGCCAACTTGGGTCTTCTAACAAATTGCTGGCAAAGTTCACATTTCCTCACCCACTTATGTGCATCTTGGAAAAGAGTTGGCCAGTAATACCTGGCTCATAGAATTTTGTGAGCAGTCATAGGGGTAGAAAAATGTCCTCCACAGGATAGATTGTGGAAAGATTTCAAAATTTGTGTTTGCTTTTCTTTATCTACACAACGAAGGAAAACTCCATCTATGCTTCTCTTGTATAGGCCGTTATCCCAAAGGACAAAATTGGCAGCTTTCAACCTGATAGTCCTCTTTTATTTGTAAGAAAAATGAGTAGGACATTCACCATAAGTCAAAAAATAGGCAATATATATGTACCATTTATTGGTAGTGGATACAAAAAGGACTGTTGGCACATCTTCCACTTCAGCTTCTTCAGGCTGTATATCTATTGGCTTATTGTTAGCCATTAATTGGCAAAGGCCTTTACCTCTGACCAGCTTTGTCAGCTTGATATCTAAATCAAATTCTTGGATCTTTGAAATATAATTACCTCTCTTTATGCCAAACTCTTGTTGAATTAATATAGACTTGACTGTAGCATCAGGAACTAAAGCAATAATATGTAAATTTAGAATATAGAAGCAAAAATGTTTGACTGCTTTTACCAAGGCATAGGTGTCCTTCTCTATATTTGAATACTTCATTTCATGGGTTTTGAGATGGAAACTCATGAAAGAGATGGGGGATTCCATACCTTCCTTATCCTATTGAACAAGAATCACTAAAAGAGTATGCTCAGATGCATAGCTATAAATGATGAAATCCTTGTGGTAATCTAGACAAACCAAGGTAAGGGCATGAGCAATGGTAGTCTTCATGTCTTGAAACACTGATTTGCCTTCTTTATTCTAGCTAAAGGTAGTTTTCCCTTTCATCATATTCACAATGTGTCTTGTCTTCTTAGCAAATTCAAAAATAAATCTCTGTAAGAAATTCACTTTTTCGAAGAAAGAGTGAACAACATTTTTACTTGCAGGCAAATTCAGCTCTTGAATAGACTTGACTCTGTCTGGGTCAATCTTTATGCCTTCTTTAGACACAATGTGTCTAAGGAGTTTCCCCTCTATCACTCCAAAAATAGGCTTCTTAGGATTTAAGGAAATACCATTCTAGTGGCAGTGCTCTATCACTTGTTGTAAGTGGCGTACATGATCAGATCGACGCTTTGAAGAGACAGTTAAATCATCAAGATATACCACTATGAATTTTCCAATTTCATCTTTGAAGGACATGTCCATAGCTCTCTAAAAGGTATCACCAGCATTTATTAATCCAAAAGGCATTCTTTTAGATGAAAATGTACCCCAAGGCATGATGAATGTAGTCTTGTGTTGGTCAGCTTTATCAACTTCAACTTAATTATAACCTGAGAAGCCATCTAGCATTGATAACATTTTTGATCTTGTTACTATTTGAAGTACTTGGTCCATGATTGGCAAAGGGTAATTGTCTTTTAGAGATGACTGATTCAGATTCTAGAAACCTACACAAATGCAAATTTTGCCATTTTTCTTCCTTACAGGTACTATGTTTGCGATCCATGTAGAATCATGGATTGGGAAAATAATTCTACCATTTAACATTTTCTGTATCTTAGACATAATAGTACCTAAAATTTTTGGATTGTATTATTTGGATTTCTACTTGTAGGGCATTGAATCACCCTTGAGAGGAATATGATGGGAGATTTCATCAGGTCTAAGAGACTTCAGGTCTTCATATGAGTATGCCAAGACATCAATGTATTGATGGAGCAAAGAAGTGAATTTGAATCTTTCTTTAGGGGTGCAACACTTACCAATGTTGACCATTTTGGGATTTTCTTTGTTGGTTAGATTCACTTGGTCAAATCCTCGAGAGAGATTTGAATCTATTTGCTATTGTTTAACAAATCTATCATGCTTGTCAAATAGCTTCTCAAGAGAAACCAGGCCTTTAGGAATTTTGTTTCCTTTTAGCTGTAGAAATTCTTCATTTACATCTGAACTAGATTCAGAAAAAGATTCAAACTTTTGAGATTTGCTACCTTCAAAATATAGCTATTCAAAATTGTCTTTTCATTCCAAGAAAACAATGATCTGATGATCATCATTGAATATTTGCCAATGATCAACATTTTCAAGAACACTTGGTCTATAGACCAGCTCAATGGTATATTTGTCTTCTTTAAAATTAGAATGAGGAATTAAAAGAGTTCCTAAAATAGCAAGTGTATCAGCTCTATCATTAGAATCTCTTAGAATGGCAGAAATATTGAAAGCATCAAAGCTTTTAATTTGATCCCAAACTAGGTTATGGTAGTAATGTAACGTCTTATTCTTGGTTTGATATAAATTTCTCACTTGACAAACCACTAATTTGGTGTCCCCTTTAGCATAAAGAGACTTAACACCTCTTTCTTAAGCAGCCTTCATGCCCATAAACAATGATTTATATTTAGCTATATTGTTTGTGTTGCTAAATTGTAATTTATAGGATGAAGGAAACATATCTCCTTGAGGAGATATCAAGATAATTCAAGCTCCTAAACTAGTAGAGGAATAACTACCATCAAATTCTAGAGTCCAAATCTCATTAGACACTAACTTTACTTTAGACTTTCCCTCATCAGAGACAGAGGGCCCTTCTTCATCTGTATATAAAAATTAATTACCCATACCTATGGATTCAAAAAGGATTTGAGCTTCAAGAGTTGATGTCTTGGTAACTACATACTTTGCTTCCTTTTCAGGAAGTAATCTTTTCATCAAACCTCGAACAGGGATCCTTACCTCAGATAGATCCATGTTTAGTTCTCCTCCCACATCTTTACAAAAATTCTATCCAGGTAAAATGCCATAAGATACTGGGACGTCAACCACCAAGATAGTCATCTTAATCCTCTTGTCTGGAAAGGCGGTGAATGCAAATTAGGCATCTTTGATTTGCCCCAGCAATGGTACTTGCTTATTCTCCATGGAGAAACATCTCCCAAATGTCTTGGTCAATGTGAGACCAAGAGAATCAATGACTTTAGTAGGCATGACATTATCAAATGTGCCTGAGTCTATTATACAATTACTTAGCTTGTGGCCATTGATTAATAGGGAAACATAGAAGGGTTCTATTTTTTCAAGAGTAGCTGGAGGAGTAATGACTAGATTATTTGGAATAGGCGTATTTTTTGGAGAATCAAGAATTACTTTTTTAACCTTTTGTCCTATAGGGATGGTCTAATTTTTAACATATTGAACCAGCTTATTTAGTTGATTCAGATTAGACTGCAAGTATTCAAATTCAGACATCTATATTTTTATTTTTTTAACATGATCAATTATGTCAAATGGTTGAAATGAGTTAGGTATAGAGAAAGGTACTTCAACTTTTTGAATTTTAGGAGGGATGGGATGTGGGTTGGTTTGTGAATTAGAAGTAGAAGGGGAAGGTGTAATGGATGTATTTACCTTTTGAGTGATTACTAGATCTTTTGGTTGAAAAGGTAGACCCATCCCATGCTTGACAATTGTGACTACTGGCTATGATTGCTCTTTTATCTTTTCTTTATCAGCTTGCTGGACTGATTGGTTCTTAGACCTGGTAAACACTACATATGATCCATCTAAATCTTCTCCTTTGCTTCCAGGTTCATCCTGGTAATTAAGGAAACCAATGTGGGAGTCACCAGCTGATTCTTCTTGACTATATTCAATGATATTAGCATAATTTTCTTGATTTAATTCAATCTAATAAGAGAATTCTGATTCTACTTCAAGATATCCCATTGTTGAATTGGTTGGAGGAGCTTCCAGGGCAAGTTTCCCTTGTGGGGGAGGAAGGCAATTTTGTTGTCCTTAGTTTCTGGTAACATTGCCCTGATATGACTAATTTGGGAATGTCCTTCTATATGTAGGAGTAGAAGACATTCCTTGAGCCATTTGCTTCTTAATATCAAGTAACTCATTTGCTAATTTCTACACCATTGGATCTGTGGTGCTTGTAGATGCAAATTCAGAAGATGATGAAGCTCTATTTCTATTTGGATCTCTTCTTATTTTCCCTGCTAAGATGAGATCATCTTCTACTTTAGTGGCCAAAATTTGAGCTACAATGAGATCTATTTAACCAACACATCTTAAGAGGAAACTGATTTAGGTAGCTGAGAATTAATGAAAAGAGATTTGAGATTCTTATTTATGGGTCTAGCAATGACAGGTATTCTATTTCTCAATTTGTCAAATTTAGCTATCAAGTCTCTCATAGGCTCATGAGGCTCTTTCTTCATCTATGTAAGTTGATCCAAAAGTGTATGTGCATCTTCTATAGGTTTGAATCTAGCTTCAAACTTTGCTTTAAGATTATTCCAATCAGTCACAGATTGAGCCTGTAGATGGTAAAACCAATCTATAGCAAGACCTTGTAGTGTTTCAACAAAAATCTTGACTGCTACATCTTCAAACTCTACTTTGATTACTCCATGAGCTATACTAAATTCTGAAATATGTTCATCAAGATGAACTTTGCCATCACCATAGAATTTAGGGAGATTCTTCCTAGAACTGCGTGGGAGCTCATGTAGAGGAGTAAGATTGAGGGACCTTTAACTACCATTATAGGATTCTAAAAAGGAGGGATAACAAATCTCAATGGGGTAATTATAGGCACAACTTTATCAACAACAAAAGTAGATACTTCATCTGGTAATGGGGATCTGGCTTTAGTAGGAGGGAAGCTCTTAGTTCATTGGAGATGAGATGGTGAAGGAAATAGATCAAAATCACTTTATTGTACCAGCTCAAACATAGGATCAACGATACCTTTAGCCCTTTGACTTCATGTATACCTTGGATCTACCAGATTGTAAAACAAAAATGGAAAAGAATTAACCTTTCTTTAGTTAAAACTTGGGGCTTTAAACTATGCATTCTTTCCTTATGAGTGTGGAGGTGATTGAATAGGCTATAAATGGATAATGGGTATTTCCCTAGTGGAGTCACCAAAAAATGTTGGTTAAATATTTTATCTACCAGTGTACTGGTAAACAAAATAGGTTTGATTAGCCAAAGTAGGAAGATTAGTCATCTAAATGTGCAAGTTTATCACATCAGAAGGACACTGCTCTCTCCTCTCATCAAGGGGAGGTTCCCTGTGGATATGTTATGTATATGTATAAATAAAAAATAATACTTAGGGATAGGACCAGACATCCATCTCTCTTTCTTCAAAGATGATGTATACAGAACAAAGGAAAAACTCAAGGGAATGATAGACAACTCTCCTCTTCTTTCAAAAAAATTATTCAGTCAGCCACAAGAATACTCCTGGAAATAAAAATAGAAAGTAACTGGGAGTATGGTAACCAGCAAATCGAGACAGAGCACAAAGTCTCTACCTGAAATGCTTAAGGGTAATATGTGAAGGGCAATGAAAGCTTAAAGTATTTTCAAAGTCCTTTACATAGTAATAAAAATAAAACACATTGAAGGTAGCTATGGGGGCACAAAGTCTCTCCATAGTTGATTCTTCAGGACACCTTCCTGACTAATTTTACTAATCCTGCTTGTTAAATTAATGGAACAGAAAAGATATCACAACACAAAGTCTAAAAAAGTCCCTTGCTTTCTTATTCCATTAACAAAATATGATTAGCAACATGCACTCTGGATGACAAGGATTCTACTTATAGTATATCCAACATTGATGTGTATCACCAATTAGGGGTTAAATGGAAATATATAATGATAAGAGTGGTGGAGTTATAAACTAAAGAACTGAACACCATTACTCACACACATAAATATCAAACCATAAATCCTTAGCCTTCCAACATCTTAGATGATTATATCATAAACAATTTGGGTAGAGTTTTCTTCAGATTATCAAAAAAAAGATATCCTTTACAATGAAAGAAAGTCCCTTATATAGCTACTTCAAGAAGGACTTGGGAATAGTAATACATCATGATGCATTGGGAAATGTTAGGAAGATAGGCTAGAAATTTGGGGCATTTTACCCATTTGATATTTTCAATGTAGATAAACAAGCCACGTAATTGAAAGATTGCAACTTTCAATGTTTAACTGGTGGTCTGATCTTGTCTTCATCATTCCTCCTTTCCTAGTTAATTAAATCAGGCCATGAATTCATTCATTGTTCTATCTTTCCTCACTTTCAGCTAGTTTTGGTCTTGAATTCTAGGAATGAATTTGTGTCTATGAATTCAAAGGATCAACATCTATTTCATTATCTTCAATTTGACATTCGCGCGCCCGTCACTATGTTTCCAATAGCTAGTCATCTATGTTGAATTTGATGTCTTCGAGTGTGTCAGCCCTTGGTCCTCTTTTGGCTTTCAGCTTTCTACTTGGCACTTTTGTAGATTGGACTTACCCTTTTGGGCCTTGAGAAATGATCCTTGTCGAGTTGGAATGATCCTTCACTTTGGCCATCGAGAGTCCCTCGTAAGGGCACTTGGCCTTCGGGGTCCTTTGGCAGCCCTTTGCCTTAGCAGTTCCTGCAGACAAATCCCTGGGCTTTCTATTTGAGGCCTCCTTTGGGAAAATGTTCCCCATAGACATTTCCTAGGGTGTTTTCTCCTGTGAATGTTCCTCACAGACATTTTCCCCAGGTGTTTTCTCTCGCGGGTAATTTCTGCAGACATTTGTTATGCGGGAAATTCCCGTGGACAATTTGCCCAGGGAAAATTCCCATGGACAAAAGTCTACAGAAATTTGTTTTTTGAAGTCTTTGACTAGTCTTCAGACTTTGCCTACATTTGCTTAGAATTATTTCAGAATTTTTGTTCGAAGGAATTCCTTCAGACAAAAGTCTGGGGAAAATTCCTTAGTCAATTTTAAATGCCTTAAACATTCTGAAAGAATTACCTTTCGAGCTTGTTTGAAAATGACCCTTCCAAAGGGTGCTTTTATAGATTAAGTGTCCTCCGTAAGGGCACTTTTCCTTTGAGAAGTCTCCTTTTGCATTCAACTACCCCTTTGAACTTTGATGTTGAACCAATCAGTTGAACCAAAAATGGTTCAAGCCATTGGTTTAATGAATAAAACAAGCTAATGAATTAAACATTGAACCAAACATTTGAACTTGCCTTTGAACTAACAGTTGAACCATCTCATTGAACCTATTCGATTGAACCAAGCTGTTGAACCAAAATGGTTCAAGCTAATGGTTTAAGCCAATGAACTGAGTGAATGAAACAAGTGGATGAACCTGTTCATTGAACCAAGACATTGAACCAAATTTTGGTTCAACGGTTCAAACAAAGATTTGAAAAATGTCTTTGAACCTACTGTTGAGCCTGTAGATGTTGAACCAAAGGATGAACTAAAATAATGAACCAACTGAATGAAATAAATAATTGAACCAAAAGACACTGAGTGAAATAAAGCATTAAACTGCTTGGTTGAATTGAGCCATTAAATTGTTCCTTTAGTTGAACCCGCCATTGAACCTTGAACTCGTTGAACCTTTGAACTCATTGGTTCAATGGTTCAAGCCAATTTTTTCCCTCAGATGCTTGCCAATGAAGATTTTCAACTGAAACAAAGCTCTGAACCAATCCTAGAGAATGACTAAGTGTTGAAAACTGATTCTTTTGACTGAAACCACTTGCAAAAACCTTTGAACCTACAAAGTCCGTAGATTTTTTGAGAAGCTTTAAAAATGAGGAATCTGAATGTCTAAGACAAATTTTTGAAAATGGAAGATACAATTTTGGTCTGTAGGACCAAAATAGTTCAAATGTTGTCTGAAAAATGACTGTTACTTTTGGGGGACAACAAATGACATGGTTTTTATTTGAAATACCATTACTCCTTTAACTTCACTCCATTTTAAATACCCTTTCAAATAAGAGAAAAATATATGCATTAAAACATTCTTGCCCTAATAATTACATTAATTCATATTAATTTATCTTTATTTCTATATTTACTAGTTTTATTAACTATTGGCCTCAAACCCATATCTTGATTCTTATATCCCACATAGCCTTTATCCCATCCTAAATTCAATTAATCCCCTCATTAAACCCATAATAGACTCTATTACCTACTAACCTATTTCTTAAACCCACTAGCCAATTTTAAATTTAAAAATAATCTACCTACCCACCCACCACCCTACACTAGCCTCTCTTAAAACCCTAAACCATATGAGGATATATCTAGAATTGGAGGATTCTAAAAATATTCCCCAAACTAGTCCCCTTCTCTAGAATTTTCTAATTCTAGAGATTTCCAATTTCTTAGCCCTTGATATCAATGGCCCAAATTTGAATTTGTACCATTTATCCTTCCCTCTTTGCCTATAAAACTAATCTCTCCATCCAACTATTAATCTTTTAAGGAATCCATGCCCATTTGGCAACTTTAACTTAGATCTCTATAACCAATCCATTATCAACATCTCTAATCAGGCATCATAGTGTAACTATTAGTCTAATAATTCAAGCGCATGTCCTAGAATGGAGGAATGAGAAGGTAAAAATAATGGTAAGAATGTTATATTTTATTTTATTTATCTCCTCTATCTATTCCTACTCATGATATCAAGTTTTGGGTTATTATTATCATTTTGATAATATTGATTAAACTTAAAATTTGGTGCATAGTTGCATCATATTTATGACTTAATTATAATGTGTATATGTTTTTTTATTCATTAAAATTGAATGAATATTCACTTACCATGTCCTTTCCACACCTATCTATTTATGAATTGTATTTTGTAGGTTATATGAAGTGTTAAAGGTTGATGATTAGATTTGTAGTGTAACAAGGTTTAATAGTGTTTTAAAGTAGACCTCTCTCCCTTTACCTTGAAGATATTGTCAATACATCAAGACCTCCATGTGAAACACTCTTGAAAAATAATCCTTAGAGATAGTATTTGAGTCCATTTATAGTTCATTAGTTTTTTATGAGTTCAAATTGAGTGGATGAACCAACAATATAGGTGTATCACCATCGATAGAATAATATTTACATTTCAATTTATTTTTATCCCTTTTCACCTAAAAAATAAAGTAAGTTTTAGCAAACTGAGCAAAGTTGATATATTTGGAGGAGCTGGCCTCACAATCTAGAGGTTTGGTCTAGCTACAAGTATCCCATAACCTTAGACCATTTCAATGTTAGTCTAAGTTTGAAGAAGATCTAAGTAGTCTACTTTAATAGGGTACAATTGGGTTACTAATAGTATCATCATATAATTCACTTAAAATGTCCCATACTTGCTTGATATTCCTTGATCATTCTAAGTAACCAAAGAAGCAAGATCATGCCATGTGGCATGATCTCAAGCACCTAGAGGATCAAAATATCTATCTCTTTGTTCAATGTCTTTTAGAGGAGTAAAACTTTTAGGTGTTGACAAGTTGATATTATCAATTGAATTTAGACCTAAAAATATATAGTTATCCATTAGTTTTTAAATAAAGTATAGATGTCAACCTTTAAATTTCATGTAAATTGACTAAGACATAAATCTTGAAAGACAAGATGAGAAAACCATTAAATTTAGTAATTGAAAATGGGGCTTTGTAGACACTATTTATGAATTATATAACACCTTAGTATTATACACTTATAAAATACATGTCATGGATGTAACTTCAGCTCATATACCTTTCTTTCTATTAAAATTCTTCCATACACTATCTCTCCATGCTTAATTTCTTATATCTTAGTCTGACCAATGTTATTATGATGACTCAGGCCTTTCATCTTGCTCAAAATGCTAGAAACTTGTTTATCTTCCATCTATACAAACTATGGACTTGTACATATTTTCCAACTTTACAAACACTTACAACATAGTTATACACTTACATCAATACAAATTTCCTATCCCAACACAATTATACAGTGCCTAAAGTCATCTAGTTTATAAATTAAACAAATCTTAATGGTCTCCCTAAGTTCTTTTATGTGATATATTTTCTAAATGGATTGGTGTAAATATAATATGAATCCTCATTCATACCTCACCTAACCTAGAATAAAAATCACTCAATCAAGCACTCAAGTGAGCAACTCTTCCCCATTTTCTCCTTTTTTATATCAATCATAGGGATAAAAAATATACAAGTATTAAGTACCAAAGGATCACTCCATGACACACATTTTTTATGTTACAATCTAGGTCACTATTTTACTTGATTATCACATTGCATGTCACACACAAGTTAACATGTAGGGGAGAACTACATAAGTTAGAGTCCCTCTTTAGATTATTTATGTATGTATTTCTCATTGATGGATGGGTCTTTGTTGCACCATGAAATTATGCTCCCACTAACCCATTTTTCCCACAACCATAATGAATATGAAGAATTAGGTTTTTCTCATTTGACAAGGAATGACAATCCATGATCTAGATTTTAATGCACTAAAGTAAAGGTGACACAAAACCCAAAATCATCTAGGTGGTTGCATATAATTTAATCAAGTATTATATAATATACACCTATCTATGAGTTATATAGTAGCATCGACGTAACCATCATAGGGAGATGTAAGTGTCCACAACTATAGAGGTATAATTTTTAGAATCAAATAACTTGTATAGAATCCATATCCAATATACTTTATACCTATTCCAGATCTAAATCTATATTATTATTTAAACTAGAAAATTATCTTATTTCATCATCATTAAAATATTTATCATAATTTAACTTTCTATTTTTAGCATATCTCAACATAATAATTTTAGTATATATTTTATCAAAGTTTTAAAATAATTGGCCTACTTTAGAGATAGTCAGCCATCATTATGTCCTATTATATCTATACCCATTTAATTTTATATTTCTCAATCTATATTTTAGTGTTAAAAATTTAGTGAACCTAGCCTATGATCCCCCAAAACCCTAGATATTGATTTATGGTTTCTTGATTATTTGTTTATAATTTATAATTTATGATTTAACAAGGTTTTTCAAGTTAAAATTTAAATTTACTTTTCTATTAATATGTTCAATATGTATGTATGTGTATCTCATTATATTTTACAATTTTTAATTATAGAAAAAAAATCTATTTTAATATTCTAATCCAAGGTATCATCTAAATAAATAAGTAAATATGTCAATATGATGAGAGGGTTTCAAAACAAAATTTGAATTTAAGCCTTATTTACAACTCTTATTCAAATAATATTGTGATTCTTCCTCCTAAACCTAAGGAGGGTGATAACTACTATCCATCTAACTAGGTCAATGATATCACTACTTTGATATGTAAGGTAGATGGTTTATTTATGCATATTCAATCCAAGGTACCTAGGTTGTATGATTGTGAATCCCTAAAAGGTCAAATCACTAGTATGAGAAAGTCATTAAAAGAGTTACAAAATCATATTACACACCTATATAATCCAACACATAGTAGTGTTAATCATGTGTTTGCATCCTCATCTACCAATGTAGTACCAAATAAGGTTTCATATCTAAATGAAAATATACAATAGAATACATCTAAACTAAGTGATTAAAAAATTGACCAAAATGCTACTAAGAATCCAAGTGAAATCTTAAGATAAATAATTCAAAACAAAGTAATCAAATTACCTCTTCCACCTCTTATCAATATATCTAAAAACTATTTTGCATATCATATAAATCATGCAAATCATAGAGATTTTTATTTTGCATTAAATAATAAAATATGAATTCAAAAAAGTAGTGGTGATAATATCATTGATAAATCAACCAAGAAAACCACTCACATTATGAGTACCTCTCCTAAATCACAAGTACCAAAACAACAAATGTGGGTACCAAATAAAAATTAAAGGCAAGAAAAATTGAAATTATCAAACTTAGATCAATATAAGGTTTAAAAATTTAGATAAATAAAAGGATATAAATTTACCTATCAATAATGATATTTAGGTTTCCAAAAAATATGGTTTTGGAAAGAAATATTTATAAAATTTTGGTTATCATGGTTAAGGATTGGGAAAAAAATTGTAAGGCATAACTCATATTATCTCCATATATGATAATAGTGATTGAAAAGACTTGGGATATAGTGTAAATGTTGATTTAAATCATTAAAAGATACATTTTTTCAAACAATAATAACCCAAAAATGAAATTAAGGTTCAAAAATATCAATGGACACATCAAATATTACAACCAAGATTTATAACAAAAGAAGTAAAAAAACAAGAGATAGTTGAAAAATATAATGTTCCATATGTAGTTATAAAGGAGGAAATCACAATCAAAAATCATAATTGATTCCTCATATTAAGGCTCTTTTACTATCTTTGATCAAGTTGAATGCAATCCATTTATAGATATCAAGGTTATGAATTTTCAAGATACAAATTTTTGTTTTATGTCATTTCTTAGCTCTCTTGAAAATAAGTTTCAACATGTGGATGAAACTAATGATTTCCCAATAAGTATGGGATAAATTTAGTTAAGAGTTTCATTTGCTTTAAAATAATTTTTTATTACTTTTTAAGTTATTTATAATCTAAATGATTATAATATTGTTCCTAGAAAATCATGTTTACACTCAATAAGAGTAATGATTGATAGAAACAATAGTTGCATATAATTTTATCATTAAGGCAAGCTTACGTCCTTTTCCAACAAAATAAGTATATATTTAGATACCACACAAACAAATACAAGTAATGGCATATTATTAAATATAAAGGACATATAACATATTAAAAAATAGAAAACAAAGGCATCTTAGAATAACATTTTTAATACATCTAGCATCACTAAAGAGAAACATGCATAATATATCAAAAATTTCATCCCTTGATAAAAATGCATGATATAATTCTTAATTATTATATGCACACATATGATACATTTATTTTAGTAAATGTTAGTCATTTACCACTACTAGAATATTCTTATCCTCCTCTAGAAATAATTTTGTATCTTATAAAATCTCCAAAATTCTAAAAATACTAAAAAAGTTCAAAAATCTAAAAAAAAATTACATCTTTTACATGTTTTATTAGCTCTTTGGAATATACATTATTAGTTCCATTTTGATATATGGCATATCATTATTTTATATATACACATGTTTCACATATTATTTGAGTGTGATTTAGGCATATATAAATACATGATATATGAAATTTTAGATGTTAGGCCTTCCCTCTACTCATGTTATGTGGACATTAAGGGAATCTCCTTATTTTATCATGATACACCCATGTTTGATATTATGTACTTACACATTCCTTTATCCATGCTTAAACATTTTGCAATGTACTCGATACATTATGTACTTAATGATTTTTTCTAATATATGTGATCCATGGACTAGTATGTTATGTTTAAGCTAGTTTATTATGATTTCATTCATTCAATTACTTGAGTGTCTTGACTTGATATTATCTTAATTATTTTGATCATTTGAATATGCTGCATTATTTTTGGCCCCTATTCCATTGTTTTTCTATTTTAAAATTAAATATGTCATTATTTGTGTATGTTGACATTTGAATATGTCATATCTTGATTTGTGTACATTTGAATAAGTCATGACCCTTTGATTTTGTGGAATTTGAACATATCCATTGATTGAGATCTCCTTAGACCATTTTATTTTGATTTAGTTTTGAGCACTTGTGTTTGTGCTTGATTATTTGTGGAGATTGTAATTTTACTATATATATGTTTTTATGATATACATCATGCATCTTAGACTTGGTGTGATAATATTCTCATGTTTCAATGATATATAACTAGATGTGTTTGCTATACATACTACATATACATTAATATTTTACATGGTTATATTATATTTTTGAGGTAAGGTAACTATCATTTACTGTATACACATAATATTTTAAAATTTTTATCAAATACTAATACTTTCCATTTTTTATAAACCATCGAGTCTCAATATTTTTGATTACACACCCTAAGGAGTGAAATAGGAAAGGGGTGGGTACACCATTAGTGTTTTGTAGGATTGTTTTCCCTTATTATAGCTTATTACCAATCCAACTAGCTCCTAAACACCATTCCTTAAGCTATTACTTCTTATTTTCACCCTCATCTATTAATTTTTCACTTTCATTTACCTTTTCCTTGCCTAAATCACCTTTCAAAAAATTTTAAACTATGTCAACTAAGTTGACCCTGTATTATTTTATCATTAGCCCACAGTGCTAACGTAGTTCATTTTTAGAATGGGTTAAACAATACTAGGTCAACTGAGTTGACCCTATTGGATATA
This sequence comes from Torreya grandis, assembly GCA_037957365.1. Lineage (NCBI taxonomy): Eukaryota > Viridiplantae > Streptophyta > Pinopsida > Cupressales > Taxaceae > Torreya > Torreya grandis. The sequence goes on from JARHVA010006826.1 coordinate 262,770, forward strand.
ATTTTTGTATGGGTTAAGGGTTAGAAGTTCCTATATATACAAGATCATTTTTTCATTATTTAAAAATGTAATCAAGAGTTATTATTTGCTTTCAAGTCTTTACAATCTACTCTTCCACCATTCTACTTGAGGAGTCTTACCTTAGAATTTCTAGTTGGAGAAATTAGTCTTATGGATAAATCTTAGATGATTTGGACTTTCATAGTGATCCTTACAAACCATAACAACATCTTTTGAATCCCCTTCAGCCAAAGGATAGATTAAGTCTCGATGGGTTCATCATTTAGGTAAGTAGTTCATAACTTTGTTCTTCTCTTTAGTATATAGAAGTATCATAAATATTGGATTTAAATAATATTACTCTTCTTATTCCATGTATTAGGGTCTTGATCATCCATATCTTAATTAAGATTCTCATATGCATTTTTTGATTATTTACTAACCTAATATATTATTCCACAAGCTTTGGTGAGAAGTAGATTAGATTTGCTTTACTTATTATTAGTTTAGTGAGATATCAAAACAAAGGACTCCCTTAGGGTTATTGTATGATTGTGATTGAATGGAGGATTTGGAACCCTCCCTAACACAATGTGTTATGGTAAGAGATACCCTAATTAGGTCTATAAGATCCTCATATTGGTCATGTTCTCACTTAACAAATGCATCCCCAATCAGAAGTGTATGGTATGATCTATCTTTTTTGAGTTAACATTGATTTATAGACATGATGTGTTTTTGATTGCATAGATTCTAGTGAACCTTACATGAATATAACCATTGCATGTTTTATTTCATATTTTTCATTATTTTATCATTCTATTCTTATATATTTATGATATTGAGTCAATAATGTTGACACAATTCTAACTTTTGTGTATAGCTTTAACACACAATCACATAAATATGACTTCATTATATTTTTACAGGTTTTCCAAACTTCCAATTTAGACTACAAGGTCAATCTAGTTAACCTTGCACATTTTTAGGCTACTATTTCAGCCTACGAAGTCAACTTGGTTGACCCAATACATTTTCATGCATCTAGTTTAGCATACTAGGTTGATCATGTTGATGTAGTACATTTTTTAGGTTTTGAGCAAATAGGATCTGCAAATCTAGGAAAACCTAATTGACATAGTTGGTAGAATTTACAAGTATAAATTAGGGTACTTCAATATCAATATTATCTTCCTCTACATCCTCCAACCCACCAAAGTTCCTTTCTATCCTTATTTATCATTTTTAGTATTTTTTATAGTTCTATTTTTCACAATTTTGTCTTTAAAACTTACCTTGTTGATATAGTTTTATATTATGTGTTTTGTCTAAAAAACTAGGTCAACACTATCAACATAGTTTATTTTCATATCCTTGCTTCCACAATATATAATCAACAATGTCAACTCTATTCTATATTCTCTGTGTACACAATTGATTGAATCAACATTGTACTATGTTTCAAAGTGTAATTAACACATATATGTTATTAATTAGCTCACACATTCATTCTTTATTGGTTACATGCTTATAATAGATCATATAGTCTAATTAGGTGGTTTTCAATATACCATTTAGTTTCACTATTTTCTCTTTTATGCACACACTAAAAAATCACAAAATCTTAAAAAGTATTTTAAAAATTATTCACCCAAGGCTTACCTACTTAGATTTCATCACCAAGGAGGAAGCTGACTTAGTTTTTTGGCCAAATATAAACACATGGTTAATGTTATATTTTAGCTAAGCATCTGATAACCTTATTGCTATAATGTGTGAAGTGAGGGGGTAGAATATAGATCCCTTTTAGCCTAAATATATTAAAACCATCCTTATATTTATTTCTATTTTGTTGATTATAGATAACTTCTTATCACATCTAAAATTATACTCTAATAATCTAACAACACTCAAGATGACCACTTAGTTAGCTTTTACTTTCCAAGTTGATTAATTTTTCTTTCCTCAATTATATATTATATTGTAAAAAATTCATTAGCCAGCATTGGTGCAAAGATTTTTGTTATGTGCCTTAATTGGATCAACCTCATTGACCCAATCAATTGTGTGTTTCCTTTAATTTATTTCTTTCAGAGTAATTTCAATTTTTTTCCTATTTTAGCACACAGTCATTCCTATCAACATAGTCTCTTGTAGACTATCTATTTTTCCCTTGCCTACTATACTAGGTCTATATGTAATCAAAAATGCATCATGTATATAAATCAATCATGGATTATATGGGATAGAGCACACCTACACTTCTGATTGGGGAGCATACAATTGTTAAGCAGGAGCATGACCAATGTGAGGATAGTCTAGACCCAATTAGGAGATCACTTTTCACAACACACCATGTGAGGTAGGGTTCTAAAGCCTATAGTATAACACAATCACACAATAACCCTAAAATATTCATATGATTTAATATTTCACTAATCTAATAAAAATAAAATTAAATATAATCTAGTGCGCATCAAATCTTGTGGCACAAAGTGGGGGTTAGAAATAAAACAAAGAAACAACTAAAGTAAACATGTATAGAAAACATATACTCATATCAATGTATACAAAATCCTAATACATGAAAGAGAAGAATAAAAATGTACTATCTAAATAATATTACAAAGGAGGAATAATGTTGGGAATACTTACCTTTGAAGATGAACCCACCAAGCCTCAAACTCCCCCTTGGCCAAGGTGTTTTGCAAGATATTGTTTTGGTATGTAAGGATAACTAAGATAAATCATCTCTAGGATACACAACCTATCCAAGAATCCAAAATACTTATCCACAATATAAGATTGGAGATATAAATAAATTATTGAATATTAAAATTTATTCCCAAAATACAATGGTCAATAAGCTGATGTTCATTCACAATTATTTGCTTGATTATTTACTCATATGAAATGGTGGTAAATTGCGTTGTATATATATATTAGTATATTAACATAAAAACATTAAAAAATTTCAAATGTGCTAGGTCAACTTGGTCAACTTAACACATTTTTGGCTTTAACTAACTAGGTTAGTGATAGGTCAGCTGAGAGGCCAACAAACCAAAAGAGAGGGAATGTCCCTAAACTATGCTAGGTTGGCCTAGCATGATTGAAAGGTTAAAAGGGTGAAAATTCAAGAAATGAAGGATAAAACATAGGAAGTGATAGGAATAGGCAAAAATAAGAAGAATAATCTTGGGTTTAATCGTTTCAAGAGGATAGAGTGTGGATGGGAAGTGACAAAAGGAAAAATAATCTTACAAAGCATTGATGGTCTACCCACCCCTTTCTTGGTGTATGAATTAAGGCATGCACTCTAACATATTGAGAGTCAATAGGTTTATTCAAGATAAAAAGTGTCAATAATCAAAAAAAATTATGTATACATATGCCCTAGTTGAAGCTCATCATGTGCCATGTAAGTGTAACATGGGATGGTACTTCTAAAGAAAATATGATAAGAAATAATGTTGATGCTAAGTATGGTGAAATAAGTAGAAAATAAGATAAATTAAAGGACAAAAATGAAAAACACATACCTTTAAATTACCTTAGTGTTGTAGATAAATAAGTAGACTGCAAGAAATGAAGGTGTCTAATGTAGAGTACACTAAGTGAACCTATAAAAGTTAGTGCAAAAAAAAAGCCAAAAATTGAAATTTTTTGAATATAAACATATGATAGTGGAAAATAATCTCTACATGATCATGATTATAATTCATTTTATGGTTTTAAAAATAGATGAGTAGAAATAAATATAGAGGCAAAACAAGGAATCTACCTGAAAGTAAATGAAAGAATTGAGCTGCTAAAAAGTAGTTTTAAATAGGGAAAAAGAGAATTCATTTTGAATTGTGAAAGAGATAAAATAGAGATATAAGACCAAATAAGGCTATGATGGTGAGGGAATGGCATGTTATATGAGGAAGACTCCCACAAGTGGTAGTAGGTACACTATAGGTATGCAACTACATATCTCAAACTAGTTTTTGAAATTTGTATTGAATTAAGTGAGTTTTTGTTAAAATTTTATTTTAAGAATTTATATATGTCAAAATTGAGAAAAATTAGATTCTAAGGGTATAAAATAGAAAGAAGCAAAATCATTTTGAATGGTCTAGGAAGAAAGTGAGTGAAATGCACATTTTGGGGAAAACGTACTAGGTTAGCACACATAATGCACTAGGTCAACCAAGGGATGAAATATGGTAGAATCCATATGGTTGACCTAGTAGGTACGGATGACCTAATGTAATATGCAAGTTCATAAGCTAGAATGGAGTGAGTAACTATTCCACAAGGTCTAGAATGAAAATTTAGTACATTAAAGGGGAAGATAAGAGGGTTCACTTGAAATTTGAAGTTAACTAGAATAAAAATAGGGAAATTTTGGTTAAACTAGGTTGACCAAAGAACCAAATAAACACGTAAAAGTATTTAAAAAGTTAAAAGAGGGATAGAATGGATTAAAATGACCAAAGGAGGGTAAGAGGGACAAAAAAAGATAGAAATAGGATAAAATTAATAAGGTAAAATTAATTAGACTTGTTTTTAATTAAAATTGTAAAAATAATGTGTAAATAATGTATTGTGATAATACATGACATGGAGGAACTAATACATCCTCTATTGTTTCTTGGTTTTAGAGATGACCAAGATTCTAAAGGTTGGTTTATGTGTCTTGGTTGCAAGATTTTTTAGATAGATTATCAAATGGGAGGTATATCTAATATGTGTAGGATCCCCCTTAGCAATGACCTATTAGTCATTTTCCTAGGATGTTGGGAATAATTTACTAACACATATAGATAGGAGGTGTATGGGGATGTGATAGAGGTGGGTATCACACTAGAGGATATCCATGCCATCTTTGGGCTACCCATAGTAAGAGCACCGATGACCACAAGGATACCAGATAACTAGAAGAGAGGAGAGCCTTAGCCATGTGGGATACAAGCTTAGAGAAAATATTGAGAGGATGGATAGTTAATATGGATGATATGTATATATCACATATTATGGACCTCTATAAGGTGGTAATAGTCTTTTTGACATAGTGAGTGCTCTATCATAATTCAGATGGAAAGGTACCACTATTCATTGTAGCTTTGAGTACGATGATGTTAGAGGATGAAGTATTATATGATCTAGGTTTTATAATTTGGGTTTATCTTGTACATGATATATTCAAGATGTTGATCATGGTTAGAAGACTATGGGACTGATCATACTATTAATAACACATATATATGATATATTTCACATATATCGATTGGATGGGTTGCCCCATGTGGTCAATGATGGGTTACATTAAGTGTAGAGATGGAGAGATGACTAGGTAGCATGGGTCATGCCCCACATACTAGTGCTATAGTTGATGATATGTGTAAACATCATGTGTTAGCTGTATGGGCACATAATAGATGCATGGGTAAGCTAACACATAGCTACACTAGCACTAGAGAGGAGAGAGGTGGTTGGACACTAAGCATGGTGGAGAGATCCACATTTAGTGGCATGGGTACTAGGATAGATGGACCTACCTTATTTGGTGATATTTATATTGATGCTCGACTAGTGGGCTTGATATGTGAGGGAGCCATGAGGGAATAAGGGACTCATACAATTGATATAGAGGCCAATACTAAGGCCATACTAGGAGAAACCATGGACTAGTTAAGAATGATGAGTGGTAAAGAAGGAGGTAAATGAGGCAAATATACTAGATGTACCACTACCAACCCTGAATCAAGATGAGAAATGACCATTAAGGAAATAATAATGATAGAGATAGGAGAGTGTTCATACTATAGATATCCCAAATGATCTCATATATGAGCCAAAGGAGATGATAAAGAGACCACTCAAGTAAAGGTTGAGATGAACATGAGCCATGATAGCCAGGTTCAAGCTGAGGAGGTGACCTACTGAGGAGGTACCAAGAGGCCATGCAAATGGGGAGACTATGCTAGGTGCTTTTGTAAATGATGATATCATGAGATCCAAGACATAGATAGGTATGAAGATGGTTAAATTATTTCTTAAGTTTTTATTTAGTAATAGAGAGACATAGATAGACATTATGAGATATGATAGTGATCTAATATCCACCTAGTGTGATTTTCTAGGTGTACTTAAGGATGAGGAGGAGAGATGGGGGTCCCTAATGAGGTAAGCCCTCTATGACATCCTAGATAAGACTCTATAGCCATATAACCCCATGAAACTAGAGGATTCAAGTGTACCATTTGCCCTAACTCAAGCAATCTAGTTTAGATTAGTTGGCAAGGTAGTGATTTAGATATAGGTGTAGAGAGAGGATGCAACCATTACTAGAGATGGGTGTAGGTGAGAGACATGCCTATTATAAGTTAGTAGATGAGAGAGTTATTAATTTTGAGATACATATATGTAGGAATATATAGTGATGCAAACTTAGATGATCTAAGCACATACAACTACCTAAGCTGAGTTGGTGCAGGCACAAGTGTAGATAACATGCATATAGAGATAGGTAAAGGGGTTGAGATATCAAATTGCCTCATTTTAATGTGCCATTTATAAGATTCAAATTGAATCCTTAGCTGGTAGCATGGCTAGGCTAGGAGATAGATATGATGGAGCTTAGCCCTAGTGTTGAGGATTTGTATATGGTTGTATATGTTGTATCAAACTCATGGTGTGTGTGTTTATATATATATATATATATATATATATATATATATATATATATATATATACATACATATATATATATATACATATATATATACATATACATATATACATATATACATATACATATATATATATATACATACATATATATATATATATATATATATATATATACATATACATACATACATACATATATATATATATATATATATATATATATATATATATATATATATACATGCATGTGTGTGTGTGTGTGTGTTGTCTTTATGATGGTTGTGTTTTTGGATGATTTTGGATATATTTCTTTCTAGTACGTGTATTTAGTTTTGTTATATATGTTATAGGAAATATATGTGGTGTGATTTATTTTATATAATTATGGAATACACATACATGGTTAAAAAGAAATAGGTGAAAAAAGGACTTGGAAAAATATAATAAATCAAAGAAATGTACTACACACTAGTTCAAGTTGTGAAATGTCTAATAAAAAAAATGACTAAGTATAAAAATTTAAAAAATGACAAACAAGATGGTAAAAGGGGATTTTTTTTTAAACCAATGAAAAGTATTTTTGCACCAAATTAAAACAAGTAAAATCATACTAAATATCACATTGGGAAGTATGATAAATAATGTAATAAAATGGAAGGTATGTAAAAGGGAACAAATGGTAATAAAAAAAATCTAAATTAATTCAATCAATTATACTATATCATGAATGAAAGTACAAAATAAAAATAAAATTAATAAAAATTTGGTCTTAAATTGATCATACTAATTCAAGCTGGGGAAGTATGTGAATTTGAAGAAATGGTCGTAATCTTACATGCACTCAAAAAATAAGGAAATAAAAGGAAAAATAAAAATGAAGTAAGCATAGAAAATACTAAATATCAAGATGGGAATCATATAAATGACATGTAACCTCATAATCAATCAAATATCATATCATATTTTACACATAATTTTGGATGGTGACTTATTTATTAAAAAAAATTTGAGGAGGGTCGGGTCCTATCCACATTCTTACACTACAACTCAAAAAATTAAAACCCAAGGGGTACCAAACCAATATTGGTAAGTAGAAGGATAAGTATGGTAAATCAAGTTTGTGGGTAATAGGATGGGAAACATGGTAATTTGTGAGGGGTTCTAGGTAATTTCCATGGTCTTATAAAGCAAATCATAAATTATATCCCATTGGGGAATGATAAGTAAGTAAACAAATATTTCCCAAGAGGAAATATGAAGGAAAAGGAATGGAAAAGGGAGTGTAAGAAGTAATACTTAAGTATCTTATGAGAATACCTTAGGGGGATAGAGGCATACTATGGACATGAAAAGATACTAAGTGACTAGTGGTCTTCTATGTACAAAGGAAACATGTTTGCTATAAACATAAAGCTTTGTAGAAAAATAGATGTGCTACTAAGATCAACTCATGATGGTAGATTGGTACAAGGAAAAATAAAATTGACCTACCTTCCCATGACGTGTTCCCAACTCCTTGAGATCCCTTATAGAACTATCGATCTACTATGAATATTGGGTACTTTCATGAGAAAGTAGGTATCACTAAAATATTTTTGTATTCTCATATTCTAGTTTACTATCCTACCACACCCCAAATAACCTTATCTCTACTATGAGGCCAAATATTGAATTCGAGCTTCTATTAAAATAATGATATGTACTTTGAATCACATATTTTAGTGTGATTAGACTTTTAAGAATATTCAATATTTTTATTTTTTGATAACATTACCTTTTATTTAAATGATTTGGATTTTAAATTTATTTTGATGGATTTTTAAGATTCCTCCTTTGTATGGATTTGGAATGACCAATCATGAGAGAGATAGTGATGCATATGAATAAGCTATAGGCTAAGTCTAAAGAAAGCTGAGTAACCCAAGAAAAAATATTGAATAGAACATTTTGGCTTGATAACAAATGTAGTATGTGATATCAAGTCTCAACTATGTATAAGCTTATTTTTATGAAAAAGGAAGAAGGGAAAAGGGATATCAAAAGGAGGACTAGTGAAAATAAATATTAATGAGAAATATTTCTTGAAAAATGATCACATGGTAATACGAGATAGTAACCAAAGGGAAGAGGGTAAATATAACCAAGTAACCATGATAACTATCTCTAAAATATAAAGATAAGAAATCATGAAATCATGAAGATACAAGGGAAGTGTTTTGAGAAAAAATCTAAAGGAAAATAAATCAATGATAAGGGAAAGATAATCATGTGTGAAATGTAAAATGACAACATAATATAAGTATAATACAAAAAGAAGGAGAAACATGCTATAAGATAAGAAATAATTTGGCACAGTGTCAAATGATATAATCAAAATATAAATAAGATTGGAGCACACATCCAATCTAAAAATAAATGAGAAAGCACCATGAATATGCTCATAAATACTAGTAAATCTATCCACACACATTATGTAATACATCAGATAAATCTCTATGAAGTTGAATGCATACTATAACTGAGGTCTCATCAATCTTCAATGAATACTAGGTAAATATTTATTTTCTAATATCCTCAACTAAAAAAGTAGGATGCTCAAAGGATCATGCTAAGAATCAAAATTAAGAAAAGGTTGGTCAAGATAATGAATGAAAACAAGATATATAGGAGAAGCAAGAATAAAATGTGGATAAGGATCCATGGGTGGAGTCATGAGTGGAGAAGGATCTATAGGTGAGGGAAGGTCCACAAGTGAATGGATCACAGGTGGAGAAATAGAAGGTGGTGAAGGGACCACAAGAGGTGATATAACCACTATAGGTGTAGCCATGAAATAAGAAGGTTCAGACTTATTGCAATAAAAATGTGTGGGAGGAATGCTAGAAGGTATAAGGATGGATACAAGGTGATCTTTAAGATGTTGTTGAAGAGTTCAGAAATGATTGGTGTGATGTGTTCCACATAAGTGCCATAGATAATATACCTCACCATACTTACATAAATATTTAGTAAGTACCTTCAAGGGAGGTATGGATTTGTCTATTGATGGGGAAGAAGGATGAAATGTATCAAGGTATTGTCATAACTTATGACAATAGGTGGATGAAAGGTTATCTATCTCATGAAATAAATAGATACGCTTCTGAGTGGTTTTAGGATCACTTATAAAAGGAGGTAAAATATGAATGGAAGAAGTTGAAAAGGACTCATTGGTTCATTTGGTGGGTGAGGATCCATTTTAGGTGGCAAAATTAAACCATCATCAAGGGAGGGTGATGATGAGGAAGGAGTGGGAATAAGCTCAATAGGAGGAGCAATAGAATGAGAAGTAGGAAGAGGCTCAAAAATAATAAGAGAGAAAATGGGTTTAACTAGAGTGGAAAAATAAATATTCTTAAATATAATTGGCCATACTTAAGGAGGGGAAATATTTATAGAATGTCTAAGGATGACTACCCTAGGTATGGAAAAGCAATAAGGTCCAGTCAAGTCATGATCTAAGAGCATGGTCATAAGTGGATATTTAGAAACTAGAGGTATCAGTGCCATCTCTACCCTATGATAAAGAAGAAAAAGTGTAAGAATCAATAACTATAAATGAAATAAAATGGTAAGATTCATGAAAATACTTAGGTAAATAAGAGTAATAATGAACAATCTTGACATTATGGGCCTAGACAAGGCCACATAAAATAAGATCATCTAAATAATAACCATCATCATAATATAGAGTATGAAGATCGATGACACAAGTCGAGATCACCTTGTCATCGAAAGAATCTTGGTGAATAGAGTGCCTAGTCTTGGTTAAGACTATGAGAATGTCATCACAAGGAGGCTTAAAAGAACAAGGCTATAAGGAAGCAATAATATATGAGATAAGATGAGGAAAGATATTATAAGTTTTGATCTTTAAGTTAATCTCATCGAGATCATCATCATTGGAGTATAAAAGGCTGAGAAGAATGTTACCAATGAGCTCAAGATGCCCATTGTAACCTCTAGTTGAGTTTATAGGAAATTTGAGACATTGTGACTCATGGAATGGAACACTAGGAAAAGGTTTAAGAGTAGGAATTTTTAATAAACCATGATCTTGGAATTATTCAAAATTCCAAGGGTTAGTATCTCCTTGAATCCTGTAAATGGCTCTATTGTGAGGAAATTTAACGTATAGATAAGTAGATGATGCGACAACTTGGATATGATGAGTCCACATCCTACCAAGAAATATATTATATGAAAGGGGAAAGTTGAATACCATCACCTTCACATAAATGGTGATATGTAGGATGGTAATGGGAAATCATGCACACCCTAAAGGAGGAATTTGCCTTATATCATATCCTTGGCATGTTCTACATGTATACATGAGATTACATTTGAAATACCCAAGAGTCTTAATGAAATAAAAGGAAGTGACATAGGTGCCATAACCCCCATCTATCAAGGTTCTCTTAACTTGGATATCATTGATTTGGATGCTAATAAATAATGGAAGATCATTTGCACGAAGCAGAATAACATCTAGAATCATAGATGTGATAGGAAATCATAAAGAAAGATAAGTGTCTATAGTTTCATCATCATTAATGGACATATCTTTACATTGATAAAATATACTATCCTCAAATATAGATAAAGTAGGCTCCCATATTTTTGGAGTAGGGTGAGGTATATTCATCTAGAATAAGAGTTCCATGAGGTTGTTTCTATGATGTGGAGATGTCCTCTTAAGTTAAAGGAAACGTATCTGAGATGGAATATTAATAAGCTCCATAATGGGATCCCACTCATCATAACCCATAAGTAGATTATTACCTATTGGTGCATAATGATTAAGAAGGTCTTTAAAAGGTGGATATTAAGAGAATTGAAACTTATGTTGATTATAATGAGAAGGTTGATAAGAAGGTTATAAATCATTTGTTGATGAAGAAGTAGTTGGTTTAGATTGATCTTAGATTTTGGAAGAAGAAGTGTTAGTAGAAATTAGATTGTTATTAGTATTAGAAGATGATGAAAGATAAGTAGTAATAGCGTGGGATGTGTCATCTAAGGGAGAACCATAAATTAGATCATCAAAATAAATAAGGTCTTCTTGCCCCAAATCTTTTAAATGAGTTGGAGAAGAATCTTAGATAACATGATATGTCTTATAGGAAAGAAGAGTGTAGATAGGTTATGAATCAATGAAATCTAATACTCATCACATATTGGTTATGCTAACCACATTCTCTTCAAAATTTGTTTTAACAAGCCTTTATACATTATTGGTGGAAGAAGTGGGCTTATCTTAACCTTCTTGGATTGGTTGATGATTAGGCAAGGGGTCTTTATAGATAGCTAAATGATCATTTGCTTGATTTAAGTCTTGAGTTTTATCATGTGATTTATAGTCTTTGAAATTAATCTCATATCCTTGTTGATGCTTATGGATAATGAAATCATGATTAAAATTTGGGCCAAGAAGAAATTCCATGGCTAAATTACAAAGATATCTACAAGTCTCATGAGTAACCACAACCAGCATGAAACCAATAAAACTTATTAGGATCATACCATGATTTCATAGGTTGAGTAGGGTCAATCTCTCAAGGAAGAGACCTAGGTAGATCTTTAAGAAATTCAACCAAAGATAAATGCTTATGGACATTAATGTTGTTTGTTGAGAAATGAAGATTAGTGAATTATTGAGGAGTTAGTTTTGAAGAAGGGGTAGGAATGATAGCTTTAACATTGTGAATGGTGTCAAATGAATTAGTAACACCATCATTGGTAACATTATGGTTTTTATATATACAAATAGATGAGGGCCTGAAAAAGGTTGGGGTGGCTTAAATTGATGCATGAGGAAATCTTGTCTTTTGGATTGATTGATAGCTTCCTCTAAGGTACGTGGAGAAAGGGTATGCACTAAATATTCTAATTTGGGAAATAAATAATTTATAAAGAGATGAAATATATTATCATCCACCATTTTATTTTTACATTTATTTGACAAATTTTTCCATCTCCTAACAAAAGGCTTGGGTAGTTTCATTTTCATTTCATTTGTAATTGATGAAATGGGCCAAAGTGCTCTCTAGAATATCACTAGTTTAAAATTGTTGCACTAAATCATTTACTAAGTCCTTAAAACTAGTGATAGAGTGTGTTCTAAATTGATTATACCAATCTAAGGCATCACATGTGAGAGTTTTGGCTAAGATTTGGGTAGCAGCAAAGGTATATAACTTGACCCAATCCTTGTAAAGATATCCAAATGTCTTGAGGCCAAGATTAGAATTAGTTGATCCATTGTAATAAATTATAGATGTTATACCTTCAATATAATTGTTAGTAATTTGTGTGGTAAGAGGTTCATTCTATAAATTATTGATGGCTTTGTTGACTAATGAAGGTTGAGGAATGAGATTACCTTGAGAATATCAAAGAGGGGGAGGAGGAATACTTTGGTTATGTGTGCCCCAAGTCATTGGTTGAGGATTTTATTGAAGATTAAGAAGGTGGTTTTGTATTCTTATCATTTTATTCATATTATGAGTTTAGAATGTGTTCATTTGATTGAGGGTTTGCAACAAAATTTGATGAGTTTGATTAGTATTATTAGAAGAATTAGTATTGGTGTTAGTATTTTGGGTACCACTATTAGCATTGATATAAGCTTGAGAATAACTATGAGAATTTGAGGAACTGGTGGAAAAATTTACTTGTGAATCAAAATATGGACTAATAAATGGCTGAGAAAATGAATCACTAGAATCATGAGTACCTTGGGCATAAAATTATGAACTAGTGGATCTTATGATAATCCCACTAGATGTAAAACCTACCATATTAGTTGAGATACTAGGAATGAAGGTAGAAGAAGTTAAATAAGAAGATGTCATAGCATAAGAAGGAGTCAATATTGAAGGAAGAGGTTGATAATGAAATAAATTAGTACCCCCAAATCCAACTAAGAAAGTGGGAGTAGGAGAATGAGGTTCTTTAACTTGATAGCTAATCATGATTTTATAGATAGTGTAAGGATCCTTCCCTCTATGTTGAGGGAATTCCATGATAAAGAAGAGGATTTTAAGACTATACTCTAACTCAAGCTGACCCTTTAAGATAAGATGAGGGTTTTACTACAAATGGGTATGAGGAGGGGTCCCATAATTCATTATGTGGGTTGTAATATGAACATTACTAGCATTAAAAAAAGGATCCCTAATTTTTCTATGTGAGACCATATTAATATTGGTGAATTATGTCATGTATATTGACTAAAATTTAATGTTATCACCAAACATAAGGTCCATGATGAAAGGATAAGAGACAAGATGAGAAGGCAAAGAATTAGAAAGTGACAAATAATACTAGGTTGATTTGGTCAACCTAGTGAAAAAATAGGTGTTGTAAAACTATATAGGGTCCACAAAATCAACCCATTTTAGTTAATAGTGACTGGTAAAGATGCTATAAATATTACTAGGTTAACCAAGTCAACCTAGCATAGTGTATAGGGGTTGAAAAAGATATAGGGTCGACAAGGTCGACCAAGTATAGCAGACAGGGAAGAAAAGAAAGCTAATAACAAGTTATGAATTGAACCAAGATAATTTCAAATAATGTAAGAAATCAATAAGTATTGAAATGGAAACAAATAGTCAATTGAATTAACTTTGGCCAATCCAATTGATGCACATAAAGCAAAATATTACACTAACACTAGCTAATGTAAGATTTTGCACACATAATTAATCAAATAGCAAGAAAAAAACTTGAATTTAAATCTATCTACTTAGTCAACCTAGAATGCTGATTAGATTATTAAGAATGATTTTAAATGTAAAGGGAGATTGGTTATAAGCAAGGTACTAGATAACAATCTATTGATTATTTTAGGTAAGTTTAGGATGAAAGGGACTATAGTGGAAATTATACATTTTTGGTATTGGGGCCTACCCCCTCACTTCACACATCATAACAATAAATGTAATGGGTACCTTGCCAAAATATACCATTAACCAAGCTTTATACTTGACCAGAGCATCAAGTTGGCTTCCCCCTTGGTGATGACATCTAAGTAGGTTGGTTTAGGTAGTCAAATATTTAAATGCTTGTTAATGTTTATTTGGTTTGTTTGTGTGTCAAAAAGAATATAAATGGTGAAACTAAGTGATTAATTGAAAATCCACTAATTAGACTATGTGAACTATTCTAAGCATACAAATAACTAAAAGGAAAAATGTGATTAACATATATGGTTAATTCCAACTTTAAAACAAAGTAAAGTTGAGAAACTATATAGACAATCATATATAATAGGGTTGATAGGGTCAAACCTATATTATAAAAGCAAATTTTGAAAGTGAACTAGGTCATTAAGGTGACCTAGTTATTTCATAAAACATAGAACTAGTTCCATAGGGTCGACCTACTTGACTATGCGAAAACAGTTTTAAAGATTACAAACTTGAAAGGAAAGTATAGAAAAAAGAAAGATATAGAGAAATGGAAACTAACCTAAATGGTTTAGAGATTAAAAGGAGAATATTAATTACTTGAGACCTTGGAGAAAACTAGAAATAACCTATAAATTGGGTCAAATTAGTTGATCAAACTATACATTAACGTACTAAAAAGTGCTAAAAATGCACTAGGTTGACCTAATAGGCTAAACAAGAAGTTTAAAAACTTAAAAAACTTATACTAGGTTGAGTTGGTCGATCAAATTATCTAAACAAAACTCTATAATTTCTATAAATCTATATTGGGTTGAGTTGGTTGAGCCAGTTACCTATTCCTACAAACCATAATGCACAAAGATAAATAACTAGGTTGATACGGTCGATCTAGCATAGTAAAGATATCATAAAAATAATGAAAATTGGAAATGAAATAAGTAAAATAAATCCTATAATGGCTTGATTCATGCTAGGTTCACTAGAATGAATGCAATAAAAAATGCATCATGTCCATAAATCAATCCAAGATCAGATGGGATAGATCACACCTACACTTTTGATTGGGGAGTTTATAACTATTAAGCAAGAGCATGACCAATGTGAGGATCCAATATACTTGATTAAGGGATCACTTGTCATAAAACATCATGTGAGGTAGGGTTCCAAAGCCTATAGTCTAACACAATCACACAATAACCATAAAAGAGTCCTATGATTTTATATTTCACTAATCTAATAACAAGAAAAGTAAATCTAATCTAGTACACACCAAATATTATGGCACAAAGTGGGGATTAGAAACAAAATAAATAACAAATAAACTAAACATGTATAGAAAACATATACTCACATCAATGTATACAAAAACCTAATATATGGAAGAGAAGAATACAAATACACTATTTATTTACACTTACAAATGAGGAATAAAGTAAATAATACTTACCTTTGAAGACAAACCCACTGAGCCTCAATATCCCACTTGGCCAAGGTGTTTTGAAAGATATTATCATGGTATGTAAGCAAAAATAAGACAAATCATCTCTAAAATACACAACCTATCCAAGCATTGAAAACACTTATCCATAAGACAAGATTGGAAATCCTAAGAAAGTATTGAATCCTAAAGCTTTATTCCCCGAGTAGAATGGTCAATAGGTAGATGTTTTTTTTTCACTTCTTGGATTAATTATTTACTCTTATGAAATGTTGGTAAATGTCCTTATATAGATAGTAGTATCTTACCCTAAAACATTCATGAATGTTAGATGTGTTAGGTCGACCCGATCGACCTAGCATATTTTTAGGTCTAACTCACTAGGTTTGTGCTAGGTCGGTTGAGAGGCCAACAAACCAAAAGAGAGGAAAATTCCCTAAAATATGATAGGATGACATGGTTGACCTATCACAACTAATAGTTCAAAAGGTTTCTAATGCAATAAATGAAGGTTAAAACATAGCAAGTGATAGGAATAGGTATAAATAAGAAGAATAAACTTGGGTTCAATATTTTCAAGAGGCTTTAGTATGGATGACAAGTGGAAAAAGGAAAAACAATATTATGAAATACTGATTGTATTCCCACCCCTTTTTTAGTGCACCCATGAAGGCATGCACTTAGATATATTGAGACTCGATAGGTTCCTGCAAGATACAAAGTGTCAGAAGTCAATAAAAGTTAAAAATATTGTGTATACAAGGTCAAGCCTATCAACTCTATACTATTTTTAGCCCCTATTTTTTATACTAGGTTGACCCTATCAACGTTGTATAGTTTTCATCCCCTATTTTCTTTACCAAGTCAAACCTATTGACTCTGTATAGTTTTTAGACACTTTTTTATACTAGGTTAACCTAGTTGACTCTGTACCTTTTTTTGTTTTCCCTATCTATCAACCCAACTCTCTATTTCTCCTTCTTAGAGTTATATTCATTCCTCTCAAATCATTATGAATTATCCTATTATAATATTCTTGGATATCTTTAATCTATTTACTTACTATATGGGATGTTCATTTCTCCCTCTCTTTTCTTCTCAAGAGCACCATCACTCTTGGGGCACTTTTTCCCTTCCTTCATCCATGACTTGTAATATGCTGCAAATCACACCTCAAGAGGAAGTTCATGGGTCTAATATTTTCTATACCTACCAAGATACTTCTCATATTTAAACCCTTCAAAATAATATGGGAGTAATTAACACAATTTTAATCAATAATCCCACTAATAGTCCATCTTCTAATAACCCTCCCCTTAATAGCAATTCATGGAGTGATCCTACCAACTCCAACCCACCTATTGATACAACTCAACTTTTTATTGAGGTTATCTTTTATTATTTCAATACTAAAGGTACCTTTCTCCATTATGTTATGCAAGGTAAGGTACCATCTCTTCTTTAACAAGCACATGGGGGAATTTTTGTTAGCCATTGTAGTGGACATGTTATAGCCTTAAAATTACTACATATGGGTTACTTTTGGTCTAATATTTAAAAGGATGTGACTAAATTTACAAAAAAATGTACTCCTTACCAAATTCATGATGATTTGATTCATTCACCTCCAACTGAGCTTTAAATAATCTAATCTCCTTGGCCATTTTTTATGTGGGGATTATATCTCATCATCAAATTACCTCACTCTCAAGATGGGCATTTTTTAATCATCACTTATACCAAATATTTTACAAAATGGGTTGAAGTTATGCCTCTTGTTAATGTCATTGTAACACCATTAAAAAATTTATTCTTAATAAAATCATTTTATTCTTTGGTTTTCCCCATACTCTCATTTCACATAAAGGTGTTGACTTAAAAAATAAGAATGTTAAATAGATTTTTACTAAATTCAATATCAATCATAAATTTTTTACACCTTATCATATAAAATATAATGGTCAAGCTAAGGCTACTAATAAAATTATCAACAAAATTATCCAAAAGAAAAAAATTTAAACCTAAATGGATTTGTACATTCACCTTTATCCTACTCTTTAGGTCCATTAGACTATCATACATACTACCACTGGGGAAACATCATTCTCTCTAGTCTATGGTTCTCAATTAGTCCTTTCCTTAGAAGTTGAGCTTCCCTCTCTTAATGTATCTCTTCATGGTATCATTATTGATGAATAATTATGCAATTTTTGCTTTAATTCCCTCAATTTCCTTAATGAACACCATATTTTTGACTTACAACATAACCACCAATATAAGGCTCATATTTCCAAATAACATAACAAATGTGTTGAAATTCACAAATTTTGTGTTGGTGATCTTGTCCTTAAATTAGATGACACTCATGATGAAGGTAAATACACCCAAAAATGGTGAGGTCCCTATTTATTCAAAGATATTTTTGGTCCAAGTACCTAATACCTTCAAACTAATGAATGCCATATTTTCAAAGAGCCCACTAATGCACAATTACTTAAAAATTAATATTTCTAAAAATTTACTTCTTTTCATACATTCTATTTACATCTATCTAACACTTTTTTTAGGTCACTTACATGAGTCTCTCCCTCTACAATAGTTCTCTCTTTTTACAAACATTTAGTCCTTCCTGTTTGATCTTTTAGTTTCCCTTTTATCTCATGAGTTTCATTGTAAAACTATGGATAGGACCCGGTCTTCCTCATGATGTATCATAGTTTCTTTTTTTTCATAATTTTCACACACTTTTTGGCATCCATTTTATTTCTCTTTTATTATTTGTAGTGTAAGACCATGGATAGGACTTTGCCTTCGTCACAAAATACCATCTTTTTCTCATTTATTTTCACATGCTTTTTGGCACCTTCATGAGTTTCTCTTTTATTAGTTCCAATATAAGACCATGGATAGAACTTGACATTCCTCATAAAATTAAGCACTTGACCTTCCTCATAAAATTACCATCATGTCATTCCTTTTCTAGAATGTGTTTTATAATAGTTACAAGTTATTTATCCTTGTTCACAACTTTAGTTTTTTCTTCTTTTGATAGATGGAATTTGTACAACAATCTATGTTAGCATATTTTCATCCACTTCCCTCATTGTTATGATAAGGAATTACACTTTACTGCCATTTTATCCATTGTTTTCCCTTTGCAACATTTTTTATGATTTGAATTAATTTAAATTATTTCATATGTCATTCCTCTTGCTTTCCTTTTGTATCATTCCACATTGGATAAAACAAGGTTGAAATCAAGATATTACTTTTATTTCACCTAGATTTATGAGACTATTAGACCTCATGCTCTCTGAAGTTCTCTCTCTTAGAAACCAAGTCCCATGTTTTCAAATGAAAGTCATAATTAACACCCACGTTTGGTTTTACAAATTTTTATGGAGGAGATATAGAAAAATCCATAAAAAAAATATAAAAGCCAAATCACTTAAAACAAATGGCAATATACAAATTTCAAAATTTAAAATCACATAAAATATGTGATGACAAGCACATCTCCCATCTCTAATAAAAGATTAAAATCCACATTTGGACTCACATAGAGCCAAGCTATATTGGGGTGTGGTAGGATAGTAGATTTAAATAAGATAATTCAATAAACTCCATGGTGATACCTACTTTCTCATGCAAGTAATCAATCTTCATAGTATACCAATGGATTTGTAAGAGATCTTAAGGAATGGGTAACATTTTATGGGAAGTTAGGTCCATTTTACTTTTCATACATATATCCTTCATGGGATGATCTATATACTAAATTTATTTGGCTAATATGTGTGTGGCTAAGAAATGTTATTCAAATTCCTTAAGGTAAAAAATCCTCTTGTTTTGACAAACCTAGTTTGAGTGTCTTGAATTCAATAAATAGTTCCTCTACTTTCGTTTATACTTCATTATCCCTTCTACCCATTTCATTTCCCCCATTGATAGGTAAATTGTGATTTCAAATTTTTTTCCCTCTTCTATAATCCCTTCTTCTTCACCTCTTGAAAACATGCTAAACACTACTTTGGTTCAATTTTATCTATCCTTAGAGCAAAACAATATGTTTTAGTAACAATGGAATTTATTTAAACCATAGATTTACATTCTTATGCTTATTTTTATTTCATTTTTACCATTTGTCATTTGTTGTATCACCTTTTTTTTTGGGCACCTAAGTCCATTTTTCCCTTTTATGCACCTTTTTCCATTGTTGAATGAGATAGGGATTATTACTGCTCACTCATCAATGTTATTTTACTATTTTGTTTCTAATTTAAGATTTTATGTTTGATTACCATCCTTTTTCATGTGTATCCTTGGTTTGAATTGGTGAGTTTTCATTTCATACTTAAGGTTTGCTTGTTTAAGTTTTTTGATCTTTAATAGCATTAACTTTTTAGTTACTAGATTTAATCTTATTTTTAACTTGGTCATTTGGTCTAACATATCACTTGTCACCCAATCTTGCCAAATTATTAAGTACATCCCATTCACATAGAACCAATTATATTAAATTTCCAACATTTGTTTGTTTTGGTTCTTTAGTTTTTTATTCTTGGGTTTTTCAAAAGTAGTATATGTAACCTATAGAATCAAAACTAACAACCATAGTAGATAATCATCTAGTAATAAAGGTAAGTCAAGGTACACATCACATTTACTTTTCATTTATTTCCCTTTTCAATAATTTACTTTTAGTTAGTTTTGTTTTAAAATACAACTTTTTTTAGCATCAATGTTATGTGTTCCTATGTTGTTTATCAAAGAACCATCCCTTATTGAACCTCAGTGACATGTGATGAGATTTGAGTGGGGCATATGTATACACATAATATTTTTTAAATTTTATCAAATATTGATGCTTTACATCCTTTAGGAACCCATAGAGACTCAATTTCTCTAAGTGCATGCCCTAAGAGGTGCACTAGGAAAGGGGTGGGAAGACCATTGGTGCTTCACAGGATTATTGTCCCTTATTTCCACTTATTACCAATCAAATTAGCTCCTAAAAACCATTAATTAAGATATTAATCCTTATTTTCACCCTCTTATAGTAATTTTTCACTTTCATTTACCTTTTCCTATCCTAAATCCCCTTTCAACAGTTTGTAAACTATGTTAGCTGAGTTGACTCTGTATTATTTTGTCATCAGCCCACAATGTCAACGTAGTTCATTTTCAACATGGGTTAAACAATACTAGGTCAATAGAGTCAACCCTATCGACTATAATTTTTTAAAGGTTTTAGGGTTATAGATGCTTATATATAATATCATTTCATCATTATTTAAAAATTAAATAAAGAGTTATTTTCACTTGTGCTTCTTTACAATCTGCTCTTACACCATTCTACTTGAGGAGTCTTAGCTAAGGGTTTCTACTTGGATAATATAGTCTTTTGGATAAGTCTTAGATTATTTTTCCTTTCTTAGTGATCTTTACAAACCAATATAACCTCTTACAAATCCCTTTTGGCTTAGGGAGAGATTGAGTCTCTATGGGTTCATCATTCAGGTAAGTATTCTCTAACTTTTCTCCTCTCTTTAGTAGAGAGAAGTAACATAAGTATTGGTTTCAAATAATAGTAACCTTCATATTCCATGTATTAGGTTATTTCTTATACATAACTTAATTGATATTCTCCTATACATGTTTGATTTCTTACTAACCCCTCACATTATACCATAAGATTTGGTGAGCATTAGATTATATTTTCTTTACTTATTAATAGTTTAGTCAGATATCAAAACATAGGACTCCTTTAAGGTTATTACATTATTTTTCTTGAATGAAGGATTTATAACCCTCCCTAGAATACAAAACTTTCAATGGCTTTCATCACCCACTAGGTTGGACTTTTATGGATTTTATTATGCTAATCAATTATAGTAGTTGGTTTACTTTTGGTATGGTTGATGTGATTAAATCACTCAATCTTGCCATGTTTATATGTTAGAATTGATTACACAATCCAAACTCAAAAAAATTATAGTTTGAGTTGGCTTGGTTCACTCACTCTCACAAAGTTATAAGTATGACTAATTTGCATGATTGAGCTAATCTCAACTATCAGGAGGAAACTTACATTTAATCCAAATTTTAGGGAATGTGTCCTCCAATATCTCTCTATCTCCTTAGATATATAAACTTTATATATTTTTTATTTTTTATAATATCATATCTAATCATTCATAATTATATATCTTTCTAAACAAAATTTCTAAAAGTCAAGATGGTTGCATCGATACACAAGTGTACTCTGAAAGCTTTCTCTCTTTTAATTTCAATGATTTCAAAATTAGATTATATACACTGATTATATACTATAACATACCCTTAGTTGTAGGTTAGTCACCATAAAATAACTCAATTTGGACTTAAACAAAGCCAAGGTGTGATATACACACCTAGGTATGCATTATTTTTCATTTAAACTAGAAATTTCATTACTAAATTAAAGGGGGCATATGTAGACACTATTTATGAATTATATAGCATCTCAGTCTTGTAACTTATAAAATACATATCATGGCATTTGAAATATTTTCATTGATGTCAAAGGTCTAACATTGGTGATAAAGGATCCATTACATTTAATGATGTTTTTAATATTCATATCTTGGGTAATGTATGTTAATATTTATTTAATATTAACGAATATATTTTTAGTTGCATATAAGTCAAAAGAGGGACCATGGAGAAGTCAAAGAGGAATGGGATGCATTTTCTCATGAAGAGTCATATTGAAGAATTATAAGAGTCACCATGTGAAGATAAAAGAGGGTATGGTACATTTTTCCATGAAGGGACACTTTGAGGAATACAAAAATTCACCAAGATAAAAACAAAAGAGAAAAAAGGATGCATTTGCTTATGAAGGGTCACCATGTGACTTTCTAAATGCAAGGATACGAAGGGTCATGAAAGTTTCACACCATTTTTACATGAGGATTGAAGGGTCACAAAGTGTGAATTCCAAAGGTCATTTGGTAAGCTATAAATAAAGGCTTGAGAAGCTATTTATAATATGTAAGAGAGTGCATGGTTTGTATTTGTTTTAGAGGAGAAAAAAGTAATAGATATTGTAGAGTTCTATTATTTATTAAGTAAGCAAAATTGAAAGATAGTTGTGTTTTATACACAAGAGGGGTTGGTGCTCCTAAAATTTGGTGCTTACAAACTTTTTAATTTTAATTGGTGCTCATTCATATACTTGAGATTGTTCTTTGTGGTTTTTCCCACTTTAAGTTTCTATGTAAAAACCTAGTCTCTCTCTCTCTCTCTCTCTCTCTCTCTCTCTCTCTCTCTCTCTCTCTCTCTCTCTCTCTCTCTCTCTCTCTCTCT
Source organism: Torreya grandis (assembly GCA_037957365.1). Taxonomy (NCBI): domain Eukaryota; kingdom Viridiplantae; phylum Streptophyta; class Pinopsida; order Cupressales; family Taxaceae; genus Torreya; species Torreya grandis. The sequence goes on from JARHVA010006826.1 coordinate 286,194, forward strand.
TGTGTGGTGCATGTTATTATTTTATTTTTATTACATATCTTAAATGTGTGATTAATTGGTTAAAGAAAATAAATCATATTAATTAAGAGATATATAATATATTGATTCACCCCCCTCTCAGTATATTTCATGCTTAATAATTGTTATCAGAGCAGGTTCCTTTGGAAAATGATTTACAACTTGAAGGTAGATTAGGAAAGCATGATGACTGGATCACATGAAGGTTTTTATAAAAATAAGTCACCTTTTTTTATGGTATAAATTATGATTTTTGGATCATAAGGATGAAGACTTATTTGATGGCCCTTGGATTTGACATTTGGCAAGCAGTGGTGGAGGAATATGAAGAGCCGCATACACTTGTAATTACTCTAGTAGAAAAGAAGGAAAGTGAAAATAATGTTAAATATTTAAATTATATTTTATGTGGTTTATATGAATCAAAATTTGTTAAAGTTATGTAATGTAAATCTACTCATGAAACAAGGGTAAAACTTGACAATATTTCCAAAGATGACGGAAAGGTTCAGTAAGCTAAGCTTCAAACTTTCAGAAGATAGTTTGAGAGTTTGAATATGGAAGAGGAAGAAATTATAGAAAGTTATCTTTTGTGGGTTGATAAAATAGTTAATAAAATTCAAGGTCTTGGAGAAAAGTTATAAGAATCAATTGTGGTACACAAAGTTTTGAGATCTCTACCATTGAGATATGATGTAAAAGTTTTAGCAATTAAAGAGATAAATAATTTAAACAAACCAAATATGGATGAGATACATGGTATTCTTATGGAATATGATATGTAGACTAAACAAGAGAAAACCTTAAAGAGAGAAGTTGATTTCAAGACATCAAAAAAAGAGAAGGCTAAGATTCTAGAATCAAGTGACAATTATAGTGATTATGAAGATGATAATAGATTTTTATTTATTTACAAGCCGAAAAAGGGCATAGGTAAATATCAAGGAAAATTAACTTTTAAATGTATTAATTATGGAAATATTGGACACTTTGTAGCTAAGTTCCCAAATAAGGGCAATGGTGAAAATTAATAAGTAAAGTCTACATACAAAAAGAATTTCAAAGGAAAATTCAAGAAGGGATTCGAGAAGAAGAGTTTGTATTCTAAAGATCCTAGATCAGTCAAAGATAGTGGAGTTAGTGATTTATAAGAAGAAGAGATTATATTCATGGCCATACATGAAAATGCCCCCATAAGCAAAAGTACAAATGATAAAGAAGAAGGATAGGATGAAGCCAAAGTGAATGTGGAAAGATAACTTGTTTGTGCCTTAGAAGAGTTAAAAGATCTTGATAAGAAGAATCAAAGATTAAATCTCCAGATTGAGAAAAATGAAGAGTAAAAAAAACAATTGAATATCTACAAGAACTCTTTGAAGAAGTCAGAACAATGAAAAATATCTAACATCATAGTTTCAAAAAGTAAGTGAAGAATCTGAAAGGTGTGTTATTGAAATTAATTCTTTAAAATTAGATCTTGTGAAAACAAATAAAGTAATAAATGATAGAGTAGCCAGTGATTCAAATTTTGAGAATAGCACTAATATGTTGAAAAAGATATTATAAATTCAAAGATCAATGTGAGATAAGACAGGTATCAGATTTGAAAAAGAGAAAGAAGAGGCCACTAATTTCATAGAAAAGGTTAACACAAAAAAAATTAAAAAATATGTTGAAGATCTTACAAAAGAGGAAATAAAAATGGAAGAAGTTAATAATATAGAGGACATCTCAAAAAAATAAGGCTACAAGGAACAAAGCTACAAAAGTCAATCAGGTCAGAGATACACAAACATGTCCTATTTTTATGCTTACTATTTTTATTATAATGGATATGGTTATAAGAAAATAGAATGTTGAAAACAAGCTAATAATTTTATAAATAAGGAGAAGGAAACTCATGGAGAGTCAAGCAAAAGCCACAACTCTTTTGCTCATCTATCAGGCTTTAATGAAGAGGCCATAATATGTTAAAAGTGTAACAACTTAAAACACATATCCTAGTATTATAGAAACATATTTGAGTTAGTCAAGAAGGACTAGAGTTTCAAGGCTCTATTCATTAAGAAGAAAGTTTAGATAGGTTCATGGTATAAGAAACAACCTAAAAAATTTACGTTGGTACAGGCAACTTTGCATGCAAGAAATGAAAAAAATCCATGGTTCATTGATAGTAGATGTTCAAGACACATGAAAATAGATGAGAGAAACTTAATAACCTTGAATAAGATCAATGGTGGCATAGTGAAATTTAGAGATAATACTACTGCCAGAATTGCCAAGAAAGGTACACTAAGTTTGGATAATGGTCGAGCTAAAATTGAAAATGTTTTGTATGTAAAAGGACTTAAGCATAATCTTTTGAGTGTAAGTCAAATGTGTGATCAGGGGTACACACTAAAGTTTTATGTAGAAGGTTATGAAATTAGGAGAAAATATTTAGATGTATTAGTTGCAGATGCTTAGAGAATAGGTAATAATTTTTATATGTTATTAGACATCAAATATCAAAGATGTTGTTTGAGTCAAGTTGAAGAAAGTTGACTATGGCACAGGAGAATGGGACACATAAATTTTGACAATCTTTTCAACATTGGTAAGAATCAAGTAGTCAAAAATCTTCCAAAGATTACAAAGCCATCCAACATGCTTTGTGAACCTTGTCAGCATGGGAAGTAGGCTAGAAGGTAGTTTAAAACAAAAGAGTACTAGACCACTCAGATGTTAGAGCTTGTTCACACTGATTTGTGTGGACCTATGAGAACTCAAAGTACTCAAGGTAAGAAATATTTCATGTTGCTTATTAATGATTTTTCACATATGACTTGGGAAATATTTTTAAGGAAAAAATTAGAAGCTTTCAAACATTTCAAAGCATTCAAAGTATTAGTTGAAAATGAAACTAGTTTGAATATTAAGTGCCTAAGATCAGATCGAGGAGGAGAATTTATGTCAGATCAGTTTATTGTGTTTTGTGAAGACCATGAAATAAAGAGATATTATTTAGTAGCTAGAAGTCCACAACAAAATGAAGTAGTTGAATGGAGAAATAAAATATTTCAAGAAATGGTGAAGACAATTCTAAATGAATCCAAGATACCACATAAATATTGGAGAGAGGTAGGTGCTACAATAGTGCATATTCAAAATAGAGAATTATTGAGAATCAAAAGTGACAAGACTCCTTATGAGCTATGGAAAGATAAACTAGCAATAGTTGATTATTTTAGAGTTTTTGTCAATACATGCTTCATAAAAAAATTGATGAGTAACTTGGTAAGTTTGAATCCACAACAGATGAAGGTATATTTCTTGGTTATTCTTTCAATAGTAAAGATTATAAATGTTATAACAAAAGAACTAAAAAAATAGTTGAAAGTGCAAGTCTCAGGATAGAAGAAGATGGAACACAAAGAATCAATGATCTAGTAGACATTCTTCAAATCATTGAAGAGGATGAATTTGAAGAATCAGATGAAGATGAGAAGAAGGAGAAAAAGGACACCAAAACCCCATCCAAATATGTCTAGAGAAATCATAATGAAAGTCACATAATTGGGGACATAAATGAAGCAATTCACACTAGAAGAATGATGGTAAGTGAATCTGAGCAAGCTAATTTCTCTTTGTTATCCAAAATTTAGCCTAGAACTTTTTTAAAAGCTAGACATGATACCAATGGATGAAGAATTAAATTAGATAGAAAAGAATGATACTTGGGAATTAGTGCCTATACCAAAATATAATAATGTGATAGAAACAAAATGGGTTTATAGAAATAAGTTGAATGAAAATGGAGAAGTGACTAAGAATAAATCAAGATTAGTATGTAAAGGATATGCTCAAATTGAGGGAATAGATTTTGAAGAAAATTTTACACCAATGGCAAGGCTAGAGGCTATTAGAATGTTTATTACATATGCAGTGTTTAAAAATTTCAAAGTATTTCAGATGGATGTCAAATATACCTTCCTAAATGGGAATCTAAAAGAAGAGGTCTACATTAAGCAGCTTGAGCAATTTATTCTCTAAAATATTAGTAGCCATGTATGCAGATTGAAGAAAGAACTATATGGATTGAAATAAGCTTCGAGATCTTAGTATGCAAGACTTGATAAGTACCTACAATATCAAGGTTTCAAGAGAGGATTTGCTGATAGTAATCTCTACATCAAAATAGAAAGTGAGCATTAATTGATTGTTGTGGTATATGTTGATATATCATTTTTGGAGGAAACATTGAAAATATGAAAAAAGAATTTTCTATAATATACAAAAATAATTTGAGATGTCTATGCTTAGAGAATTGTCATTTTTCTTAGGGTTATAAATATTTCAATTAAATAAAGGAATTTTCATATTTCAAAGTAAATATGCCAAGGAAATGTTGAATAAATTTGGTTTTGAGGATTGTGCACCAATTGGCACACCAATGAGTATAGGAAATAAGGTGGGCAAGGATGAAGATTCACATATTGCATATCAATATTTATGTAGATATATGATTGGTAGTCTTTTATATTAGATAGCATCAAGGCTAGACATCATGCATATAGTAGGTATGGTTGCAAAATATTAATCAGCTGTAAAAGATAGTCATGTTTAATTGGTGAAGAGAATATTTAGATATATCAATGGGATATTGGATTATGGATTGTGGTATCCCACAGGTAGAGATTTCACTTTGGTTGCTTATACAAATTTAGATTAGGAAGCTTGCTTAGATGATAGAAAGAGTACAATTGGAAGAGCTTTCTTTCTTAGTGATAGCTTAGTGTCATGGCTAAGCAAAAAGTAGAATTTAGTATCACTTTTTAAGCTAAATTATAATATATTTCATTAGTATTGTTTTGTACTCAAGTGCTTTCGATGAATCAAACATTGGAAGATATCAAGGTAAAATATGATGAACCTATTTCTATTTTTTTTGACAACACAAGTGTTATTAATATTTTGAAGAATCTAGTGATTTATTCAAGAATAAAACATATTCCCATCAAATATCACTTCTTGAGAGTGTAGGTTATAGATCAACAGGTTAAGATGGAATATATCAGTACTACATAGCAAATTATAGATATTTTCACAAAGGCACTTCCAAAAGACACATTTAAGTATCTATGGGAGAAGTTGGGAGTAATTTATTTTAATTCCTACCATTGAGGATCAACATCAATTGATTGGGAGCTAAGTGTTATCTCTAGGATAGGCCCTTTACCATTGATGTCAAAGGGGGAGAAGAATAGAAATAGGTATAGGTACAAGATCAGAAATAGGTGTAGAATAGGTACAAGGAATAGGTACAACGTGTTATAATAAGGGGGAGTTATTCTATGTTTTTTAGATGGTATTATATGAAAGTTTTAGGATGTGGAAGTTTAGTTTAAGGTTTCCATCAATGACAAAGGTAGACATTACTGGAAATATTGTCATTGATGTCAAAGGTCTAGCATTGGTGAGAAAATCCTCATTGCATTTAATGATGTTTTTAATATTCATATCTTTGTTAATGTGTGTTAATATTTATTTAATATTAATAAATATATTTTTAATTGAATATAGGTCAAAATAGGGCCCATGAATAAGTCAAAGAGTCATGGGGTAAGGACAAAAGATGAATGGGACACATTTTCTCATGAAGAGTCATCTTGAGGAATTCCAAGAGTCACCATGTGAAGAAAAAAGAGGGTATGGTGAATTTTTCCACGAAGGGAAACTTTGAGGAATATGAAAAGTCACCAAGATAAAGACAAAAGAGAAAAAAGGATGCATTTGCTTATGAAGGGTCACCATGTGACTTTTAAAATACAAGAATATGAAGGGTCATACAAGTTTTGCACCATTTCTCCAAGAGGATTGAAGGATCACAAAGGGTGAATGCCAAAGGTCATTTGGTAAGCTATAAATAAAGGCTTGAGAATACATTTTTAATATGCAAGAGAGTTCATGGTTTATATTTGTTTTAGAGGAGAGAAAATTAAGAGATATTGTAGAGTTATATCATTTATTGAGTAAGAAACATTGAGATATAGTTTTATTTTATACATAAGAGGGGTTGGTGCTCCTGTGTGTTGGTGCTTATAAATCTTTTCAAGGGTTTGGTGCTCCTATGGGTTGGTGCTCACAAATAGTTGATGTGTTGGTGCTCAGCAAAGGGGTTGGTGCTCGTGTAAGTTGGTGCTTGTGGACTTTGTAATTTGAGTTGGTACTCATTCATATACTTGAGATTGTTCTTCATCATTTTTTCCACTTTGGGTTTCCATGTAAAATCTCTCTCTCTCTCTCTCTCTCTCTCTCTCTCTCTCTCTCTCTCTCTCTCTCTCTCTCTCTCTCTCTCTCTCTCTCTCTCTCTCTCTCTCTCTCTCTCTCTCTCTCTCTCTCTCTCTCTCTCTCTCTCTCATGTGGTTCATGTTATTAATTCAATTTTATTGCATATCTTGAATGTGTGATTAAGTGGTTACAAAAAAGAAATTAGATTAAGTAAAAGATAAATAATATACTAATTCACCCCCCCTCTCAATATATTTCATGCTTAACACATGGATGTAACTTAGAATTTTACACCTTTTCCATTACCAAAAGTCTTACATATACTATCTCTCTATGACTAATTAATTATTTCATAGAATACCAATGTTATTCTAATGACTCAAGCCTTCTATAATCTAAAAATTTATAAACCTACTTATCTTCCATCTCTATAAGTTATGAACCTAAAATTATTTTTCAACTACCTAAATACTTTTTCCCTAATCAGACACCTATGTCAACATAAGTTTCCTATCCCAATATGAGTGTCCCATCCCAATACAAGTGTCGAGTTCCTTAAATCCATTCAATTTGTAAATATAATGTATTATAATGGTCAACCTAAGTGTTTTTATGTGATATATTCTTCAAAGGTGTTGGTATAAATATAATATCAACCCTCACTCATACCTCACCTATAAAAGACCAAAAATCACACAATTAAGCACTCAAGTGATAAACATTTATTATCTCCTATTTCCATATCATCCATAGGGAAAATACATCTACAAGTCTAAAGTATTGAAGGAACATTCCATGAGCTACATTTTCCAAGTTACAAGCTAGGTCATTATTTTACTTAATTATCACACATTAAATTATTAACACATAATCCACCATTTAGGGGAGAATTACATAATTTTGAGGCCCTCTTTATAGTATTGTCTATTTAGGAAATACTCATTTATAAAGGGGTCTTTGGGGTATCACAACATTATGAGCCAATTAACCCATTTTTTCCACATCCAATATGTATATGAACTAGGTTTTTCTCATTTAAAAATGAGTTATAGTCCATGACCTATATTTAATTGTACTAGAGTGAAGGAAATATATAACCTATAATCATATAGGTGGTTTCATTTAGCTAAATCAAGTATTCTATATTGAACACTTACATCTGAGTTAGACTATAGAATTGATGTAACTATCTTAAGAAGACACAAGTGTCCACATCTATAGAGGTATAATTTCCAAAATTAGGTGATTGATCTAGAGTATAGATACAATCTAATTTCTACCAATTCCATACCATATCTATATTAACATCACAACTAATTAAGTATCTTGTTAACAAATAGATTTTTTGGAGAAACTATCAAAATTTTTGATAATTAACATTTTATATCATTGTCTTTGATCCTTCATATAAGAAATAAGTCATATGACTTATTTATCTTGATAAATAATCATATATGATAATATAAAACATTGAGCATAAAAAAAATTGACATAGTTCCTTTAGAAAAGCTATTTATTATTATATGGACTATGAAATCATAAAATCATTGAAGTATCTTATTTTCATCATCATTACAATATCTAGACTAGTTTAAATTTCTATTTTTAGCATAATAATTTATTATATGTTTTATATAAGTTTCAAAAATAATTTATATACTTTAAATATAGTATACAATTCTTGTTTCCTAGGTTATCTCTATCCATTTAAACCTATATTACCCGATTTATATATTAGGGTTAAATAATATTTTTCCAACAATATAATATGAACTATTCAATTATATGAAATGATTAAACCTTTTATATCAATAAAAGTAGATAAACACATTAAATTTCAACTCTTTTAAGTGATTAATTAAACTTAGAACCCAAGTACTTTATCAGATTCAAATATTAAAGTCTAAAGAAAAAATTATTCTAGTTTCACGACAATCTTAACTAGATATATGACAACAAATTTTAAGCTAGTGAAATGATGATGTGTTTGCTAGTGCTCTACCCTGTTTGCATTTTATTCCATGGAAAATACATTTGTTCACTTAAACATGTTTCCAAAATTATAAACAATATGCAAACTAGACTAGGACCCATCGAGTCTCAATCTCTCTAAGTGCACACCCTAAAGGCTACACTAGGAAAGGGGTGAGAAGACCATTGGTGCTTCTTAGGATTTTTGTCCCTTTTTCCACTTGTTATATACACACTTATCTTATAAAAACCATCCCTATAAACTTATACTTCTCTTTTTCACACTCCTCTAGACTTTTACCACCTTCATTATCCCTTTTCCTAACCTAAAACCCCTTTTGATAGTTTCTAGACTTTTACCACCTTCATTAGCCCTTTTCCTACCCTAAAACCCATTTTGATAGTTTACATGACTATTTCATTTGTGTCAACCTTATACTCTTATTTATAAAACATATTTAGGGTCTAAGTTGGCCATTGGCCGACCTAGTCTATGACTTAGTGAGGTTTTGTCAATAATGATACTACATTGAGTGGGTCAACCCTATTAGCCAAATTTTTTAGAAGGGTTTAGGGTTAGATCCACCTATATAAACATAATAATTTTTTGATTATTTGGGGAATATAATAATAAGTAAGCTATATTGCACATCTGATTATCCACCATTTTCCTTGAGGATCAAGCTTAGGGTTTCATACTTTCTTTGGAGATATGTATCTTGTCATGTGGATAAGTCTTTTAGATGATTTGATAGGTTGTGTGGCCTAGATATTATTTATGCTTGTAATTATTACATACCATAAAAACCTTTTATGAATCACCTTGGCTAAGGGAGATATTGAGGCTTGATGGGTTTGTCTTCAAAGGTAAGTATTCCTAACTTTGTTCTTCCTCTATAAGGGTAGATAGATATGTATTTAAACTTCTATTCCATGAATTAGGATTTTATATACATTGAATTGAGTATATGTCTTATATGCATGTTTATTTTTTTTATTTATTACCCCCACTTTATGGCACAAGATTTGGTGATTACTAGTTTAGATTTATACTTTACTTGTTATTAATTTAGTGAATATGAAAACATAAGACTTAATTAGGTTTATTGCATGATTTTACTTGATTAGAGGATTTCGAACCCTCCTTAGTGATATTATTATGGTAAGAGATCCCCTAATTTAGTATAGTGGATCCATATTGGTCATGTTCCTAATTATCTAATGTATCCCCAATTGGAAGTGTAAGTAGGATCTATCTTATCTAAGCTTGGATTGATTTGTAAGTCTGATGCATTTATCATTGTATACATTCTATTTAACCCAACATGAATCTAAACCTTTCAAATTTTTTTTCATGTTTTTCATTACTATCATTTCATTATTTTTCTATATTTGTGATACTAGGTTGACTAGGCCAATATATTTTACAACTTATATGTGTAGGTTTAACACATAATCTCATCAAAATTAATATATTATTTATATGTATGTCTTCATCACATATAGGTTACTAGATTGATTAGGTCAACACAATACTCTTATTTAGTTTTAGACAATAGACTATGTCCAATAGGTCAAATTAATCTCTTATATAGCTCTATAATAACAAACTAAGTCATACATATTAACTTAATATTATAAAAATCTTTGAGATAACAAGTCATATCGACCAAGTCAACTTAGTCATCTTAACAAGGTTCAACAAATAGGAAATGACATAAATAGGTCAACCCAATCGACTTAGAAGAAATTAGAAGCAAGCATTCAAGTAATATATAAAATTTCACAATCCTTAGAAAATTCTAACCCACCAAGGTTCCTTTCTTTCTATCTCATCCAATTTAATTCTTCATTAGAATTCTATTTTGCACAAGTTTACAGTCTTTAAAATTACATTCTTATAACAAACTAGGTCACCCTAATTGACCTAGTTTTATCGTTTATCTTCTATCTAAAATATTAAGTTGACTTAATTAACTTAATTATTAATTAATCTTTCTTATACAATATAGTATCAAACTTGTTGACTCCATTCTATAATGTTTGCATATAGTGTCATCTAAACTAATAAACTAACTCTGTACCATGCTTAAATTGGGGATTGACAACTATATGCTAGTAATTAATTCACACTTTCATTTTCATCTATTTGCATGCTTAAATTAGCTCAAATAATCTAATTAGATGTTTTTTTAATATACCATTTAGTTTCACCATTTTTATATTTTTTCACTTACTACCAAATCACATAATTTTAAAACACATTTAAACATTTGTCTACCAAAGGCCTACCTACTTGGATTTCATCACCAAGGGGAAAGTCAACTTAGTTTTCTAGCCAATTATAAACATGTGGTTAATGGTATATATTAGATAATCACTTTACACCTTTATAACTATGGGATTATGAATTGAGGGGGTATGCCCTAATCCCAATCTAGTACCTTTGCCAACATAGATCCCTTTCAGCCTAAACATCCTAAAACCATCCATAGATTGATTTCTAGCTCCCTACTTTTAGACAACTTCCCTATCACACTTAAAATAACACTTTATAATATTCTAACAAAATTTAGGATGACCACTTAGCTTGCATTTACTTTTCATTTGAATGCTTACTCTATGCTCATTATATGTTGTATTGTGAAAACTTGCATTAGCCAACATTAGTGCAAGGTTTTATGCTTTATGCCTAAATTGGATCATTGTCATTGACCCAATTGACTATGTATTTGCTTTTAATTTTTTTTCAAATAAATTTTGAAAAAAATTCCCTATTTCAATACAATATCATTCTTTTTGACATAGATTCTTACAGGCTATCTTTTTCACTGATTATGTTACTAAGTCAACCTCATTGACCCAGTACTCAATGTGGCCTATTAGGTTATAGTAATAATTCAACTTGGTTTAATTTTTATCCTTATGAGGATACCCTTTTTCTTAGGTTACATTACTAAGTTGACTTGGTCAAGTCTGTATCTTTGTTAGCTTAGCTTTATACCCTATTTTTTAGTACTAGGTCAACCTAGTCAACTCTATACTCTTATCTATATTTTCCATCTCTTTAATCTTACATCAACTTTGCCTTCCCTAATCTCTCTCTCTTACATCATGGAATTCATGTTTTAAGAAAAAACTAAGTTGAATTTAGTATATATCATGAGTATTAGCAACCTAATAGGTTCTCCCATAAGTAGCTTATGGATCATATCCTATACAAAAGTTATTTACATATAGCCACTCATACTAAAAACTATAAGACCCATCCTAATTCCTCTTCAGTATGCAATCCTCTATTTTCACTTGAGTTTCAACCCAAATTAGAGTATACACTAGAAATTATCTTCTTCATCAATGAGTTTCCTCAACATTATGGCAAGGATCCTTTTACTATTTACTATCTCATGATAAGTGGTCAAGTAGAGGATCCCCATTCACCTTCTCCCATGTTCTCACATGGATTTGGTGATACTAGCTTCCTTGCTTCTCAGCTTCTTCCCTCTATTTTTACCCTTTCTCATACCATGACTTTTCTTCTTTGATTTACTCAACCTCCATGCCTAGTATCTCTACTAATAGGGTAGGTTCTACATCTAGTGAGCCTCTCTCAAGATTTGATCTTCTTAATTCTTCTACTAATGCATCATTTGATACCCATGGTAATCATGCCTCTAGTGATAATTTTCTCATCTCTATACTAGTGAATCTTTTCCCATCCAAACAAATTATTCCACTTGTGCCTCACTAATATTTCTTCTCAAGATCCCACTAACACCCATAGTGGTACCCAAGGCACTACTACCAATTCTAATAACTTACAAAATGTGAATAATACAACTCAAACACATCAAATCCTATTAAAAAATATCAATAAAATTATTAATTTCCAAGATAGCAATGCAAATGTAAATAAATTTTATCCATCTTCAAACCCACCCATAGCAGATGTCATGGAGCATGCATAACCAAAATGTTCCCCCACCTCCACTTCGAGATTCGCATGGTAATATTTCCCTCAACATCTTATTGTTAATAAAATAATTAATTATCTTCAAAATTATCCTCTTACATATCAAATTTCTAATATCAATATAGGAGGTATCACCTCTACCTTTTCTTATAATGGGTCAACTGATCTTACTCATTATTTTAAAACATCTAGAAATCTATATAAAGACTAGATCAAGCTAAATACCTTTGATGATAACAAGTTATTATCAAAAAATCTCATGAGTTATGATTTATATTAGTATAACCACCTCAAATCTCATTATATTACTAGTTTGGAAGATTTAGTTAATGCTCTAGTCAGGAATTCCAAACTAGTGATATCCCTAAGAATACATTGGCCCATTTAATCAATTGTAAGTAGTTTGAGACCAAAACTACACAAGATTTTATCAAATGATGGAAGACCTTATCTAAAAAATTTGATCATAATATGTCAAATGATAACCTCTTTAATCTATTTATAAACATTCTTTTTCCCAAGTTTTAATGTCAGGTTGAGACTCTCTCTCCATGTACTTTGTAAGAGGCTATTAATGAAGCCAAGTCTCAATATTTCCTCATTTTTCAATTCAAGCCATCCTAAACTTATATGGGTTATTAAATTTTAATCAATAATAAAAATCATCATGCTATAAATGATGGTGTCATTGACTCTTATGAAACCATTCATACTATTCAAGCTATTGTCCCCAACTAGACTCTGGAACAAACTTCCCCTCCTGACCACATCACTAATATTCATTTATCTTCAACTAATAACATTAATGTTCATAAACCTCTATCCTTATAATAATTAAAAAATAGGATACCAAGGTATCTTCCATGAGAACTTGATCCCATTCATCCCATGAAATCTTGGTACAATCCTAATAAATCTTGTTGGTTTCATGTTAGTTAGGGTCATTCTCATGAAACTTGTAGGCAAATTCATAATTTGGCTATGGATTTTCTTCTTGTTCCCAATTTTGATCATGATTCTATCATTCAAAAATGTCAATAAGACTATGACATTGCCTTCAAAGCCCATGAAACACAAACTAAATCTCAAGATTTGAACTAGGTTAATGCTCATTTGACCATCTATAAAGATCTTTTTTTGAATCACCAAGATAACCAAGACAAGCCTACCCTTTTTACCAATAATGTTGACAATATTCTTGACCCAAATCATAAAGATAATTTGGTCAATATGACTAATATGCAAAGGGTGGTTGATTTCATTGATCCTCAACCCATCCATACACCTTATTATCTTGCACATTTCATTTTATCCATGATTCTTCTCCAACTCATTTAAATAATTTTGGGAAAGAATACCTCATATATTTTGATGAACCAATTTTGGGAAAGAATACCTTATCATTCCCTCAAATTTCCCATTGATTATATGATCCGTAATGAGATTTTGCTTCATGTGAATAATCCTCATGTTTTTATTAGTGTTTAAATTAGTGATATACAAGTCAAGAATGCTTTGATTGATGAAGGTTTAAGAACTTGTGTTGACTCTCTTGATTGTATTAAAACACTTAGATATTTCAAGTGTAATCTTAAATACACATTCAACACATGTCAAGGTTATGACCAAAGAATAATGCCTCCTTTAGGTTGTGTTTGGCTCCCCATTATAGTCCCACCTATCACCATTCATGTAAAGGTGATGATATTTAACTTTCTTCTACCTTATAACATTTTGATTGGTAGGCCATAGACTCATCGCATGAGAGAATTTGCTTCTTTCACTTGTCAATGTGTTAATTTTACTCATAATGGAGCCATCTGTATGATTAAAGGTGACACTAACCCTTAGAATTTTGAATAGTTCCAAGTTTTTGGTGTATTCAAGATTCATACCCTCAAATCGTTACCAAGAATTCCATTTCATAAATCTCAATTATTTAACTTTTCTATCAATTCTACCTGAGGTTACAATGGTCACCTTGAACTCATTAGTAATATACCCCCTGACCTCCTAGATTCCAATGATGATGATCCTGATGAAATCAATCTCAATAATAAAACCTTAGATCTCTCACCTCATCTCATCTCGTAGCTTCCCACTTATTTACAACCTCATTCCCATCAACCACCTTGTTATGACATCCTCATTAGTTTAAAATAAGACTCATCATTCCATTCATCACACCTCATTAGATGACAAGGTCATCCTTACCTGCACCATTGACCTTCATATACCTAATTATGATGATGGCTATACATTAGATGATCCATTCTTAGGAGGTCTTGTTCATGATCAAGATGCTAAAATTATTTTTATCGTTCCTTTTTTATTCAATCTTATAGCATATATTCTAGATTTTTATCATATATTTTTCATAATTTTAGTATTTTTCATCTTTATCACAAGATAGATATGATACACACACCTCTAATTTCTAAATAACCTCATAAGAGTATGCTTATGGATTATGCTATGACTTGTCCCTATCAATTTTCTAGATACCAAGACCCCTCTAGATGACTTATCCCTAAGATGCTTAAAATTGTCTTTCAAACTTCTATGGACCTTGTACCTCCCTTAGTAGAGCCCAATTTGGACCCTATTCCCACTCCTACTCTCACTAAGTCTCTTCTTATTTCTGATTGTATTGTTTCTTTAGTCGAGCTTTGTCTAGTCTCTCTACCAACCCCACCTCTTTATAATGGTCTAATCCCTTTACCAAAATTTCCTCCTTTTCCCACTAAATGGGTTCATTAACCATATTGTGACATTTATAAATTTATCAATCACTAGACTAGAGACTATACACTATACCAATCTTCCTTAGCTTGTATTTCCACTCCTCCTGTGAGTACACCTAATAAATCTACTCACAATTATATCTATTAATTTTAGGACACAAATAACCATTCATCCAGGCATTATCATAAGTTACGATAATATATTGATACATTGTGTCACACCACTCCTTAGCCCATAGATAAGGCTATACCTCCCCCAAAAGTATTAACTAAATATAGAGAGGAATATTGTCTCTATCACCAATGTGGTATACATCATATTAATCATTACTAAATCCTTCATTAGTATCTCAAGGATCATCTCCTAACCATTCCTACACCTTCTACCCTTATTCTCATAAGTCACTCTGATAATAAGGCTACTCCTTCTTCCCCCATAGCTCCACCTCTTGCGGTTCCATCTCCATCTATGAGTCCTTCACCTATGGACCTTCCTTCACCCATGGGTCCCTATCCATAAATGACTCCTTCACTAGTGACCCCTTCTCCACCAGTGACCCCTTCATCTCCCATATAATCTACTATCATGAATTATCTTGAGCATCCCCTACATGATAATTCTTACTAGCATGATCATCCAAGCATTCCTAAATTTTATATCAAGGAAAATCAATGTGAAGTACTTTATCAACTTTCACTAAAGATCGATGAGACACTAGTTACAGTTCACATTCAACTTCATAGAAACTTATCAGATGTTATGGATAATGTGTGTTGAAAAATATATTAGTATGTATGAGCACATGTAAGGTGTTCTCACAATTTCATCTGGATTAGATGTGTGATCCAACTTTACATTTATCTATTTTATATCATTTAACATTATGTCAAATTATTATCTATCTTACATGGTGACTTTTATTTTGCATTACATGTTGATTATGATGTCATTATTCTTATTATGTTCTCTTATGGGTTATTTTTCATAATTCCATATTTTTTCTTCTTGATTTCATTTTTTATAGTTACCTTATCCTTTTTAGTTTTCTATCTTATCTCTATAAATAGATATAATTATTATTGTGACTTGGTTAAACAAACCTTAACCCTTATAGTCATTCCTTCTTTACCATGTGACTAGTTAGCAAACAATTCATCTCATTCCAATTTCATTTTACCGGTCCACTTTGGATCTCCTCTTATTCCCCTTTATTCCCTTTTGTAAACTAAGCATACACATGGTTGAGACTTGAGATAACATGTTGGTTCATCATTAAGCCTAAGTATTCTAGTTAGTCATGTACTTAGATACTTAGCTTCCTTTAGCCAAAGCCTAAATCTCATTCATGTGTATCCCTCTATCTTTCATGATTGGTCATTCCAAGTTCACATGGATGAGGAATCTTAAAATACACAAAAAAACTAAAAGCTAAATCATTTAACAAAAGTCAATGATCTAAAAAGTAACATTCAAAAATTTTCAAAAGTCCAATCACACTAAAATATGTGATTATAAACACATATCCTTTTTCCAATCAAAGCTCAAACTCCAAAATTGGCCTCATGATAGAGCCAAGGTCCATTGGGGTGTGTAGGCCAGTAGATTAGAAAAGGATAATACAAAAAAATCTCTTAGTGATATCTACTTTCTATTTTAATTTTATTATTCAAAACCTCTAACATAATTTGATCTTATTACCACAATTATTTGCCTATATAACTTTGTGTTTATGGAAAATATTTATCCTATATAGATTGATGGTCACTAGTCACTTATTACCTTCAC
Source organism: Torreya grandis (assembly GCA_037957365.1). Taxonomy (NCBI): domain Eukaryota; kingdom Viridiplantae; phylum Streptophyta; class Pinopsida; order Cupressales; family Taxaceae; genus Torreya; species Torreya grandis. The sequence goes on from JARHVA010006826.1 coordinate 302,956, forward strand.
ATGTCCTTAGTGTGCCTCATTTCGCCTAAGGTCTTCTCAAAAGATGCCTAATTTATTCTTATTACATTTTTTTTTCACTCCATAAAACCCTAATATATCACCTTGAGAAATATTACTTTGTTAACTGATCACTCCCCCTATGGATTACATTTGTGAGTTGCATTGTAAGACCATAAACAGGACGTATCTTTTCTCACAAATTACTGAATTTTCACATTACCATTCTGAACATTCCATTTTCACCATATTTTCACATTAATTTCACCTCATTGGTATTCCCTTTGTGAATTGTAGTGTAAGACCATGGATAGGGCTTGGCTTTCTTCATAAAATTTTCTAATACCCAAGTCACAATGAAATTACATGTGTAAAATATGAGATAAGATGTGATTGATTATGAGTTACATGTCATTGACATGTTTACCATCTTGATACAGTATGTTTTATGCTTACTTCAGTAATATTTCAATTTTATTTTATTATTTTATAATTACATGTAAGAATCCAACAATTGTTTTTAAAAAAATTCATACTTCCCAACTTGAATTAGTATGATTAATTTAAGACCATTTTTACCAATTCTTTTTATATTTTCATACTTCCCAACATGATTTAGTAGTATTGATCAATTTAATTTGTTTTTATACCATTATTATTTAATGCGCTTTCTATTTTACTACATTATTTTCATACTTCCCAACATGAATTAGTGTGATTTTACTTGTTTTAATTTGGTGCCAATATTTTTATGGTTTAAAAACATTTTTTTCCCTCTTGTTTAACACATTATTTTTTATCTATTATACATAGTCATATTTTATTATTACATATTTCCCATCATGATATAGTGTGTACTGCATCTTTTTTTGATTAGTTACACTTTTCTAACTCTTTTTGCCTATTTGTTTTTAACCATGCATGTGTAACACATAATTTTAAAAAATGAAACACAACACATATATTTCCTAGAGCATATATACCAAAACCAAACTATATGTGATAGAAACAAATATATCCATGCATCCACAACTAGAACCATAATATAACACTTAATATCAACATACAACTATCAAAATAAGATATCTCTATATATATCATGTGTTTTTAATACAAAGTATAAAAACATTGCTCCAACTCTATAGATGGGATCCATCATGTCTATCTCATGGCGTAGCCATACTACCCATAAATGCCTTGAATTGTCCCCTATAAATAGTGTGTTGTGAATATGTTGTCTAATATACCAAGCCTACTACCTATCATTATAGGTTGGCCACCTAGGCCTAAACCTATCCCAACTAGATAGTGGTATACATATACATAGATCTCTAGTGAGCCAAGGCCTACCATCCCTATGCCTCTCCTGATCCCACCCATGATAGTGGTTTTAGCCCATATTCACATGCATGTAGCTTCCTCTCAACCTCCCCTACTAGTTTTAAGTAGCCTACCTAAGTTGGGGTATATGGTACCATAAGATCATCAAATATGTTAGGGTTATATGGTGCTAATATCCTATCTAGAATATCATGGTATGTTCCCATCACCAAGGATCCCCATCTGACCTCCTCCTCATCCATAAGATATAAATTTTTCAAACCAAGTAGATATTAAATCACATATACATCTCAAAATATATCTATACAAAAACTTATATAACGAGTATTTTATCACAAGGACTAAAAATTACAACAATTATTACTTATCCTAGTGTCATTAATCACCATCTCCCTATCCACTCATCCTTTGAGAATGGCATGTATATTGGATTATCTTCAAATTACCTAATATATGGGATGCCTCCCAATAAAATCAAACCTTGAAGTCACCACCCACATATGTCTCAAGCCTTACCTTAGTGGTGCCTCTATATATCAGCTCTAGCCTAAGCTGACTGATAGGTCATCCTAGATGACTACCCTCTATTGTCTCTCACTATTATCATAGCCATTGGTGATGTGACCAAAGTGGTCACTAATTTTGATGTGGTACTTATGGCACTCCTTTATTCACATCCATCCCCTCTATAACTATCAATTATCATGCTTGACCAATTCATGGTCTCACATGTCATGATCTAATCTCTAGTCTCTCAGTAGGTGATCCTCCTCCTCTCCCCCTTAGATACCTTGCATGGTGAGTTGAAAATATAGGCACCACTATAGTATTCACTACATAATGGATTCCAAACTATCTTGGTAAGCATACCACTAGATGTGGCTCTACCCACCAGGTGTAGTAGACTATGATCCATACTTGTGCTAACCCTAGTACCATAACACCCAACTCAGTCAAATAGTCATAATGTGTTCATAAATATTCTAAAAAATATTTCCTTATGTGATCATATCTAGTTATTTCATAGGGGGCATGACCTACACCACTTGATCCTATCTCCATCTCAAAACCCAAGGTAACCAATCATTAACCACATGGGGTAACCTATCTAGCTGGTACATTGATAACCTCTTGAATATCTATGAACTCATTAGTACCACTAGCCCCATGGTCTTTTACCCTTTGGATTACATCCCATAAATATCATGTATGATCTAAACCCAAATGACATAAAGTAAGTCATAAAGTTCCCTTTGATCTAATATAGACTGACACAAGGCTATTACATATAATAGTACCTTGTTATTTGACTTATGACATGTCACTCATGCTACCACAAGTCCTATCATAGCATTTTTAATATTAGGAATCTATGTAATATAGATATCAAATAGACTCACCTTTAGACCTAGGTAAATCTTATCCAAGCATGTCTCCCATCAAGTTAATGTTTGCCTCTCCTCCCGATCATCCATTATCCTTGTGAAAATTAGTGTCCCCTTTTAAGTAGTCCATGCAATGCATAGACATCATACAAAGTGATACCAACCACTATGGTATCCCCATACACCACCCATCTAAATGTATTGGTGAAATATTCCCAAGATCCTAGGAACATGACCATAAAATCAACACTCAATAGGATCCACTACATATCTATGATGCCTCCCAAGCCTAAAGTGACCAATCTAACCCTATATACATCCGTCAAGCACTCCAATAGAAATGGTAGCCATGATGCATCCACCAATCACAAATTTCTCTATAATATTTGTAAAAATCAATTAATAAAATATGTATTAGACCTCCATGTCATTCATAATTGAAATATATTCTTTTTAATTTCACAAAAATATTTTTTTTCCTCAGTTAACCCATCTTAAACTAAATTGGCCATTTCATACTAAGTCTACCACCCTATGGCTTAATAATACTATATCAACCATATTATTTCATTTTAGTACCATATCAACAAATATATAAGTTGACCATATAGTACTAAGCTAGCCCCTTGAACCTAAAATAACTAAGTCAGCCTTCTTTTTCCCTCTATAGTACTAAGTTAGCCACTTAAAAAAAAACTAAGTTGGCCATGATATACCATGTAATCCCTTGCACCTAACAAACTAAGTCAACCATGACCTATTGGGTTGGCCCTTTCAAAATTTTACTTTATACCAACTAAGTTGACTGGGTTGACCTTGTTATGCCAATGTGATGACTTTGTGACCAATTATAATAAATTCCCTAAGCATTTATTGCTCCAATCCCTTCCTACCCAATACCCTATTTAACCCCTAGTATCCCTAAAATTTTGTTAAGGTTCATTCTAATATCTAGATTTGGCTTAATTAAAACTTACTTATAAAAACACTCAATTTAAAATAAAATACTCAAAACTTTTAAATTCTCAATTTCTTACCTATGTAGCACTCATTTTAGCTGCTATGCATCTCTTCATTTCAACTATCATATCCTCACCATCATGGCTCTCTAAGCTCTCACTAGGTTTCTCAGAGCTCTATGTTTCTCATAATAACAAATGAATTCTTTTTCACCCTATTTATATTTACTATTCAAAATTATTTACCATTAGATTCCCTTTTTTTTTTTTATCATATCTTTATTTCTACTCACTCATTTTCCAAACTATTATAATTTTTGGAATCCTAATATCATAGAGAAATTTTCTAGATATTATATGCATAGGTTGTAACTTTTTTGATTTTTCACTCTTTTTGTGCTAATCTCTATAGGTTCACCTAATGTTCCTCACATTGGATGCCTTCACATATCTCATATTTCCTTCTTTATCTACATCACTAAGGTAATTAAAAGTATGTGTTTTTTTAAATTCTATCCTTTCATTTATCTTATTTTCTCCTTATTACACTTTATTTAACATCAATGTTATGTGTTGTCACATTCTATTCCCCAAGCACCATCCCCTATTAGAAATACATGATACATGATGATATTTGAGTGGGGAATATGTATATACATAATATTTTCAAAATTTTATCAATTACTAATGTTCTTTATCTTGTATGAAGCCATTGAGTCTCAATCTCTCTAAGTGCATGCCCTAAATGGTGCATCAAGAAATGGGTGGGTAGACCATTGGTGCTTCATAGGATTATTATCCCTTTTTCCACTTTCTATCTACACACTTGTCTCCTAAAACCCATTCCCCTAAGTTGTGCATTCTCTTTTTCACTACATTAGAATGTAACTTTACTTGTTATTAGTTTAATGGATATGAAAACATGGGACATAGTTAAGTTTATTGCATGATTTTCCTTGACTAGAGGCTTTATAACCCTCCCTAGTGATATTATTAAGGTAATATATCCCCTAATTTAATCTAAAAGATCCATATTGGTCATGTTCCTGATTATATAATGTATCTCCAATTGGAAGTATAATTAGGATCTATCTTCTTTAAGCTAGGATTAATTTGTAGATCTAAGGCATTTCTCATTGCATATAAGCTAGGATTAATTTGTAGATCTAAGGCATTTCTCATTGCTTATATGTCCTACCTTGAATAAATTTTCATAGAAATTGCTTCACTACTAGCCAGGCATATATATCCCTAGTGTATTTGTCTCTATATCACTCAAGGCCTTTCTCTACTACAAACCAATAATACATAGCCATAGTATAGGTTGCCTAAATCATCAAAGATTGATATTTTTTAAATTTTATTTTATTTTTTATTCTCTTTTGTTTTTCTCTTTTTGTGTTTATGTCTTATTTATTGGTTGGGTACCACTATGGCAAATGAAAGGAAAACATATTTTTTTCTCCCTATATTTTACTCATAGCAAGTTCAACCAAATAGATTTGTAAAGCTTTTAATGTGTAAAATTTATGTTTGGTTTCAATAGGATACCTTCAATGCCCACCTATTTTTAGCCAAACAATAAAAATTCCATGACACATATAGAATATGAAATTTCAGGACTGACTCAATGAAAGGATCTAAGGTAAAAAAATAACTCAATAATCACTCTTCAAACAAAGTGTATCTTATTTTACCTAATTATTGTATTTCACTTAATCAATTTTATTTGAATAATGTGGAGCCACAAGACAAAATAATTGGGTATATACCCAATAAGGAAAATAAAAATACAAAATAAGAAAATAAACCTATACTAAGCACAAAAAAGATAAAATCAAAACATGTATGGAAGGGAAAGCAAGCAAAAAAAAAATTAAAAGATCATTCCAAGCTATCTAAAAATTGGAAATGGGGGTTGAAGATATGCCTTTTGACAAGAAACAAGTTCTCCTTACTAGTTAAACACCTTAAACAAACCATAGTCATGTTCATGATTTGATAAGGTTGATAGGAATCTTATTAAGGGAGGATATGTACTTGTGTCTTTGTTGTCTTTTTCATTGAAAAACATTATTTCTAATAACCTTATTAACAATGTTTCATGTAAGTTAATTAGGTTTATATTAAATAACTTAGACATGTGTTTGCATTCCATTGACAAGAATCACCTAGGATAATGTTTAGGAGATATCTCCACCCAGACATTAAACTATGGGATTAGGGTGTGAATCGATACCTACCAAAGTAACTTGTATACCAAACCAGGAGGAGATGCTTTATTTGTGATAACCTAGTGGTGAATCCACTCTTAGTTATTATTTAGTTAACATGGGCACTTTGGTAATATCCATATTATCATTTTCATCATCTAGAAGATGTTGACTTGGTTCTTCCCAATTCAAGGACCTTCTAGGTTTATCATCAGTGGTTTAATGATGGAAGGATCATATGAAATTTTATTTTTACCCTTGATATGACCAATTCTCCAAAATCATCTAGGAACCTAATGTATGACACACTAAATCCATTTTATAATGCCTTCATCATTATATTCTTTAATGATAACCTCATATTCAATAAAACTTTGGAGGAACATGTGGAACATAGCTCATGAAAATTAAACATGTCATACAAAAATAACTTGTAAACCAAATTCTCTACATGTAAATTCAACACTGAATAGATTCATTATCAAGGATTCATCATTTATTACCTAAGAATCCATGTAGATCTAAATAATATAAAATTAGTCCAAAATTTTCAAAATCTATGCAATATCATGTAGTTGAGGATTTTTATTATGATTAGAAATTTATACTACATATCTATGCATATTTTCTTATTCATATCATGGGATCTAAACTAGATTATGCATACCAAGGTCACATTTTGCATACAACCTACTTAACATTATACCTTCAATGAGCTTAATTAGTATCTCTACTTAACACTTATTAATTAAATTTTTAAAAATTTCAACCAATTTTATATCCATACTAATGCATCAAAATATGCACTTAATTCACCCCTCATTTAACATGACATTTGGTAAATTATCACTCATATACATTTAGTGGCATACTATTATAATATTCCACCTATTAAAAATTATTATGTTCCCTCATGTAATAATTTAATAAATGACACAATTAAATCATGGGTAAGGGTACAATCATCCATTATAATAATAAGACACTTCATTCTTTTAATATACAAAGAAATATAGAAAATGTGCACCATATGAAGTAGATGATTTTTAATAGTTCCATGTGGTATTCAAGCATAAGAATTTAAAAATACAATAAAAAAATATATTTCCTTATTTTTACACCAATGCAAGTACTTATCACAATGTTTAATACGTGAGGCCACAACTTTTCTTATTGGGTATGTCTCTAATTAACAAACTACAAGTTTACAAGCCTATACCTACCTTGTATAGGGTGAAAATGTTCACAAATCCCACATGTCAAACTATATTATCTATATATTTTTTCATATTTTTTGTCTTTATGGTGTATCTCAGCAAAGGCTCATCTTAGAGGCATATTTCACCAATTTAAAAAGACACTTTAGTGTTACCAAGAAATTGATAGTGCTTTCAACATTACTCTAATGGCATTGAATGCACACAAACATTCATTGATATATTAACTATTACATTTTATGTTACATCATCAATCCCAATATTAGGAATTTGTTACTTTACAAACATTTTGTGGTTCCATCTAGGCCTTGTGTATCCATTCAAATATATTTCATTACTATATTAACTATGATAAAACACCATAATGATTTAATGTTTGTTTTAGTGGATAGGTTCTCCAAGAGAGATATAATGGTTACTTACAACAAGATCATCAACATGTATGAAACCAAAAAATCATTATTAATCCATATTTATGTATATTTCATAATACCAACATCATGTCTAACTGTGACCAATGCTTTTTCGACTAGTTATAGAAAGCCTTATGAGAAATGATGGATACACAATTAGATAAGTATATATTATTCCATCCCTATAGAAATGGAAAAATATAATTTTTTAACTATGAATTTGTTCATTTAATACAAATTTACATTAATGTGAACCCATACACTTATGATGATAAGTTTATTAACATTTATCATGCTTATAATAGATATATTCATAGCTCTATGGGACATAGTTCATTTTATACATGTCTTGGTTTTTAACCAACATCACCACTATAAATATAAAACCATGCACCATATATAAAAAATCCACATGCATGGGAAAATTAAGTATACAAGGTTCATGATTTTTTTAAAGATATAGATTATTTCATTATGAGGTTGAATAGATACTCTCATGCCAATAGATAAATTATAAGGATCACCATGAGACATACCACACACCTCATGTGTTCAAATTAGTTAATAAGGTTTAGTTTCATACTCATAATCAATTATTTAATAAGCCTCTATGATATGGTCTATAAAATTATTACATGCATCTAGAGAGAACTTATTTATTTTTTACCTATCCTAGTACTTGGGGTTTCATATAATCTTTGATGTGGAACTCAATAATCCTTACCACCCTTGCTTCATCTAGTTGAACCTATAAATCCTTTATACTTGGATACCAAAATCATTCACATGGTACCAAAGTATCAAATCATTGAAATGATTATAAAACACACCCACCAAAGCACACATTAATTTTTATTAGTGTTTAAGCCAATAAAATGAGTTAATGAGGAAAAGTGGTACAACCTCTAACAACTTAAGGTTTAGTTTCTAAATATTACCAAAAATGTATTTAGGATAATTTTTTTACAAAAAAATTGTAAATGGTTAATTCCAAATCACAAATATTGTGAATTATTCCTAAATAAATTAATCTCCTTAGATTCATATGATCTTACACTATGTATAGATACTCATGGTACCCTTACATACTAGGTGTAATGGCTTGTAGACTACCACATAGCTATATCATGACATGCACCATTACAACACTCCATGTCATGAACATAATAATAAAACATACATTTATCTTGTTTATTTCTTCATAGCATACCATTCTCCATGCACTAATCTATAATTTATTACACATCAACCATATTATATGTAATACCTCAAAATTTAGTATCCATGTGTCATCTCTTCATTGTCGTAAGGCATCCCATGTGGAAATTTCAATGTGAACATCATGTTATATAACTTGTAAGCATACCATTAAAATATAATTTTAGATATAAAATTATAATAAGCTGAATCATTACATACGAAAATTTTGAATCAATTACAATCATTCCTCATAACTATCTTATTGTGATCATGTATATATTATAACTATATAACCTTTAATTGATCATAAAAACATGTAAAGATTATGGTTTTAGAAATCCTTGATTATATAGTATTTAAATAAATTTAATTATCCTTGGATAAATCTAGGGAAAATTAATATGAATCATTTCCCTTTTTCTATCACAGGAACTTGCATTAACAGACTTAATGAATAGTAAACACATTTGTACTTTCCCTTATTATTTACATTGAATAGAAGTTTTGCCATTATCTAAATGATTTTACATTATTTTTTTTTAAATTTGTTTAGATTTTTACATTGTGTGTTGTATATTACATCAATTGATATCAAGTACAAAGTTGCCCACCGCATCAACATAGTGGATCCCATGGTGGAGATCACTTGTGGCCATATAAAACATGTACATGGTTATTATAGTTTTATTTAAATTCTATTTATAATTAAATGATCATAGATTAAATGGAATATATGTATATGTTCTTGATCTTTAAATAATTTAATAATCCTTGGTATTGCTTATTTGTAAATTTTATTTTAAATTAAACCTTTTTACATCATGTGGTTGTGGGTTTGTCCTTCTTGTGAAGTTTTATGATGAACACAAAGTGTCACATTTGTGAAAAAAGTTGTAAATTATCTCACTAATTTGAATTTCTTGGAATTTTTATATATTAAATCTCCTTCATTTTATTAAATGGGTCATTTATTTTAATGATGCATAAAAATGAAGATATTGCTTTTAAGATCTAGAAGAAATTGAATATCAAAGGTTGTAAAGCATAATAATTTTGAGTGATAAACATCAAAGGTTACGCATATTTATTATTTTTTATGACTTGTTTAGTGATATATAATATTTTGAGAATGAATATTGATTTGGTCAAAGTATAATTTATTTGATTATGGTGTATAAGTTATAAACACCTAAAATTAGCCACCAATGGATTCGTATCTAATTTTAGACCAATTCTTACTAACCATTGACCATTTAACCTAAGAATTATAAATTTATAAAATTTGGATTCATAATCATGAAATAAATCAATTTGGCCTATTAATCAATTAATTTGAACAAATGCACCATCAGTTAATTCAAAATCATTCAAAAATATCAAAAACCCTAAAATGGGTTGATTAGAACTAAATCCTATGAAAATCCTCATAAAATCCTAATTGAATTCATACATGAGTAATTAAATCAATTATCAAAAAGGAAAATTCAATTGTCAAGAGCATCTTAGAAGCTAATCATTACCTTTTGTGAGTTGTCATTTTTGGAAAATATCAAAAAAATATCTTAGGAATATGCCAGACACACCTTATAAACTCAACCAAGATTAATAAAATAAACTAAGGTTTATATTTAACCAATTCCAAGTGATTTTGAAGCCTATAAAATCAAGCATAGAGCTCTTCATTTAGAGAGCTTGAAATATAGTAGAGTTATAATGTTAGAATTGATCCATAAAGCAAATGCATAGTGTTATAATGCCAAAATAAATCCAAGCCAAGCCAATCCAAGCATGGTGCCAAGAGGATATGGAGATATCCAGTCCCCATTTATTAATAACTTTTGATCAAAATCTGAGCAAACCAATGATTAAATCATTTGGACCTCTCAAGGAAGGTAAAGATTATGGTTTTTTGCATTTTAGTTGGGTTTTCAATCATTGTTTGTTCATTAAGTTCCCTCTAAGATCTAGGCCTAGAGATGTTAGTATGTTAATGTGTTAATTTCATGGTTTTATGTACTAACACTTGATCTAACCTTATCTCTTTGTCAAATTTCTTGATCACAAATGGTATGCCTAGTGAGACATGATTGCACACCCCACATATTTGAATAAAAATGGATGTTAAAATAGCTATTATTTTTAATATGTTTTCTATATTTTTATAAAATTTTTATAGGATGTTATTAATATTTTACTCATAATTCTCTAAAAAATTAATTAAAATCGAATTTGTAGTTTAGAAGTTATGACTCTTTTAGTGACTATCAATTTTCATTTTCTATTTTTTGGTAAAAATGGCTAGTATAGAGCTAATAATTTTTTTGTTATTCAATATTTTGACCTTATTTTTTTAGAGAGGTGAGACCTAAAAAATTAAAAAACCTCAAAAACTTTTGTGACAAATGGATGTATATTTTAATATTTATGGTTAAAATACTTATTATAGGTTTTTATGTTTCATGTGTTCAGTTTTATTTGTTTTAACTTTCTAACTTGTTGTTTGCATGTTTCATAGGTTTATTTTTTATTTATTTTATTTATTTATTTTTAGTTTTTTATTGATATTTTTTATAACCATTTCCTAAACTAACATGTTTATCTTTCATGGTTTTGCCTTTAGATCGACAAGTCCTCCAAACCCAAGAGCATAATTTTCAAGTTTGTTTGTTTCATTTGAATAAGTGCTTCTAAGTAGGGGGTTATAATCTCAAATGGGTTGATTGAAGAATAATTTTCATGTTTTTGGATAATCACACATCTCATTTTGGGATTTTAAAAAAAATTACTCAAGTTTCAAAAAAATTAATTTGGATCTAAAATAAACTTGATAACTCTTACACATTTAGACTTAAATGCTTAAAACAAACATGGTTGTGTTTTTTTTACTTGGCTTCTATTTATAAAATTTATTTCAAATAGGTTATGAACATTAATACCAAAATTTCAATTGGTACATAATAAAAAATTTAATCAAAGTTTAAACTTGTTTCAAACTTGCTCACATCATCTTTTGGGTATTTAAAAAGAACTTAATTCATTTTTTATGCTTTAATTGATTTTTCAAGTTTTTAAAAGTTTCTAATAAAAAAGGGGCCAAAATTCAAAACACATTTCGTTTTGGTGCCTTAAAATTAACTTAACATCATATTAGTTTACATGCTTTTTTTAGCATGTTTATTTTCATTCAAGTTATTTGTTGATTGTTTGTTTGAGAAAAAAGGAAGTTGTGCATGTATGATCTCACACCATTCCCTATAGGGAACTTGTGAGATAAAAAGTGCCATATTCATTACAAATTGCCTTAGTATAAAGGCATAAAAGAGATGTTGTGAAGGTTCTCCTCAAGACCTGCATGGATTGAGTGTTCTAGAAACAACCATAAAACTCTTTTACCTAGTTATTATTTCATTGCATTTTGGTTTGTGAGGGGGAATTCATTACCTCCCATAAGTTATATATGGAAGATTTGACCTAAGGCTTCATCTCTTAATATCATCTTCAACCCCTCTCTATGGATGGGTATATAAATTGGGATCCTTTCACTAGGATGATGGTTTGAGTGGTTAAACCATCTCCATTAGCAGAGGCTAATTTTAAGATGTTTGAGCATGTGAGACATCACACTACATTGATCAAGTGACAAATATAGTGGTTATAAAAATGCAAAGACCTTTTTATAACAAGCCATATGATGTGAGCCCAAATGATGTGAACTCTTCTTTCATTTTGACATGAAAGTATTTTGCATTTGATCTATCTAGAATGATAAAAAACCAATTAGTTATAGTCAACCCCACTTTACCACACCCTTGATAGGATTTTAAGATGTTATGCTTAGTTGAATTTGGTCATTTATCTTTTTCTTGTTTGGTGTTTTTAGACTAAAACTAATGTGTTTGTTTATAAACCACATCAAAACCAATTTGTTTATATTCCACTCTTTTGTTTAAAGAGGGATTATGCTAGCCATTTTACACCATACTTGTTCCTTGAATTTTTTGCTAAACATGTTTTTGTGTGTGGTAATTGAAGAATAAGGAAATCATCATGATGCTAAAATTAGATATCAAGTTTGTGCCTTTAAGTCTTTGAAACATAACATTGATGACATCATTAGAGCATGCTAATGCCATTATGCTACTCTAATTATTTCAAAATTGATTTGAATTGTACCAAAATCATTATTTAAAACCATGTCGCATATGCCATTTGGACCTTGTTTATGCATCATCATGTTGTCCAATCTTGTCTAGCTTATCTTGTCAAATCTTAGTCTTCAATATTGAGTTTCTGATTAACTTTGTCATGTTTGGATTCAAACATTGATTAATTTTAGTTGAGGCCTCAATTCATGGGGTTGATACCTATATATATTTATCTTTTGGATTGTATAAATTTAGTTAATTTATTACCCAAACTTGATGACTATTTATCATTTTTTTTTCTTAGAGCCTAATCTCCATCATTATTTTTGCCTTTATTTGAGAAAACATAGCCTTTTATCTAGGTGTATTTTGCATCATGTCTTATACAAAATGATCATGTTTATGATTGATTTTATGTTTTATTTTTATGTCAAAGTTATTCCAAACTTTTTAGATTAAATCAAATCAAATCATACTTTCTTTCAAGTCTAGATTTTGACACCATATTTGGCCAAAATTCCTAGCAGATCATGTTTGTTTGAGTCTAAATTTTGACTCTGTAGTTGAACAAAAGACCTAACAACTTAAATTTTCCCTTTCCTAGTTTATATCTTATTTGGAACACTTTGGCCTAGACTTTGACATATAGGTTTTTATTCATTGATTGACCTTTTGCATGTATGATATTTGACATTAGACATTTGATGTTAGACATTTGATGTTAAAACTATTTTATGCCAAGTTTTAGCACAATTTTTTTTGGAGATATAGATCCATTTTTAGACCTCATTATAAATAAAATTCCACCCTTTTGACCAAATTAGACCCAGTTTGAGCCATTTATCCTTTCAACATAGTTTTTTAAAATTTAAAAAACTCTAAGCCTTTTTATTTTTGGATCTTTCAGCATTGATGTAGATATGTATAGATACACTTATGGTGGATTTACATATAATCCAAATTATTATATAATGGCCACATAAAATGGCTTTGATTTTTATGGATTTATTCAATACCCATTTAATTATAACATGGTTTGTGAGATGGATTTTTATCCACCTTGAAAAAATCAAATCAGGGAGGAAAGTCACAACCTCAGGTTAGATGGTATGGTTTATGAGGACTTTAGATGTTTTGGATTATGTGAGCAATTTGGCCCCAAGATGCCCTAGACTTATCCTTATAGGACCTCATCCTTTGGCTTGTGTGAGAAATCAAGCTCCATAATGCCCTACCATTGATATTCTAGGAACTCATCCTTTGGTTTGTGTGAGCAATCAAGCTCCATAGTGCTCACCCATTATCCAACCACTAGCCATTATTCATCTATTTTTAATTTTTCCCTAATTTATAAAATCCCAACCAATCCAATATTGACCTAAATAAGTCTAGTCCCAATTTCAACTAATCCAATTCCAACCTTAACCAATCCCATTAGTACCTCAACTATACTAATCATTACCTCAACAAAGCCAATCAATGCCTATCCAACCAAACCAATCATTCAAGGATCAAGCTAAATTTAAAATTAGGATTTTATAATTGATTGTAAACCAAGGCCAAGAGAAATAACTAAGAAGTGATGTTTCTATTAAATCAACTATTTGTGATGAGTCAAAATATGATAAATCACCTCTTTATACTATACCTATTATTGAGGAGTCTCACTATGATGAGCCAATCTTTATTGAGTCACTTCTTAGTGATCATAACCATCTTTGGGAAAATCATTACCTTGACCATATGCCTATTTTTTTAATATCCTCCCATTAACAAGATAATCTCTAGGGAGTTGTCTCTTGACCTTTTTCTTATCATTAAGGAGTCTCACTTTGACAAACCAATCTTTATGGAGCTCACTATGCCATCAAATACTATTACTTGTCCAGAATCAAACATCTAGAAAAACATCATTATCATAGCATCCACACCAGATGAATAATCATAATCAGAGTTAGGTTTTATTCTTGGAATAACATCAAATTTAAAATTATAATTAGAATCAACATCACTCTTACCATTATATTCAAAGTCCCTTTAGTTGGAATCAGATTCAAAAGGAGAATAGGTTCATGGTTGTTACAACATTAGTTATGCATGAATTATAGACCAATTTGAATACAGTTATGATCCTTCCATGGTTTTTGAGGATGATTACTTCAACATCTACATAGGTTCTCTTGGTATATTCTATGAGGATTGTGTTTCCAACTCCCCTTCCATTACCATTCCACATATCATTACCATCAACCAATATATCCATATTATTGACATTCCATATCCCATGAACATTGATTGGGACCAATAGAATCACACCTTATTGAATTACATCCATGGAAACATATCAGTTAAAGAATAACAGGGAGGCCAAGAGAAAAATCATGTAGAAGAAGAATAATATCCCAGTGAAACCTTTTCAGAGGTGCTAAGGGACAATCAAAGTTAACACTCAACATATTTTAGTGAAACCTTTTTTAAGGTACTAGAAGACAATAAAATTCAAAATTCAACATTCCTTAGTGAAAATTTATCAAAGGTGCTATGAGACAATCAAGACAACTTCATTGGTAAAAACTTCATCAAGGTATCAATAGCTAAGCACAAAACATATTCACTTCTTAATGAAGACATTATCAAAAGTAAAATCAAAATAGCTTTCAATCTACAACGTAATTAGATGGAATCTACTCTAAAGCCTAAAAATAAAATAATATTATGGTATTATTGAGAGAATATTCAAAAAAATATGGCCCATCCACTTTCAAAGATATGTCAAATATGGAATCAACAACATTAAGTGTGCCTAGAAATATTGATCTTCATTTATTTCTTAGCCACTACACCTCCATTATCATCCACCATTACATCTCCAAATCAAACCTATCATCCAATATTTATCACTATTCAGCATCCATGGTTTCACTTTATTTTGGAGAGGCTATAAGGAAATCTTGTATTGATGCTTAAAGGAATAAAAATCAATGACCAATGAAGATCAAAAAAATATTATTTTCACGTAAATATACAACCATTTATTGATAGAGAAACTATCCAAATGAGGTGTGGGATAGAAATTAACATGATTGAGTATTCTATTTTTATCATCTATTGATTAGGATGTGCCTCTCCACATCATTATAGATAATAGAATCTGAATCATATTCCATCTACCATACCCAAGTGAAACACATTCAAAAACCAATAACTACCATTAGCCAAAAACATGTACCATACCATTTAAATTTTCCATTTTCATTTACCATTCCTTTTGTTGTTGTATACCCAACCATTCACCTTACCACTTTGGGGTAACCTTCTAAAAATTCTTCTTTACCATCTTATCAATCTACTAGCCTATCATTATTCTATCCCTTATCCATCCTACCATTCCATTCTACCAAAACATGTTTTTATCCAACCTATCCTAGCCCATTTGATCTTGGTTCATCCAATTAGTTCCATCACCATTTACAACAAGAGGATTCAAATCTATTTTCAGTAGTTGTTTCACACATTATAGATAAAAATAGTATTTTAGAGCAGTAAGATAGTAGTTTTGGAACTTGTATCCTTCATTTCTTGTTCCCTTCTAATCATGTTTGTTTATGTGAGACTTATTATAATCACCTATGGGAAAATCAATGTCCCATCATTCTTCTTACTAATTATAACTACCTGTGGGCAAATTAGTATCATTGACCTATGACATTGTATCCTAGTTATAACTGCGGGCAAACTAGGGGCAGCATTTGTTTATCATGCCTTGATGTACCAACTTGCCATTATTATGTCATAATATGCCTTCATACCAATTGTTCCTATTTTATTTGAATTAGCTACTACAATAGTTATATTCCTCCATTAAAAAGTGGAACTACTATGACCTAGGGCCATTTTGGGACTATGTGGGCCACATTTGATTCATGTTGAGGTTAGCTTAGTCTCCCTTTTCCATCACACTCTCAACATTTTATGAGCATCAATTCAAATTTTCCACACTCTCACCATTTTATGAGAATTAATTCATGTTTTTCATGGTCTCATAATTTTGTGAGCTTGAACCGTTTAGTATATCATAATTCCTAATCAGGTTAAGATGCTCAAAATTTTAAAAACATTCATAAAAATTTAAAATCCAAAAACACTTATCCTATCTAATCCTATTTATTTATCTTCAATCTACCCTAATGGGGAAAATATATTTTAGGATGATTTTAATTGATTTTGTTTTTAGGCTTTCTATTTGTTTGTTTGCTTTCTTATTTATTTATTTGTTCACTTGCATGTTTGTTTGATTTCAGCACTATTACCTCGACTCAATTTTTATGTGATCATTAGGTGATTCCTTGAACATTATTCTTGAGTCCATCCATATTCTAATGTTAACATTATCATCAAGGTTTTTTATCATTGGTGTTTTTTTTCAACTATTTATTAGATTAGGAGTCAGTCCTTATGTGTATTTTGGCCAAATTCTCATGGTGTTTTATATCATGAGGTATTTTGAAACTTTATATATTAAAAATTAGCTCAAGAGGTCATAAAATAAATAGAGATATAGAATTTTCTCCCTAGTACCTTAGAAAATCCTACCACTCATCTTGATCAAATCAACCTATTGACCATTCTAGTTGTATCGATGCTAATAAGGATGAACATCTCCTCATTGGCAAGTTCAACTAAATATTTTCTATTGATCAATATTATTCTTCTATCCATCTCTTTCATCACCTTTCATCCTCCTATGTTTATTTTTTTGTGGCTTATTTAGTCATTAGACCATCACATATACTTTTTATTCCACTCATATTCAATTTGTGCAACAAGTTTTATCCTTGAGTTATGCTTGCTAATCCACCCTAATTAGGTCACCACCATATCAAACATCATCTTTTATCTAATTAAGTTCATCTTAATTATTATAACCACCTATGGGAAAATCATTATTTCAACTTTTATTCTTGATTATAACTACCTTTGGGTAAATTAGTATCTTTTTCAAATCAATGCATGAAAGCATTTTCTCATTTGGATTAAACTCACCCATGGGTTAGTTTTTCCTTTATTCTTGATTATTTTCAATGGACCATCCATAAACTAATCTGATGGCCACTCCCTCAAGGGGGAATCAACCTAGGCTTCCCAAACATTGTAGGGAGTTGTTTTCCTTCAACCATCATCTTTTTTTTTGGCATACGTGCCTTTTCTCATTCTTTGAGAAGACATTGTTGTGCTTATGGTTTTTCAACATCTTCCTAAATAAGAGAAAATTGTAGATAATTAAAATTGGCCACCAATGGATTTGTATCTAACTTTAGATCAATTATTACCAACAATGACCATTTATCCTAAGAATTTATAAATGTCTCAAATTTGGAATCATAACCATTTAATAAATCAATTTGGCATATTGATCAATTAAATTGAATAAATAAATAATCAAATAATTCAAAATCATTCAAAAATATTAAAAATCCTAAAAATAGTTAAATAGAACTAAATCCTAAGTAAATCCTTATCAAATCCTAATTTAATTTATCCATGAGAAATTAAATCAATTATCAAAAAGGAAAATTCAAATATCGTGAGCATCTTAAAAGCCAATCATTACCTTTTGTGAGTTGTCACTTTTGAAAAATATCAAAAGAATATCCTAGGAATATTCCAAACACACCTTCCAAACTCAACCAATGTTCAAATTTAACCCATTCCATGTGATTTTGAAGCCTATAAAAATAAGCCTAGAGCTCTTCATTTAGATATCTTGAAACATAGTAGAGTTATAATGCTAGAGTTGATCCATAAATCAAATTAATAGTGTTATAATTCCAAAATCAAGCCAAGCCTGATAGGATACGAAACACCGAAAGCATACAGTTGATTACCAAACCAAGCAACTTAATATGCAGAAATTAACCAGAATCACAAGTAACTAGAATTTAGAATAACACATGATATGAGAGACAATACACAACTTGTATTAATACTTATACAGAAAAGAATACAATAAAGAAGATGCCACTTCTTCTCCACCACCTCTTTAGAGGCTTGCCACACCTCAAGTGAACAGTAATTCTCTCCTCAAAGCTCTCTCTCTCAGGTCCCAACACACAACTCAAACACAGAGTTGGTGTTCACCTCCTATGCTCCACGCACACCACAAGTGCTCCACACACTCCAAAAGTACTCAAAGTACTTCAAGTAGATCTCCCATGAACCTGCAACAACCTGCAATTCAATAGACCATACTTATGGAAGGAACTCCCTTGCCTTCCTCTTTGCTCTATCCGAGTACACACATGTACTCCAAGTAGATCCTGCCTGATTCTGCTCCTTGTTGTGTTGCTATCCTATCTGATCTTGCACACCTATAAATCAACCTGGTTTTGCACACCTGTGAACCTTGACCTTGCACACACATACACCTGCAGATCAATGATCTTACTTACCATGTAGATCTCCTATATAGGCCATGCACCTGTGACCAAGATCCTACACACCTGAAGAATCTTGCTGACTCTCCAAAACCAGCACCCACCCTGGTACTGCTATGGAACTAGGAGGAACACCCTTGCTCACCTCACACACAGAAGGAGCTAACTTTGCTCAACTCAAACTAGAACACTTTTCCAATACAACCATGAGTCTATTATATAGATCTCATCCAAACAATAATTAGACATCTAATTACAATAATTAGATCCGCAGCTCTCAGTCTAAAAATAGATCTAATCATGCAAACACTTGGTTCATTAGCTAACTACCTATAATAAATGTAGTCTAAACCACACAGGCGACCGATGTCGGTCCCTATCTGCCTGGGGGTCGCCGATGCCAGCCGATCCATGACCGACGTCGGTTGCTTCCTGTCTCCTACCTGCTGATGTCGGTTGGCCAGACCAACACCAAATACTGACACTCTACAACTCATCTGCAACCTCCTCCATGTCTGCATCAGTGAAGCTTTTAGCTCCACAACCTAACAATCTCCCACTTGGAGATAAACAGTTACACTATACCTGTACCTGTACCCCATCTAATCTATTTCTTGGTTTGTATCCCTCTTCAAGATCAATCCTAAAGACAACCCACCACACAACCTGTTATGTACCTCCTGTCATCCAAGTACCCTGCCACATCTGAACCTACAAATCCATGTAGTGAAGTCCTAACCCTACATAGCATGAATCTCTGCTGCTGGTCCCTCTCAAATACCTGAGAACCCACTTCCCTAAATTGGCTTCTAACTCTCTGACAGCTCCCACTGCATGGGAATACTCAGGTCTATACCAGACCTCATGTGATTTCAAACACTGTACCTGTCCAGCCCTTAGTGTGCTCTGGCTCTGCATCCTGAACCTCCCCAACACCTGATTCACATCAGCTCCCACTAGAGACAAAATCAACTTGTGATCTCCATGTCTCCCATGTCAAAGAATTTCACTGCTCCAAACTCCTCATGACATGCCACTGAACTAACCTTACCCTTAGCTCAGCAAAACCCTGTATGTACAATCCTGCTAGCAAAACATACCATCCACATACAGCAATAGAATGATGTTGCAATCATCATCCACCTGGTAAGACAAACCATAGTAGTTACCCTGACATTGACTGAAGCCATGCTTCATCCTCCACCTGTCAAAACCTGTACCACTATCTTGTAGCTCCTCAAGACCATATGACCTGGTCTTTCGTCTCACATATCCGTTCTCTCTATTCTTCAACTAAGGTATCCATTCATCTCTGTGCTTTCTTCCCACTAGCAATCCTACCAAAACACCTGTTTGGTTCTCCTCCAAGGAATCACATCCTCATCCATGCCAAGCTCACACCTGTTTCCTGGATCCTTCCTACTCTACAATTAGCAACGAGTATAAAGAAGAGGAATAACACATTTGAGGGCCTACTTATGTCTTCAATCCTCTATATGGGTGTTTGAGACTCCTTGACAGCGTGATGTCCACCCAAAATCCATTACAGTGACCGAACTTGGCCACCCCACAGTCTGCATCTGACCGACGTCGGTTCCCATGCGTTTATCCCTGACTACCGACCCTGCCGACGTTGGTGTCCCTACTGCCGATGTCGGTCCTCCTGACCGACGTTAGTCTTACCTACTACCGATGTCGGTCCCCTGATCGATGTCAGTCTTACCCTACCCGACATCGTCGGCTTCGGTCTACACATGATCGACATCAGCACCTATTTGTTTGATGCCGGTTCCTCCTGACCGACATCGGTATCTATGTTCACCTATGAGTGATGACTTTTTACCTGCGAGCTCCTTTGAATCAATACCCATGTCCAAACTGCCCTGCTTAGAAGTATCCAGCACCATCCACTGGTCTCTGTCTGCCATCTCCTCCAAGTACACCAAGGCTTTCCAGTTCTTAAGCCTATCAAATATATCTATCTTCCGCTAAAGAACATGTATCTCCTTCCTGCTCATGTGACCAAGCCTATGAAGCCATGTCTCTGAAACAAAAGAAGAATCAGTAATATAAACAAGTAGATAAAGGGTACCTATTTTCCTACCACCAGCTAATTCAAGTGCATCCGCTATGAGAGTTCTTGTGCATCTCTCATCACCCAACCTTTCTGAAAAAATTAGCCATATCTCCAAACCTGGGACCTGCATGACCTTCATCAACACTTGTGTGTTGGCCGCTTGCAATTTCAGCTTCACTTCCCCTTTGCCAATTATATGGCAAGGCTCACCAGCTCCTCTACCTGGGGCTGCATGGAAAGAGGCAACCGAATCTTTTATCCAAGATTCAACTTTATCCAAGAAATCTCCAAAAGCATCTTGTGCAATAACACCTGCAACATCTACGTCTTCAGTTCCTTCATGCTGATTTGCTACCAACCAACAATAATCTTTTACCTGTTCTTTCTTTCCATAGGACTGTAAGTAACCATCTGTGCTTTTCAACTCCTCCATTCTTAGCTTACTTTCATCTACCATTGCTCTACTCCCACTCAATCAGAAACCCCTAAGAGTGACCTGTAACCAAACACAAAACCTGCTCCCTGCAACCTTAGCTCTGATACCACTTGATAGGATACGAAACACCAGAAGCATACAGTTGATTACCAAACCAAGCAACTTAATATGTGGAAATTAACCAAAATCACAAGTAACTAGAATTCAGAATAACACATGATATGAGAGACAATACACAACTTGTATTAATACTTATACAGAAAATAATACAATAAAGAAGATGCCACTTCTTCTCCACCACCTCTTCAGAGGCTTGCCACACCTCAAGTGAACAGTAATTCTCTCCTCAAAGCTCTCTCTCTCAGGTCCCAACACACAACTCAAACACAGAGTTGGTGTTCACCTCCTGTGCTCCACGCACTCCACAAGTACTCAAAGTACATCAAGTAGATCTCCCATGAACCTACAACAACCTGCAATTAAACAGACCATACTTATGGAAGGAATTCCCTTGCCTTCCTCTTTGCTCTATCTGAGTACACACCTGTACTCCAAGTAGATCCTGCCTGATTCTGCTCCCTGTTGTGTTGCTGTCCTATCTGATCTTGCACACTTGCAAATCAACCTAGTTCTGCACACCTGTGAACCTTGACCTTGCACACACATACACCTACAGATCAATGATCTTACTTACCACGTAGATCTCCTATATAGGCCATGCACTTGTGACCAAGATCCTACACACCTGAAGAATCTTGCTGACTCTCCAAAACCAGCACCCACCCTGGTACTGCTGTGGAACTAGGAGGAACACCCTTGCTCACCTCACACACAGAAGGAGCTAACTTTGCTCAACTCAAACTAGAACACTTTTCCAATACAACCATGAGTCTATTATATAGATCTCATCCAAACAATAATTATACATCTAATTACAATAATTAGATCCGCAGCTCTCAGTCTAAAAATAGATCTAATCATGCAAACACTTGGTTCATTAGCTAACTACCCGTAATAAACACAGTTTGAACCACACAGGTGACCGACGTCGGTCCCTATCCGCTTGGGGGTCACCGACGCCAGCCGATCCATGACTGACGTCGGTTGCTTCCTGTCTCCTACCTGCCGACGTTGGTTGACCAGACCAACGCCAAAGACTGTGACACTCTGTAACTCATCTGCAACCTCCTCCATGTCTGCATCAGTGAAGCTTTTAGCTCCACAACCTAACAAAGCCAATCCAAGACAAGAATGGTTCCAAGAGGATATGTATATATCCAAGTCCCATGGATGAAGACATTTTGAGCACAATTTGAGAAAACTAATGAATAAATCATTTAGAGCTCTCAAAGAAGGTAAAGATTGTTTTTCTTTGCATTTTAGGTGGGGTTTCAATCATTATTTATTCATTAAGCTCCCTCTAAGATATAGGCTTAGAAATGTTAGTATGTTAGTGTGTTTATTTCATGGTTTTATGGACCAAAAATTGATCTAACCTCCTCTCTTTGTCAAATTCCTTGATCACATAAGTGATGTTAAGATGTAAACTTCCTTAAAACTATATTAAATTTGAGTGACTCATGTAATCATATGAAAAATCATACTTGAACATATGAGTTACTCATGTAATCATAAAATATACTTATACTTGAACATAAAAGTTACTCTTGTACTTATATGATTGATTTATACTTTCTAATGTCTAGAAAATATACATAATGTATTGATGTTAAAAATTTAGTGACTAATTTATAATTCATGATACATGAAAATATAAGTCACTTGTAAAATTATCATGAGAGACTCATGCCTTCATATGTGTGAATAATAAGCTTACATATTTTTTGTATATCTAATATCATTTACTTTATGAATTAAACTCACTAAGGTCATGTGCCATCACAAGATATATCAAATAATTTTGTTTCTCTCTTGAATAAATAACTTACCTTGTGTTTTTCCTAATTTTTTTTAATAAAATTAAGACACCTAATAGGATACTAACTTGTAGAGTAATTTATATATTAAGATATGTTATTAAAACATACATCTAAATGTAAAACACTAAAATTGATTGTGATGATTTGATAAGTGGAATATGTTAAATATAGTAATTACAACCAAGGGATGAATACTTAACTTTTCTAGTTGGTTGTCTAACTATGACTATATTTCATAAGTTGATATCATTTAAAATGTAGCCTACAATTAATTTGGTTCAAGGACTATAATTTTTTCTACACATGGTTTATTACACTAATCTAGATCATTATCAATGGTTGATAGTAACTTGTGTTATTCATTACTAACTTGTACATAATTTTGGGACTATGACTATACAGTCACATTTGCTTACCACTATATGCTATGTATATGTGATCCTACACCTTGATGATGCACAAAGATCTAGAAATAAGTTTCCTTTTCCATGAATGTGCTTGTATGGATATAAACCTACAACTCTAGGCGAAGTATAATGGGTTGAACTAATCTCAATCATCCCCATTGGATGATTAATCACTACCTATGTATCTAATACTTTGAGAAGGGAAAAACAAACCACATGTAGTTCTCCCACCTTATTTGATTGTGAAATTATGTTCCTTTTCTATATGTATGCAAATAATGATTTGGATTTTATAAATGACTATTCATACTTTGAATTGGCTTTATGGTAATTAAAACTTGGCTTGTGATTGATCCTAGTGATAGGTTTTCAATTTTGGAAGAATAAGATAACTTTTCTCAATATGAAATAGAATATTTATGTGTATTAGATAAGACCCCAAGTCCCTTTTGAATGAGACCTTTAATTTTGTATATATGAGTCCAATTAATTAATTTATCACAACATAGACATGCTAGGGGAATTGGATGACCCTAATGAAAATTTTGATTGTGAAAAGTGGTAATTTGTAAAAGAGGGTCAATTATGACTAGATCAAATCAATATCGACTAGCAATACTGGCCAAATTTGATGGAACCAACCTATGTATAGGTGGATTGAACTGAGAGTCTAGAGACATATATATATATATATATATATATATATATATATATATATATATATATATATATATATATAATATTTAATAGGGTTTAAATAGATAGTGAATTTATTGTATGTGTGTAATAATAAACTAATACAAAGACATAATGGATGGGTGATGGGTGGAACTATGGAACAAGTTGATTGTTAAGAGGAATGAAATTTGGAATGGGTGGTGGAAATGGATTTTTTTGATGGAGACAAAATAACTCCACAACATCATGTTAATCATTAATATAATCAAGTTGTGTGAAAATAAAACTCCAAGGTCCTTTGATGTTTAAGATAACAAGGAGGTGAAACTCCTAATTGATACTAGAACTAAAAAAATGGTGAAGGTTAGTTTGAATGACTCAATGGATGAGATCAAATCTACAAATTATAATACACCCAGTCAACATTATCCATAAATATTTACTATATATTATGATGTTTGATCTGAGGAGAATAAAATGGGGTGAAGATGAGGATCTAGGCTTGAATCATGTTATATTGATGACCTATTCTAGAGGAGGATGATGATTGGTGTATTGATATTTTTCCCTTACTCCTATAGGGAACTAAGAGTGTAAATGATGAGGTGTGAGATGGATGTATCATGGAAAACCTCAATTATAAATTTGAAAATAACATATTAATGTGTGTTGATTGTAGGATCAGGTTCTCTAACTCTATTGACAAGACTTTCTCTGACAAGAAAAAGTGTCTTAGGAAGTTTCATCTAAAGGATACTAATCAAAGTATAAGAAATTGAACTTGTCTTGATAATTTATTGGTGAAATGAATTTTTATATATTTTTTAATCTAGGTTTTAAAGTGCTTTTATTTTGTTTGATAAGGATTTTGGTAGTTTGATTGGTTTTGTTGTTTTTTGGAATATAGGGATGAAATGAAAGATAACTACTTGATGAAAATGAAAAACTAGATGTTAAGGATGTTGTATAAATAAAATAAAATAAAATAATATTTATTTTTGTCTTTTCAAATTCATGTCCAATGCATGTATGGTAAGAGAGATAGATTTACTCTAATTATATAAATGTTGATTTTTTAAACTTTTATAGATGTAACCTAGATGAAGTTATTTTTGGGATTTTGTTTAAATGATGAATGAATGTATCTATGTGAAAAATAAACTTTCAAAAACATTAAAATTATTCAATAAGAGGTTTATACTCTAAAAATTAAAATAATATCAATCTCCTAATAGTTGTTTTGCTCATATGCAAGCTAGAATAAAGTTTTAATATTTCTAGATTGAGTACACACTAGCTATTGACAATGTATTTATTTTGAATAGAATGATTTGTTTTAATTATATTTTTTACTATTTGTATCTATAAAAACATTATTATTTTATTTAAAACAAAATATATTAGTATTAAAACAAGTTTTTTGATCGACCTAGGCTGATCTAGGGTTTTCTAGTTGGTAGTGTGTGTGTATGCATGTGAATGAAAAGAATTTATTAAAAAATTATTATTTTTTTTTAAAATGAATGACATTATGTGTGAAATTTTATAAAATTAAAAAAAAAATTGGATGAAATATTATATACTATGAATGAATCTATTGAATGTTTGAAAATAAAGAGACTACCTATTATTTTTGTTGCAAATACTAGAAAATGAAATGATTCTTTTCCTATCAAATTTTATTTTTTTGGAATATAAATATAATATATATAAATATGTGTTTAAATAGTATAATTTAAATAAATTTAAATAAAAATATCATCTAACTTGATCAATGTAGAGATCAATTAAAATCAGGTAGCATGAGTTGTTGTTGTCCTCCTATACTAGCTCCTTTATCCAAGAAAATATTTTAGGAACTATATAAAAATTTATATGAAAAAATGGTTTTAATAAGATGGGGAGGACTAATATAGACATAATATAAATAAAGATCAATTGATTCTTAGTTGGCTGAGTGCGTTGTTTGCAAAGACCAGGTTGCAAAACTAATAACACTCCTTACTTGTAATGGTGTAGTCAATCAAAAAAATGATAGAGGTAGATCTCAAAATATATGGTAGTAGGTTTTGAATGTATAAATTTTCAAAAATATATAATATAATGAAATTTTTTAGATCCAAAGTCAATCTGATATTGTTTTACTTGTAGAAGAATAATGGAGGTTATATGGAGATAAACTGAGTTGAACTGGGAGTATAACTTATGAGAGACTTAAAATTATTAAAAATATAAGGAGTTATATGGGATAAAATGGAGGTGAAAACAAGGTGTAATTATAAAAAATTGAAAATAATAATGAAAAAAAATGTCAATAATTGAGTCATGGAAGCTAAGTTTGGAAGATGGGGTGAAGGTGATAGAACAACCCCTCTTTGTACGGGCAATTAAATAACCACCAAATTTTATTATAAAAACACTATAAGAGGTTAAATAAACACTACCTATTTTATATAGAACTTACCTATGGGGAAAAAATTATCTCATAAATTTATAGAACTATAGTGATGATTTAAAAACCAAAGCATCAATTTTAAAATGCAAAATCATGGTGTTATTATAAATATCAGAGGTGTTATTATAAATAGCAGTGGTCCTATTACAAATAGTGGTGATTTTGTCATGTATAAGACATTTTTAAAATTGGGTTGATAGGAGATACAAAGGACAAACTAGAGAGAGTCCAAATTAATTCATCATTTCCCACCAATGTGTAGTATATGCATATAAAACTAAACTATGTGAAGTAACTATAAATTTCTAACATGGTATGTTGGTTCTACAACCACTTGGGTACATTAGGTAGCTCTGGGCCACTCAAGAATGCTAACCAATGTAGATGGAATAAGGAATGAAACTAGTGCATAACTTAGAATATGATGTCAATTGTATATAATTTAGATAATGATATATAATTTGTCATTCCATATCATCAATCATTGTGTAAGTGGGCATATAGAAACAATCCATCACACACATGCCCCCAAATCTGATATCTGAGAATATGAATTCTAGATTGAGTTGTAATAATAGGTATCTAAGTATTTGTACTAAATATGGGAATGGTCATGCCACACATAATTCCCATAATTTAATAAAACTAATATGAATCTAATCTAAACTAGTATGAATATAAGTAAAACTAAGTATAACTGATAAATTTTTAATTAAACTTGTATAGACTTGTATTTTACCTACTATACTATTTTGGAAATCTAGGTTTTTGAAACAATAAGGCTACTAGATAGTAATACCTTGTCTTGGACAATAGATCCATTATTAGAAATGTGGTGTTATTGTCCCAATTTGGGCACTAGTGTCCTTGTACTCTAATTTTTATGCAACTGTATGGCTTTATGGGTCACTATTTTCACACTATGTTTACTTGAGTTTGATTTTATATAATTTAATCATGTGTGATAAAAATGTACTATAAATGCAATATAGGAGCATGTTCTCTATGACAAACCCATATGAATTTCACCTATTTTCAATGGAGTTGTTGAACCTATTCAAGAACCATCATCAAAATAAAAAGATCTATAAAATGTGTTTTATCCAAATCATATATGATAAATACATAATAATATAAGATAATGTGCATACATAACATCAAAATGTAAGATAATATGAGCATAAGTATGTAATTTAAGATGTATGTCATGTCTATAATTTATAAGGGTGTTAATATGGATATAAAAATGTATGTAAAAATAAGTATGATTAATAATTGTGTAGATACAAAAGGGGATGGGCATGATGTCCATCATGACATCCAAGTAGGAAGGGGAGATGCATGAGGTCCCGCATGGCATTGGAAATTATTGTGTGTAATAAGAAAAGACAAGTGTCATTTCCATAATGCATACAAGAAAGCATATATACAAAACATATGAGGCATATAAAGTATGCAAAGGAGCCAAAATACAAGAGACACAGGCACATGTCACTAAATCTAATAAAATAAGACATATAAATACATGGTTAAATGTCTACATACACAATCAGGAAATCACACACAAGGACATGGGAACATGTCCAAACCATACATATTATGTAAATAATCAGCATAAAGACAAATATCAATGGCATATTCAAATACACTTGAATAGAAGAAACATAGGGATACAATCATGTCTAAACTAGGAAATATATAAATAAAAGTATTCATGAATATCTTATATAAATATGTGTAAGAGAAATGATGTACATATGTTAAGCCTTAAGTAGTAATATATGTAATTAAATTTGAGTAAGAGTAGCATGATCAATATTAAGATATATCAATCCTAAATATAGGATGTAGATTATAGAAAGATATAACTTGGGAATTGAAACTATGTATACAATATGCCCAAGTGGGTGAATGTGTCAAATGAAGACCCATGTATCAGTGTATATGCCCCTATTTGGTAGATAATAGTAAGTCTAGATCAATGTAATGGATCTGAGTCCTACATAAATTTACAAGTACTCAACAAGAAAATGTGAAGAATGAAAGTATGATAAAATTGGCTATACTAGGATAACTAACATATGTAGTGTCTAGAAAATATAATAAGCGTAAACATAATAATGCATAAAATCTATAAATTTTGTGTTTTTGGTGTAATTATTCAAATGTTTTTATGGATATAATCTATGTATAAACAACATAAAAATGAACTATATACAAGGATCAAGATAGAATCAAAGTATGTACAAGAAGGGAGGACCATTACTAACTAATGAGTCTCATGGTAGACTCATTATCATTATGGCATGTGTTAAATAAAGGAATTGTGATCATGCATGTTATATGAAAAGGAAAATATGGTCCCATAATCTATTATACCAAGTGATATATATATATATATATATCACTTGGTATAAGATGTAATATATATATATATATATATATATATATATGTATATATATATTACATCTTATATGTGGAATGGTGCTATGAATTTCTGACACTGACTATGGTGTCATCTAAAATGTAGGGGTCTTAGTGACCCATCTGGTAGAAGAAGCAATAGGTGGCATAGTTTCCCTATGTTGAAAACCTCAATAACTCAATAAGACTGATCTCGATAGAAAGAGAAGAGGGAGGCACTCTATAATAAATGGGTCTCTCTAATAATGGTCTCTATGGGAGAGTATGCATACATGTCAATATTTTATGGGTATACCTCACTTGCACTGGTAGATCCATTAAACTATATGGTGTACTAATAATAACTGTGCTCAGAGATGTAACTAATAAATGTGTTGTAATAGCTAACTATGTTGTAACTATTTCCTAGGATGCAATTGTTTATGGGAGAGGTAAGGGATACTCATATGGAAGACCCTCAAATATGACCACCTAATTCACACATGCATGCATGCACACGCACATGCATGCACACACGCATGCGCGTGCGCGCGCGCACACACACACACACACACACACACACACACACACACACACACACACACACACACACACACACACACACACACACACACACACACACATTTCAGGCATATATGCATAATGGATGGTATGGATCATATTTTATGTATCCATGGCCTACCCATTAACATTATAAATATGACCACTCTAAAAAATGCTAAGAATCTAGTGGCCATATGTGCTATTCCAACCTATAATGGAAGTATAATCTTCCTAATAGAGATCCAAACATGACCACTAAAACCATTGATATTTATGTCTAAAAGGGATATATCCTAATATAAATATCCTAAATGATGTATAATTATGATAGTGCACATGATAATGATTGTCCCATTGTCAACCATAATACTCTAGGTAGGATGATGATTTATGTAAGGTTGTACAAAGAGTATATATAAATATGTATCATCATTAATAACCTCCTTCTCTAAGAAAGTGATGAGTGGTCTAGCTATAAATATAGTGTGGTACATATCAATGATATTGTGTAGTGTATATACACATAATATTTTCAAACTTTATCAATTACCATTGTTTTCTCTCTTGCAAGAACCCATTGGGTATCAATCTCTATGAGTGCATGCCTTAAGGGGTAAACTAAGAAAGGGGTGGGTAGACCATTAGTGCTTCACATAATTTTTTTCCCTTTACTACCACTTGATATCTACACAATCATATCTTAAAAGCATTCCCCTAAAATTTTACTCCTCTTTTTCACCCTCCTCTAGTCATTTTATACTTTCATTATCCCTTCCCTTTCCTAAAACCCCTTTTAAAATTTAAAAATACAATGTCATCCCCATTTACCCTATACTCTAATTGATAAAAAAAATTAGGCTCTAGGTTGGCCCTTGGCTAACCTAGACTAGGACCTAATTTGATCTTAGCAATAATGATATAGAGTCGATTGGGCCAACCCTATTAGTTAAACTTTTGTAAATGATTAGGGTTAGATTCAAGTATATAAACATATCTATTTTCCCATTTTTAGAGAGAAAAAAAGAGTTAATTATTCATTTGCACTACTTTACAATCTAATATTCTTCCATTCTACTTAAGGAGTCTTAAGTTAGGGTTTCTACTTGGAGAATAATATTTTATTATGGAAAAGTCTTGGATGATATCGCTATTCTTAGCAATCCTTATAAACCAAACAACCTCTTATGAAGAACATTTGGTTGAGGGAGACATTGAGTCTTGATGGGTTAATCTTCAATGTAAGTATCTCTAACTTTTTTCCTCTCTTTTAGTAGATAAAATTAACATAAGTAATGGATTGTGAAAATATTGTTATCTTCATTTATTAGGGTTTTACCTATACATAGATTAAATATAGTCTCTTATGCATGTTTAATTTTATTTTTAATAAAATTCATTTGTTCCATAATATTTTTTGAGTAGTATATTATACCCTAACTTTTCTTGCATCATCTATACATTGCAAACATGAAAACATAGGACCTAGTTAGGATTATTGCATAGTTTTGCTTGACTGAAGGTTTTCGAACCATCCCTAATGATAATATTATGGTAATATATCCATTATATATTTATAATGGATCCATCTTGCTCATTAACCCAAATATCTAATGTATCAACAATAAAAAGTGTAAGTGGGATTTATCTTCTTTGAGCTAGGATTGATTTATAGATCAGTGGCAGTTTCTTTTTGCATACATTTGAGTGAACCCAATGTGAATCTAACCCTTTAACCTTTTATTTAACACAATAATTTTTTTCTTCATATTTATGTATTTATAGTACTATATTTAACTAGTAGGTATAGGTCTAACATTCTGTTAACATGTTTAACACACAGTCACTCAAAATGATTATGTTTTATCTATGCAAGTCTTCATCAATTATAGGTTACTAGATCAAGAATTTTAACATAATATTATCCTAAAATTATATATTATCATACATTGTCTAATAGGTTGACTCTATCTACTATATTCTTCTACCCACATACATTTCAACAAATATTGTTGAATAGGCTGACTCTATTAATTACTTCTTCAACACATACGGTTTTGAATAACTTGGTAAAACTAGTTGACTTAATTTTTATAATTTTAAAGTAATAATTAAGCATTATATCATAAAAAATTTCAATATAAATCATATTCAATACTATTAATATTCCTTTATTTTCTCTCTCTATCATTTCAATTCTTCCTTTAGTTCTATTTTTCACAAGTTTGCAGTCTTCAAAACTTCAACCCTAAAACTAATTAGGTCAACTTGGTTGACTTAGTTATGTAATTTGTCTTCTATTTTAGAGACATAGTCGACCTATTTGACTATTTTCTTAAATAATTTGCTTCTATATAACAACAAAAACCCATTCAAATCTATTTTGTATTGTTTACATATAGTGTCACCTAAGTTGACTTTATACTATTATTAAATCAAAGAATTAACATATATTTACTAGTAACTAATTCTCATTTTTTTAATCTACATGCTTAGAGTAACTCACATAATCTAAATGGTTGGTTTTTAAATTTACCATTTTAGTTACACTATTTTTCTCTTTTCCACACACTACCAAACCACTTAACAATAAAAAAACATTAAACATTTGTCTTCCCAAGGCCTACCAAATTGGATTTCATCACTAAGGGGGAAGCCAACTTAGTTCTATGGCCAAGTATAAATACATGGTTAATGTTATATATTGGCAAATCACCTGACACCCTTATCACTACAAGATTGTGAAGTGAGGGGTTAGTCCCTCATACCAAGCCATTATCATTGACAATACAGATCCCTTTCAAATCAAACATCTTGAAACCAACCTTAGATTGATTTCTAGTTCCATATTTCATCCTAATTTTATATCACATTAAAAATACACTTTAATATAATCTAATAACAATTGAGGTGATTAATTAGTTAGAATTTAATTCTCAGATGATTACTTTCTAATTGATCATTGTGTGTTGTATTACAAAACTTACATTGGCCAACATTGGCGCAAGGTTTGTACTATGTGCTCCAATTGGATTAATCCCATTGATATAATTATGTTTGTGTTTTATTTAATTATTTCTTCAAAACTCTCTTGAAAAATTTTCCTCTATTTTAGAACACTATCATCTTACTTGGTAAAACATCTTACAAACAATTTTTCACCTTCGTATCTATCATATATAGTCAACCTGCATGACTTTGTATTATTATCTCTATTATATCTATATTTAGTATTACATTGTTGACCCATATGACTATGTTATTTCAATCATGTGTCTTAGTAGTGCCCTATAGACCTAGTTGATTATGTACCCTTGGCCAACCTTGTTCTTTGTTTGGCTAAATATGTTCTTTATTTGGCCAACTTTGGTATCTATCTAGTTGACTCTACTCCTAATTTTTATTCTTATTTCCTAATATATTTTTCTTTAATTATATATTTTTATTCTTATCTTTTATTATCTTTTCTTCTTATGTTTAGTCTTTAGGGTAACTTGTGATGCCCACCCAAATGTTTCTTCAACATTTAGAGCATGTTATGATGCCCATCCTTACATCCAATTACCCATTGGGGAATATTACAATGCCCACTCTTATTTTACCTTGCATCTCACCAAACAAATTCAACTTCAAGAAACCTTTTGAGATACATATGATTATATTTTACATGTTCATCCTTAATATAGCCATTATCTTAGATATATACCTTCTTATTATATTTTATATGTGTTATCCTTCCAACATTTTTATTTATAGGATACTTACATAGGTTTCACGCTTTGTAGTAGTCTTTATTTTTACAAACTTTTGTTTTTTCTTTTTGGTCCTTTGGTTTCTCTTTTCTCATGAGTTACATTGTAAAACTGCCTATAGGACCTATTCTTCCTCATGATATAATTTTTTTTTTCAATTATTTAATTTATAATAATTTATACCAACCCTTGGGTTTTTATTTTGTGAGTTGTAGTGTAAGACCATAGATAAGACCTGGCCTTCCTCATGTATACTATATTTCTCATTTATTTTTCACATGTGTTGTGCACTCTCTTGGGTTTCTATTTTATGAGTTTCAATGTAAGGCCATGGATAGGACTAGGCCTTCCACATAAAATCTACATATTTAAAAACATCAAGTGTTCCTTTTATAAAATGTGTTTTCAATGGTTAAATTTTTTTTATCCCTTGTTCTTAGCTTTAGATTTTGCTTCTTTTGTAGATAAAATTTTCACAAAAATAATACGTGAGCATGTTTTCATACAATTACCTCATTATTATTATTAGGAATCACACTTTACTGTGATTGTATCCCTTTTTCATGCTTTGTCACATTTTTTACAATTTGAAGTAATTCAAATTCTTTCATGTTTCAGTCATCTTTATTTCCTTTCCTTTCACTCCACATTGGATAAACTAAGGTAGAAGTAAAGATATACCTCTTACTTCACCTAAATTAACAAGACTCTTAAAGACCATCCTCTCTAAGTTATCTTTCTTACCAAGTCCAAATTATTTATATGATAGCCATATTTAACACCTATGTTTGGTTTTCTAAATTGGTATGGGGGAGGAATAGAAAAAGCCATTAAAAATTAAAAATTGAAAACATTTGAAATAAAAAGGCAATGATACCAAAAGGTAAAATACAAATTCTGAAGTCAAAATAACACCAAAAGACGTGATTATTAGCACATCTCTTATATCCAATAAAAGCACAAAATCCATAGTTATCCTCATGATAGAGTCGAGATCTATTAAGGTGTGGTAGGCTAGTATATTTGAATAGGATAATTCAACAAACTTTATGGTGATACCTACTTTTTCATGCAAGTACCCAATATTCATAATAGACCTATGACTCTATAATGGGTCTTGACGAATGGGGAACACATTATAAGAAGGTACATAAATTTTAATTTTCATACATATAGCCTTCATGGGATGACCTACATAATTCATTTGTTGACCTAAGATTTGTGTGGCTAAAAGTTCTTCAGAGTCTTTAATGTTGAAAGTAATATTATTTTGACAAACCTAATTTGAGTGTCTTGACTTTTATAAAGAGTTTCTCTACCTTAATCTTTCCTTCATTTTCCCCTCCACCCATTTCATTTCCCCCTTTTATAGGATAGTGTGATTATAAATCTGATTTTCCAATTATATATTCCCTTTTCTTCACATTCTTAAAACATTATAGCACCAATTTCTTTTAATTTTATCTATCTTTAGAAATAAAATAATATGCTTGAGTAACTATGGACTATTTTCTTCATACCATGGATCTACATTTCTAGATGTGCCTTGCTTTCTTTTATCATTTTCCATTGTTTTACTTCCCTTTTTTTTGGACACCTAAGTCCATTTCTATTGTAATGATCTTTTTCCATTTATTAATGAGGTTGGTTTGTTACTCCTCACTCACCAATGTTGTTTTCCTTTCATGTACTTTTTCCATTGATGATTGAGTAAGTATTGTTACTGATCACCCATCAATGTTGTTTTACCATTTTGATTACCCATCTTTGTTTAGGTAATGAGTGTTACTACTTTCACACTGATGTTTGATTACCATTTTTAACACGTATCCTTAGTTTGGCTTGGTGAGTTTTCCTTTCTTACCTAAGGTTTACTTGTTTGAGTTTTTTAGTCTTTAGTAGCCTTGGATTTTTTAATTACCTAATTTACTCTAAATTCTAACTTGGTCATTTGATATAACTTAGCATTTGTCACCTTAGCTATCCAAATTTTTAAGTATATCTTATCCACATAACATCAATTATCTTGGATTTCCTACATTTTTTTATTTTTCCCTTTAGTATTGTATCCTTGGGTTTATCGAAAGTAGTCTATTCACCCTCCATGATCAAAATTACAAAAACAATAAACAAACATCTTACGATAAAGGTAAGTTAAGGTATGCATAAATTACTTGTATTGTCAGTTATTTCCCTTTAAATTATTTTATTCTTTAAAATATTACAAGTTTTTTAGCTTTAGAATTATGTGATGCTATGTTCTTTTCTCTAAGAACCATCCTCTTTTGCACCTAGGTGACACGTGATGAGCTTAGAGTGGGGAATATGTATATGCATAATATTTTCATACTTTACCAATTATTGATGTTTTATCTCTTGTAAGAACCCATGAAATTTCAATATTTATGATTACATGCCTTAAGGGGTGCACCAAGAAAGTGGTGGATAGGACATTGGTGCTTTGTAGGATTATTTTCCCTTTACTACCACTTGATATCTACACAAGCATCTCTTTAAAAAATTCTGCTAAGACTTTCCTCCTATTTTTCACCCTCCTCTAGTCATTTTATGCCTTCATTAGCCCTTACCTAGCCTAAAACCCTTTTTCATGGTTTATGATATAATGTTAGCCCCATCCAATATATACTCTAACTAATAAAAATCATTTAGGGTCTAGGTCGGACCTTGGATAACTTAGACCAAGACTTAATTTAAGCTTATCAATAATGATACATAGTCGATTGGGATGAACCTATCAACTAAAATTTTGGAAAGGATTATGGTTAGATTCAACTATATAAACACATTTATTTTTCCATTCTTAGAGAGATAACAAGAGTTAATTATTCATTTTCACTTCTTTATAATTAGTGCTTCTGTCATTCTACTTGAGGAGTCTTAGAATAGGGTTTCTAGATGGAGAAGAATCTTGTCTTGTGAAAAATTCTTATATTATTTGGCCTTTTTTAGTGATCCTTAAATATCAAAATAACCTATTGTGAAGCAATTTTGGCCAAGGGAGAGATTGAGTATCGATAGGTTTATCTTTAAGGTAAGTATCTCTAACTTTGCTTGTCTCTTTTTGTAGATAGAAGTAACATAAGTAATGGATTTTGAATATATTATTCTCTCCATGAATTAGGGTTTTACCAATAAATAGCTTAAATATGAATCTATTATGCATGTTTAATAACCCCCATTTATGCCACAAGCTTTGATGAGCATTAAAATAGTCTTTTACTTTATTTTTATTATTTATACATTGTGAACATGAAAACATAGGACATTGTTAGGGCTATTTCATATTTTTGCTTGATTGAAGGATTTGGAACCCTCCCTAGTGATATTATTATGGGAAGATATCCCTTGGCTAGGTTTATCATATCCATCTTGGTCATGACCTTGAATATCTAATGTATCATAAATTAGAAGTGTAAGTAAATTTATCTTCTCTGAGCTAGAATTGATTTATAGATCAATTGCATTTACCTTTACATACATGGTGGGTATAGATCCTCTATATTAGTGTGATATGATGCTAGTGGTGGATGTACCTAATTTTTGTAGTGAACATTTAAAGTGTTCCCTACCTCATTTATTATATGTTTTGTAAATGGATATGAGAATATTTTCAATGAATTAACTTGCATTATTGTATTTCTAATGCCTCTATGTTTGTGCCCACATCAATAATGTTAGCCTTAATCAAATATTCCATCTTATGTTTTAGGCTAATGCATCTATTTGTTGTATGGCCTAGTGTTATTTGACAATCATAGAATGGATTGGAATCATAATTAACTAGGAGAGGTTGTGTCATATCAACCTATTTGATGGGAGGGAGAGATATGACATTGTCTTCCAAGAGATACTATAAAACACATGCTAATGATTTTGGAAGGTTTGTGAGGACTCAGGAGGAGCTAAAAAAACTAGTTGAGGAGATGGTTATAAAGATGCATTAGCTATGGTCTTTGGATCAATATTGTTTTCAATGTCCTTTACCTTGTATGGAGTCTTACTAGAACTCTTAACAATTGATTTTGATCTAATTCTATATTTTAGATTACCTAGTGAGAAAAGATTGATTTATCTTTATTTTATTGTGTGACACTTATATGTGAATGTCAAAAATTATTAAATGAGATAACTTCATGTAAATATGGTAGAAGAATCTATTTGAATATGTCCTAGTGCTCTTTATATGGCATGGGGCTAGTCAATTTAGCTAATATAGTCTTATATCATAAGATGTATTATGCAATAAGTTCATTCAATTTTTGTTTCAATTATGAAAATTAAGAATATGATACCTTATCACTAATTTTTATGTATAATTTCACTAAAAAAATGTCTTACAAAGGATTGAATTATGTGATAGATGATTTAGTAAACCATAAGACCACTATAAGACATAATCCTTCAAACTAAATGGAAACAATTTTGTCATAAGCCAATCATTAGACACATAATATAAATATGCTACATGAAAATCATATATATGGTGTTATGGGTCAACCTTCTCATCATATAATATAAGCTTAGGTGACATGAATTAGGATGGTAAATGATTTGTCACTATGTGATGTGCTAAAGTTGTATGTAAAATAACATTATAATCCAAGGCATATGATGGCCTAGTGGTTCCCTTCTCAAGATGTAACACCTTGGACTAAAAATTGTTAACCTTTTGGATAAGGTATTTTACATCTATAGTAGAGGAACTAGCCATAATAGGTGTAGCTATCAATGAAGGTTTTTGAATTAAAATTAGTGGTTGTGCTAGCTGATTTATCCCCATTATATGTATAATAATGTTAATAACTAGGGGAGTTGAATATTGACCATTATTTGATTTATTCTTAATTTATATTATGGCTTGTAAAATATATGCATCATAAAGGGGTTGTTCCTAAATTCTATCTCTAAATCTCTATAGGATATCATCCTTATTGACAATTAGGTTTTCATTGTTAAGTGGATGGAGAGTGTCTCAATTTAAAAATTATGTATCATAATGATCTAAATTATATTTCTCACCTTCATATGGATTATCATTAAATTATGCATTATCAAAGTGTGAAGTAAAAACAACAAGAGTTATAATACATCCCTTATCCATGGTATAAACTCAAATTGAAAGAATCTAAATATGCTCAATAAGATTACCACCTAGCCTAACACTTCTTGATAATGGAAGAGAGATATATATTTTTTAAATGGCATATAATGAAAACATTGAAATAGGGTTACTAAAATAGAGTATATGAAATTTAAAAAACTTAAAACAACCAATGAAAATAGGAAAAATAAGGATATAAAACCTAGGAGCATCTAGGGTTGAGATTTGAGCAATGTTCAAAGTAAGTTGGGTTCACCAAATGATTTAACCTTTTAGGAATTAACACAATGTAAATCTTAAGTTTAGTATAGAGATAAGTAGACTCAATCAAGGAAATAATATGAAATAAATATATCCACTAATTTGTTATAGAATTGACTAGCTTTGAATTTTCTAAAACTAGTAATAAATAGTGCAAGTAAGAACTTAGTTGGGAAATGACTGGGATGGGTGATTTGGGTGATATAAACTGAGGTGTAAGATGATATGAGTGTCAAAAACCATATACTAATATAATAAACCATATTGGATAGTAGTTACATAATTGTATAGTAGTGTCATTATTGTAAATATGGTAGTAGTG
This sequence comes from Torreya grandis, assembly GCA_037957365.1. NCBI lineage: Eukaryota > Viridiplantae > Streptophyta > Pinopsida > Cupressales > Taxaceae > Torreya > Torreya grandis. The sequence goes on from JARHVA010006826.1 coordinate 342,675, forward strand.
TCCTTATATTGGTAGTAGTGTCCTTTATGTAAGAATGTCCTGAGCTTCTAGGTGCACATATGTTTGAATCTCTAAGGTATGTTCTTGTAATCATGCATCTTAAAACCTATATTTTTACTATAATTATTGATTTAGTTATCAAAACTTAATACTTTATGTAGTTAGGACATCATATTGGCATGATCTAAAAAGTGTCTTTGTTAGTAGGGTAATGTGGACATCCTCAACACCTTGTTGTGAAGAATCTTGCCTACATACCAATACTCTGAAGGGGGATCAAGACTGATGCATTTCTCCCCACCTAAGTGTTACTGCAAGTGAAAGTGAATCTACTATGATAGTAGCTTTGTGTGCCTTGAATGTGTTTGAGACTAGAAATCTAGGTAATCTAAGCCTAGAATTGTTGTATATGGTAGTATGTAGAATTAGGGTAGAATAGGGATTGATAACCTTGATTGTACATAAATTGTTTTGATTTTGAATATGTATTTTTAGTCTCATTTCTATTTAGTGTTTAGAGGGATAAAATTCATGTATTTATACTATTTTTTTACTTGTGTAGGTGATAAATAGGTATAGGCCAACCCTAATAATTTCTAGTTTTAAAAAGATATTCATTTAGGAAATAAAGAGGTAAAGGACAATAGCACCATTTTTGAGACAATAGTTCCATGTGGTGCTAGTGTCCATCTAGAAGAACACTAGGAACAAAGGGCTAAGATAAAGAAATGAGGTTTTAGGACTGCTTTAGAGAATACTAGGGATGTTTATAGCCTACATAAGGCTGAATAAGTGTGACAATAGGCTCTAGGATAGGTATAGGGATAATCTAGGGATAAGTAGTCTCAAATAGCACTCTTATCACTCAAATACTATTTTTGGGTGACTATAGTTTTATTTTCATTTTATACACTTTATATGACTAAGCATGTGATGATATATCTTGTAGTTTTATGTTCATAACAAAATTCTACAGGTAATGATTATATAAATGGAATAAAATGTATAAAAAATTATGTAATATGATAGATATACATGAATTTATGAATGCACTAATAACATTTTTTTAGGTGATAACACAGTTAGTTTTCTATGCATAACACATGACTTCTAATCTGTATCAAGTGAATGAAAAGGGAAAAAGGATAGATGTGAGATGATAAAATATGAAAAAAATAGATCAAAATTTGTAGGAAAAAGTAATATGACCTAATATTTATGATCAAAAAGGGAAATTTTACTTCTTTCTATACAAATGAAATAATAAATTTGTTGGGATTCATCTACGGATGATTAGCCCTGATGGAATCAGTGAGTGGGATAAATATATTTTCTTCAACATAGGCATATAAAAAAATTTGAATAATTGTTTTTTTTATAATCATTTTGATTTAATATCACATTTGAATTTATATTTTATTTTTGTTTACGACCCCCTAAATTTAGTCTAATTTGACTAATAAAACACATGGGTTCATCACCAAAGATTAGATGTAGGTGAGTAAGGGAATATATCCCTAATGCTACTTCCACACAACTAGTAATATGTGAGAGAACAAAATATTAGGTCAAAAAGGGTGAGAGATGTGAGATTTTGGTTTTTGTTTTACATAATTTATTAATGAGAGTGTATTTTTGTTTGTTAAGCCTTTACCCTGAAGTCTTGGCTCTATGCAACTAGTAAGATACAAGAGATAATCATCAAAAATTAAGATAGATGACTAAATTTAACTATTTTTAGAATTCTAATGTTATGATTTATAATTCATCATAATACAATATTCTATCATAGACAAACTTCTACACTAAGTTATAGGCTAGCATTCTCTATGGTTTTAAAGAAGATATAGGGGAGATAGGTGTAATATACTCATAATAACTAAGAAAAGAACCAATTTAATATTGATTTTCAAATATGTTTTATATATGATAATAAGTTAATGTGAATATGTGATGATATGATATTTTTCACCTTGGAAGTTTCACACTATGCAAAATAATTATTAAATGATCACCAACCACAACATTTGATATTCAAATAAGCATGTAGACTATGAAAATTTTATTCAATGAGTGAAATGTGACATGTAAGAACTAAATTTAGAATTAATTAAGGTTTAAATAGTTCATATATTCATGAAAAATCTTACCTTCTTATTTTCTTAACTTATAGGCTTTATTATTGAAATCTTCAATCACTAGGTAGGGACTTAGTTAGTTAGGTTTAAACTTCCAACCTTCTATTTATTCTATGTAATGCATTTGTTGAGCCTAAGGACAAGGTATCCTACATGTATAAAGTTTTCATGGATTATTTTTTTGTATATTATTCCCATGTGATTGGTATATGAAATGTGATTATTCACAACAATAAGACAATGTTTATATAAAGTCTCTAACTCTGATAGCTAATAATTTTTGTACTCCTTATCATCAAAGAGACCCTAGAGATAAATTTTAAGGATAGATATCTAAAAATTAATAAGTAAAATATATTTATATCCAAACATGAGGTAATATGGGGTTGTCCCTATGGGTGAAATCCTTTGATATATCAATGAGAAAAAATTTCTTACCTTCCATTTATTGAGGTGAAGGTGAGGACCAAATATTTAGAATTTTAAGACTCTCCCAAGTACCAATGTTCATATCAATGTTTTTTTCAATGAAGAAGGCATTTCCCTCATCAATCCCATTATGGGCTAGGAGAAGATTAGAATATTCACCCTTAATATTGAAAACATTGTGCTCATTATTTGAGGATAGATAATCCTTGACCTAGTAATAGGAATTATAGTATTCATCCTTGAGAGTTGATGTGGGATTAAAAATGATGGATAAACCCATATTATGGTGTAAATATCAAATTTCATCATAATATCACAAAAAAATAAGAATAACCTCATCATTTTTAGCTAAGTCAAGACTAATGGACTATTATCCTTTAAAATAAGGGTAATAGTTTAGTCAATAAATGTCTTATACACAAGAGGTTCTATCCTAACTAAGATTATAAAATTAAAATACAATATAGTGGTATGAGGATCTAATCATGAATATGAAATGTATATAGTATCATAAATTTGGTTACTTTCCTTGAGGACTACCTCTATAGAAAGGTACTCAAAATATTTATCAATTTCATGTATTGTGGTTTTATACAACTTAAGATGTTTAAAATTTGGTTTGATATACCTTAGAATTTTAGTCAGTGACTATCTATGAGTCTTCTTAGATCCTTAAGTTATGAATGCCTAAAATTTTTGTAATGAACATGCCAATAAATAGGGCCTTTTACTCATCCCCATTCTTTGTACACTCAAATTCTAGTTTGAAACCAAATGGTATGATTCATACATCTAGATGAATTAGAATAACCCCTACCAATACACCTAGGTGACACTTCTCCCCATTATAGTAGAGGGCATAATGATCATGTGTATATGATAGGTTGTCATATACTAATACTTATTGATCTTCTAATATCTCAACCATATGAATATCAATGATATTGGTTAACCCGACTTTGGGCTCTTGGTATCAATAATAATAAGAGTAATAATTACCTACCCCTTAAGGGGTGAATTAATATATCTATGAAAACTTAAAAGGTCTACCCTTATGATCTGATTTAAGGAGGGGAATGCATTATGGGAGCTCAAAATGATTACTTATAAGGTTAGTAATAAGGTAGGTAAGCACTTTTAGGAAATCAAAAGGCTAATTTTTAGGATTTATTTTAGGTGTGGTAAGTATTTAAACATATTTATGATGTATTTTGGGTGTGCTAAGTATGAAGTCATAATTATGGTCTCATTGTGACATAGAAGGTATATCAACATAGGTATGCATCTTATAGTATTATTAATAATACACGGGTAATTATATTTTCTTCATTTTTATATGTGAGAACACTCTTAATAACTTAGTGAATGGATATTTAGGGCCCCTCATTTTTTTCAAGGGGGAGATAAATCCTCTCTTTATATGTTTATAGATAATCATGATATCTAATGTTTATCTTTATGGTTACTATTGTCAAAGTATGAATATTTTTGTCAAACATTATCATGATCAAGGGAGGAGGAATGGTGTGACTAAATAATAAAGAACTAAGAATATAATGTGAATCACCACTAGGTGTAGGTTGTAATAGAATGGCTGGCATCTCAGGAAGAATCAAACCTAATTAGTCAAGTACTTTATGAAACTGATATGATCCTCTCATAATGTGATCAATGACCATACTTTGAAGAGGATTATAATAAATATAAGTAGTATGAGAACTAAAATTTACCCTATGTTATCAAGCCTTATGTGATTATGATGGTAGTCACATGATAAATCGTCATCAAGGGACAACTTTCTATTCTTTAAAATGTTTATCATGAAAATATTAAGTACACTGAATAAACCCTCTTAAGATTCCCAATTTTGAGGTTCAAAGAATTTATAGTTACCTAACCCTCATGTGCCAAATAAGAGTAAAATTGGTGTTTCCTTTTCTAATATATTGATAATATCAACCATGGACATGGTGGAAACTACTCACTATATCTATACTAGTGATGACTTTAGCTTCACTACCTCCTTTTCCTCTAATTTCTCATTTAATAAGGCTCGAGGTATTTATGCCCCTTTATTCAAAACAACCAATTTGGGTTTTTTAAAATCTATAACATCTACCAACTATGGGGGTTTTATGATCCTACTAGTAGGTACATGGTAGTAAATTTACAATCTTGGTTGTGTGTGCATGGTGATTTGAATCATATCAAAAGGCTTGAAATCCCCTTGGGCTAATAAAACTTGTCCTAGATGAAGGAAATAGATCTACTAGAACAAGGTTGAAGGAATGGACTTCATCCTATGTATCCATGGTCTTACTAAGATTATGCCATACTTTATATCTTTATCATTCACATAAACATCAGTTAACACTTTCTTGGGACCCAAAGTGATTAGGAGCATGTTATTTCCTATGGAAGTGGATTTTAGGCTATCATAGCCTCATAAGGTATTATATGTCATGTAAAAATTAGTTTCTACATAGAAAAATTATGGAGGAAAGATAAGGCTACAATTTTTACATATACTCTATCATTAACCATGGTTCTCTTCACATAATAATAATAATACAAACTTTTAGGAACAAGGTTGGATCCCCTATCCTAGCTATCTTAGATTCATAAGGGAAGATATGTAAATCAAATAAATAGATAGAATCTTATGAATCCTACCTATGTGGGAACATATCTATATAAATATGGTTAATATCTATGTGTGTTAGGGAAGTAACATTGGAAAATTCCCCAAGTGTAGGGCATCATATAAGGCCAACTTATTCAAGTGCAAGTTTCTAAGTAGGTAAATAAATGAAATGTGGGAGAATATATCAGTAAGATCTTAAATCAAATCATAGTTCCCCATAGGATTAGGGATAGACTAAATATAAATAATGTTTGAGGCATGAGGATTAGTAGGTTTATATTATTTAGTATGAGTAATGATATTGGCCTCTTCCTCAACCTATAAATCTACAACCCTTATCATTAAAAAAAACTCTTTGGATCCCTGAATGAGGGGCAATGTTATTTTTGGTTACTCTAGAGATGCATCTAAATCAATGTTGAATGTAAGAGTGGGATGGTGATGTTGAACCACTTGGTTATATGAGTTACCTTGAACTTGGTTTATATAAGCTCATGTTCGGTGATTTGAAAAGGGGTTTAGATAAATTTGGAAGTTTTGATTCTGAGGATAAATTGGACCACCTTAAGTGGTTTGATAATTTTCCCCTACACTTCCTAGGAACATGTCCACAAAATTTTTTCTATAATCCTCAATGAGTCTCTATACAAACTTCTTATTCTCCCTATAGTTTTCAGTATCATGTCCAATGGCTTAGTGAAAAATATATTAGACACTAGGATCATAATCTGTAGGACTTTTAATTTTCCCATGCTGACCAAACCCTTGTTGACTATTTATTTGGTAAAAATTTTAGTTTTGGAATTGAGGAAAACTATCAAAATGTTGAAATTGGATTTGATTTTGATTTTGATATTGATTTTTTTGAGTTAGTGGATAATTAAATTCAATTTCATGAACCTCAGGTAGGGTATTTTATTTTTGCATACCTAAATTTTTATTAGAATTTGTGTTGTCTATGGGATGATATGGGTTATTGATAATATGATGAGGCTTATTACATTGATCAGTCACAACATTGGTGGCTATGTTCCTATTTCTATTGAGAACCTAGGGCCACAGTAATCAGCATTGGATTGGTTTTCATTTTGAAATCCCACATTGTTTTTGTCTTAGGGTAGTAATGTGACCATTATTCCCATAGGTTTGTCAACCATTGTCTATGCCTGCTCAATATATTCATGAGTAACTCTTAATATATTTTTCATGTGATTGGTAGAGTATTTTTTGAACATACTCCCTTATCTCCTTGTTAATGGATAAAGGAAGATATCACACAACTCTCTCTAATCCATAAGAAGAACATTGAAAGATGAGTACAGGACTTGCCACTATCTTGTGATAAAATGGGCAAGTGATTCATTATATTTATTTAACCCAAAATTAGATAAGGGTGATTATCCTGTCATTTGTGGTATACTAGTTAAGAATATAGAAATGATAATGCACAAGGGTTATAATCAGATCTATAGCATGATAATTTGGTACAAAATCAAATATAAACATATATTGAATTTATTATGTTGAGTATAGGATAAGTATATAAAGTACAACTAAAATATGCATGGAAATGACAAAGAAGTAATATAATTAGTTGGTTATCATGATAAAATAGTGTTGTTTCTAGGATCAAAAGGAAAAATGATAGTATATGGTTATGAAATAGTCATCCTATTTTATATCTAATGCTTTTGGTGGTTTACACACTAACATCAGCTTGGGATGGTTTTACATCGATGCTATTGTCTAGGTTTGACATAAGTGTCCTATATAAAATATTTATTGAAAAGGGATGTGACCACATGGATGCTTCTAGGTTTGACTTTACCTTCACAATGGTGAATTTAGATATGGGTCATGGATTATTTATCCTCATGAATTTTCAAAGCCCCAATTATTCATCTTCATGGTGACCTTGGGAAAAATGGGTTAGTAAGCACATAGTGTCAAGCTAACCCTAAATACCCCACTATCAATGGGTACTACCTACATATCTAATACAGTAGAAGAAGGTCTTATAATCATCTAGTTCTCCCCTACATATCGGATTTTGTGTGAATCATGTAATACTATGTAAAGTAAGTACAATAGTGGCTTAGATTATAACTTCAAAAATTGAGACCTTGGGCTACTCCTTTAGTACTTCAGACCTATATATGTGTTTTACCTATGACTAGTGTGGAAAAAGGGAATATTTGTTTAATTGAATGGTTGATAGAGTGTTTTTGATAAGTTTCCTTGGTATATTTGATCCTTTACTAGGTGAGGAATAAATGAGAGTTGATCTTGTATTTTGTAGTCATATAAAATGTTAAAATTGGTGGCTTGAGTATGGCTTGTAATACCCAACCTATAGGTCCTTCTTACATTCTCTCTTAACCCTTTTAGGCACCTTTTTATTGATTCACATTCATCTGTAGACCTCCAATACCTCATTCCAACTCAATTAGGATCCATTTTTCATGCTTATTATACTACTTGGGTCCTGTACCTATATGATAATAGTACATAGCTTGGAATATAGCACTGGACCCTAGGGTGTCCTATTTCAAGTGCTCCTATCCAATCACATTTTTATCTTAGGTGACCCTCTTCTACCAATTCCTCTTCCTCATTGTGTTTGCCTAACATGAATGCATCTATTCCATGACCAATATATCTCTCTAAAATGTCATTCAAAGTTCATTTATAAGGGGTTGCTAAATATTACAAAATCAAGAAAGAATATAAGAAAAAACACTAAGAAAAATTTCCATATTCTCTATATACAACCATCTAATACATCTATAAATATATTCAAACCCTTACACCATGCTTAACCACATCAAGCACACCCAATTAAGCATTTTTGTATCTTCATTACACTATTGCATAAAGCACATCAAGTGGGAAGAACTACATATGGCTTGATCCCTCTTCATAGTATTGGTATGTAGGTAACGTGCCCACATAAGGGGTGTGAATACACATTTTATGCATTTTACACACGCTTACCCCACTCTTTCTCAAAGTTTTCATTCAAGTTCAAGTACAAGGAAGATCTAGGGTCAGAGATTAAATCATCTCTACATAGAGCTTCATCGATAGTCAAGACTTAAAATTTTATAGGTAGACTAATACAAGGACATCATACAAAACCCAAAAAAATCATATCTTTGTGACTAGTTTGTATAATAGTGACAAGAACTGGACTATATCACTAGACCCTGAAGTGTCCTATTTTTAGTTCTCCTATCCTTTCATCAAATAAAAACTAGATCTTGATTTACGATAGTGTCCTAGTCCTACACAACTAGTAACAACTTATGTCTTAGTTGTATTAGTCCTATTTAAGTTAAGTTACATTTCTCCTATTTCATTACTATTTTTAGAAAGCTATGAAGGTCAAATGAATTATATAAATTAGTACTCTATTTATTATAATATATTTTACTAATTTATTCAACTCATAAATTTAACTAAATTAGGAATAATACTCTAATATTCCTAAAATAAATAAATAACTTGGTGAACCTTACTTACTTTGTTTGTGTATAAAAACCCTAGAAATCCTAGGGTAAATTCCTTGCTGATTTTTCCAATATTTTTTCTGATTTTTTAATTGCCTATTTAAATCAATAATTTAATTTAATTTTTAAAAATTCCATAGAAAATTTTAAAAAATTATTTTTCTTCCAAACCCTAGTTGCACATACTAGGTCCCTTTAAATCAATAATTTTCCAAAAAAAATCCATTTTTTACCTGCATATTTAAATAAAAAATTCACATTAAATTTTAAAATTCCTTAGTAATTTTAAAATATATTAATTTTCAAACCCTAGTTGTATATACTAGGTCCCTTTATTTGATTGAGGTATCACCTTATATCTTAAATTAGATTCCACTTAAAACAAAAATGGTTCTCACTTATTTACACATATTTTTTGCATTTCTTGAAAATAATAAGGAGACCATACTTAGTCTTATCATGTACATAAATGATGAAGTTTACCATATATTAGTATAAATATTCATTATTTTCATTTCATGTTTACTTTTCATAATATGGGATGATATTAAGAGAGTTATTATTAAACATGTTAGGATACTTCTTGCCTCACCTCTCTTGGAGCCTTTATCCCATGCCAAGTTGTGTTGCATGGTCCATTTCACTCTTCCCTAGGTCTCTACCTATCACTAGAGGGCCCAATTGACATCTTTTGTCCCTCTACCCCATCAACCTATAAATAATCTATGCTCTCCTCTCATAGCTACTACTAGTCTTATATAGATAGTAGATAATGTGGTTAAAGCTATTACTCGGCATGATACCATGCCTCCCCCACCTAGTCAAGAGCCCCACCACCCTTATATTCCTTCCCATCCTAGGCTCAACCCACCCACATAAGTAGATGTACACAGGTCAAATGATATTTTTATTTAGTTTATAAACACAGCAACTAAGATTTCCATGTTAGAACTACTTCAAAAAACTAATGTGTTCAAAGACATTCTTTATCAAGCATTCACTCAGACTTCTATGCCCATTAATTTAGAGACTTGTTATTTTGCATCAGTGGTCAACACATTAAAAACTATATAAGATGTTATTTATTTTTATCATGAGGACATGCCATCTTAGATAGTTATTGATCAAAATTTAGCATTATTCATATAAGCTCAAGTCAAAACCAATGCAGTTAAGAGAGTTCAGTTGATAGTGGATCCAGACTTAATATATAAAATATTACATTCTTACAAACAATATGTGTTGATATGGAATCCATGAAAAAATAATATAAGAATACTAGAAGGTTTGATGATATAACATGATATACATTGGGTAGCATTGCTTTGGATATCATGGTAGGGCCCAAAACCCTCTCTACACACTTCTAGGTCATGTTAAGTCCTCTTCATTATAATATTTTACTTAGATGACCTTGGATACATGTTATGGGGGTAGTTCCTTCTACTCTTCATCGATGTATTAAGTTTATCCATGAATAATACCTATACACATGCTTAATAGATAACCAACCATTAAGATATTATTGAATCACAGAGTCATCATAGACTATTTTTCTAGATGGGACACCTCATATTATAGTTTAGTCACCACCTCATCACATTTATCTTGATCAGATACATACATTTGAGGTAAGAGATTATAGCACATATTTTAGTCCACTTACACTTATGTCCTTAACTCTAGATACTCAGCTAATCATAGAAGATCAAGTTGTTCTAGCCACTCCATTAATCATGGTTCCTACACTTTTTACAAGTATATAGTCACTAATAATAGTTCCAAGAGTACCAGTTGATTATATAGATACATCTATTTTGATAATTATAGTTACTCTATCAGTTACATATACTCTTATAGCATCGTAATCTTCTACTACTATAGTTGATGAGCCTCCCATATCATAGTTACCCCTTGTGGTAAATTTTGAGTTACCACATGTACTTTATGTTGACACAAATTCTCAATCTACTTTAGATGATGATACGACACCCAAATTCATAGATGACTATCTATGTGGATTGAGCTTTACACTAATTGGCCCAAGAGAGTATTGATATGACTTTAGAGATCTGATTACACATTTTACATTACTCTTAGAATCTTGTACTACACTCTCAATATAAACTCAATATTCATGGCCACAAGTAGATTACTTGGAATATATAGTTTACATGGTTACCTTTATAGATATAGAGCCACTCATTTAGATTCAAGTAGGCATCATGCAACATCAACCAAGATTATACTACAGATGTTACTTGATATGGATTAATCACATTACTTATAGTATGACACAAATATATTAATAGGTTATCATGGCAAGATGGTCACCCATTTTGTATTTTTAATAGGATCATAGGCCATGATACAAACTCATGTACAACTTTACAATAGAGATTGGATAAAATATAGGTTCAAGGTATTATTCACATTCCATCACCACCAACACTAGATTTGCCACTTATATCAAAGCCATCTACTACCATAGTTAAACATCCAAGAGGAGACTCAAGATATTCACCACCAGAACAACCTTCATTTTGCCATTGATAGGATGACACCATTACAAGTGATAAATCTCTAACTACATAAAGAATATAGATCTTACTGACACCTAAGGAGATATCCACCATGCATATAGAATCTACAACATATGATGATACTTATGATGATGATATTGAGGCATTTGGTGATGGCCGTGGTCCCTTTCTCCATATCCATCTATAGCAAGGTCCATCTTGGGACCCTTTACTCCCTTTAGCCTAGTTTTTTAAATCATTATGTACATATTGCTTATTTTAAAAGTACTTATAAATAGTTTCTTAGTTTTTCTTATACATAGTCTCCTCATGATTGATTGTACATAGATTATTATCAAAATAAAAAAAAAATTCAAATATTAAAAAAATCAAAAACATTTTAATTTTAGGCATTCTCCATGCTTTACATTTATACTACCATGTTAGACTTACATTTATTGTTTTATTCTATTTTTTATCTATTTATCTACATTATCATGCTTCAATTGATCTTCTAAATGTGTGTAGTAACATCCAAATCCATGATTGCTTCACTCTACACATTGAGAGGGCATCCTACTTCTACATTCGAGTCATATATTGATATATCTACCCATTGGGGGTATCTTTTACATGAATACACCATCTAAGTTATGTCATTCATACACTACACACTCTAGTTATCATGTTGATGTACATTACTTACTAGTTTAAATATATTACTTTATTAACACTCACTAGTATATAGAACTTGTGTATCTCTTAACATATACCTAGTCTTGTAATACATGTCTTGCATACTTTCACTTCCTGCTTTAATTAGTTAGATGAGATTGTTTTTATAGTATTTACATGCTTTACTTTATTTCTTTGCATAGCTAGATACGATTGAATTTCTTAGCTCCTATATGTGCCTTAAGACATTTACCAATTTCCTTTAATTTTATTCTTGTGTGTGTTTTAGGAAATTTTCCAATGTCCTTTGCTTGTACTCTCTTATGTGTTTATAGCCCTTGTGCCAACCTTTCTTGTTTTCAATTTCATGTTTATATGGGAATTTGAACATGCCTTGTATGATTTCTTTCTAATTTTAATGACATGTTCCCATGTACCTTATTTTCTTGGCCCCTTAGCCACTCTTAAATTCTTATTTCTTATTGCCTTATGTGTTTGTTGCTTGTTTGCTTCTCAATTATTTGCAATTCCATGATCTACATCATGCATTATCTTAATTTGTTGGATGCCATGATGGAAATCATGTTTCATCCCTCCTTTGACAAATAAAAACTAATAACTAACATTTCTAGATTTAGTTTAATACATTACACATGTTATTACATTGTTATATCTATTTACGCATACCCTTATTTGATCTAACAATATCCAATACAAACCATGCTATATCTTGAGATATCCTATCGATTATCATTGCTATATCATGTATTTTGTAGCATGACACACTTATAGGGCTCTTCCTTCTAATGGTAGTCATTATAGGTTCTTCATTCCTACCCTCAAAATAGAGGGTAACAAAATAGAGTTTTGTCACAAAGATCAGAGCTCCTACCTCTCAAAAAATCAATTTTCAAAACACTTAGAACAATAATCAAAGGTTAAATTAGGCTAACTAGACTAGAAAAATAGTGATGAATAGTCTTCAATTTCAATAAAGGACAATAGCACTAGACATGGTTAATAACATTAGACATGGACACCAACATTAAACACTAGGGAGTCTTATTTTTGGCACTCCTATCTAAATAGTAAAAAACCTAGATTTTCTAGAAATAGGTATAAATGTAAGATCATCTATAGTTTTACACATATAGACTAGTTCAGATTCAATAATTTTAGTACAATTTTTATTAGAGAATCTAGATATATGTGGCATTATGCATTGCATGATGGCTCTTGCTTCTAGTTTTAGATTGCGTAATTGGTACAACTTCTAGATTAGAATCCATGTTACAAACACCAGTGATTTAAGGGCAATATGCATGATACATTTGACTTCTTTGCTTTTTGAGTTTAGTATATTACCCAGGAATTCTTAGTAGTTACATGCCTTAATCCATTTGTAGGTGGTTGGTATCATTTTTGAGTCGCTTTCACATAAGCATATAGACTAGTTTTAGAGTGGCTTTCAAGAAATCCTAATCTCCACCTTTTTTGAGTTAGCCAAGATTGATCTAGTTTTTAGCACATATTCAGCTATCCATGACACATTTCCATATTATAGAACATTCATGGGATTTAGAATCCATCTCATATGACACACATTTCATACTGATATTAGTTCATATTTTTACTTCATATGGTAATGATGGAGCCAAAGGACTAACTAGCCTTTGTATTCTTGAGCCACCTACTTATAAGGATTGCACACATATTATAAACACCAATTAACACATGCATGATCACCTAGATTCACTTAGTGGGAGATGATGGATCTAAAGGGATAGCCTTTGCATTCTTAAGCCACTCTCAGAGAATTGAGCACTCAGTTATTTTCATGATATTACTCTTGATAAAATGCATACCTAGCATTACTCATCATCATCCAACATCACTCAAAATCACAATAGGTTTTCTATTGGTTTATATACCTAGTGAGGTGTATTCATTCCCTTTTCTTTCTCTCTCTTTTACCTAGTTTTGTAAATTCTTATTTTAAATATAGAATATCTAATAAGAATTGATCTACTCCTAATTTTCTTTTGAAAATTTACACTTCATGACGTGCTCTCTCTCTCTACACATACCCAACATCATACAACTTCATGGGATTCACCCTTATAGGTAAGTTTAGGTATGCTTTCCATTTTTCCTTTATCCTAGTATATTTATTTGCTAGATCACTAAAATAAAGGGGATGAAAATGTAGTCATATAAAATGTCAAAATTGGTGGCTTGAGTGTGGCTTGTGATACCCAACCCATAGGTCCCTCTTAAATTCTCTCTTGACCCTTCTAGGCACCTTTTCATTGATTTCCAATCATTTGTAGACTTATAGAACCTCATTCTAGCTCAACTAGGATCCATTTTCCATGTTTATTCCACCTCTAGGTCCCATATTTGTAAGACAATATCACCTAACCTGTACTATAGCACTAGACCCTAGGGTGTCCCATTTTTAGTGCTCTTGTCCAATCACATTTTAAGCCTAGGTGATTATTTTCTCCTGATTCCTCTTCCTCATTATGTTGACCTAGTGTGAATGCATCTAACTCATGACTAATAGGTCTCTATAAAATCCCATTCAAAGTTTATTTAGAAGGGGTTGGTAAATATTACATTAGCAATCAATAATACAAGTAAGAAAACTAAATTAAATTTCCCTATTGTATACATATAGCCATCCAATATAGTTACTAGCATATTCAAACCCTCACACTAGTCTCTAGCCACCTCAGGCACACCCAGTTTAGAATTTTTGAATCTTTATTACTCTATTGCATAAAGCACATCAAGTGAGAGAATTACATATGGCTTGATCCCTCTTTGAAGTATTGGTATGTAGGTAGTGTTCCCACATAAGGTGTGAATATACATGTTAAGTGCATCTTACACACACTAACCCCCCCTCTTTCTCAAATTTTTCATTCAAGTTAAAACACAAGGAAGATCTAGGATTGGAGAGTAAATCAGATCTATAAGGAGCTTCGTCAATAGTCAAGACTTGAAATTTCTTAGGAAGACTAACATAGGGATACCAAAAAAAACCTAGAAAATTCAAATCTCTATGATTAGTTTGGTTAATATCAATAAGAAATAGACTATAGCATAAGACCTTGAAGTGTCTTATTTTTAGCACTTCTATCCTTTCATTAAACAAAAGCTATATCCTAATTTGTGATAGTGTTCTAGCCTTACACAACTAGTACCAGATTCTGACTTAGCCATATCAGTCCTATTAAAGCTAAGTTATATTTATTTTATTTCATTACTATTTTTGGAAACCTATGAAGGTCAAATTAATTATACAAATTAGTATTCTATTTATTGTAATATATTTTACTGATTTAGTCAACTCAAAACTTTATCTAAATTAGGAATAATACTATAATATTTCCAAAATAATTAAATCATATTTATATCAATCCCTTTGGAGTAATAAATCAAGCTAATGCACTTAATCTAACCATTATTATATATGTTTCATTTGAAAATTTGATGGATTTATGGAACTAAACACTTGTGTTAGGTTAGGACACTAACATTGACACTAGTGTCTATATCGAACATTAGTTTATAGGAAGTAGGAAAGTAGGTATAGTTTTACAACTTGTAGAGATGGAATATAAGTACATTTTAAGTATTTTAGATAAGATGAAGGCTTGGGTCATCAACATATGACTATTTTTACTAAGAGGTATAGGCTAATGGGCACAAGTTAGAGTAATTGTAAGACTTGCAAAAGTGGTAAAGGTCTATAACTAGGAGGAACAACCAAGGTATGATTTTACAAAGTGTATAATACTAGCTTGTTATATAATCCATAAATATCATCTACATTCCCCCTACTTTAATATAATAATGAAATTTATAGTTTAAATGAAATGGATGTGTAATGGGTGTATATAACACACCTTATCTTTGTGTGTACCCAAATTGAGTGTTTTGTTTATGATTGACCTAGAACTAAGAGCATGCTATAGTATATAATCAATGCATATAATCTAGACTAAAACTACTTGAAATATATTTAAATTTAAAGATCAAGGTTTAAGAGTACACATGTGTGTCGATGTAACCAACTTGCCTACTGGTAAGTTGATTTGAAAAATATGTATCATTGTAAGGCTTTGAAATTGAGATTAAGACAAATATAGATAAATATTTAAATAACATATATCCATGGATATAGAGAGAGAGATATTGGAAGTACCATGACCCCAACCTTGGGGTAAAAGTGAGTTGACACTAGGTAGTTGATATCAGCTTAACCATTTAACCCAATTCTACCTATAATCTAGTGAGGTTGGATGATATGATCAAGTCCAATATAAATAATGGAAATAATGAGTGATTTTACCACCTTAACCATTCCAAAAAAAAACCAACTATTTTATTATATTATCTCAATAAAGTCTATAAAAATCCATGGGGTGTTAGTAAGACAAAGTTTGTGATATGGTAAGAGTCCATAAGGGATTTTTGGAATCTAAAATTGATTTATATTTTATAATATTAGGCACATATTACATAGAATATGCACCTTATATATGTATTATGATTAAATTATGTGTAACAATGGTACCAATTTATATAATTCTATCATAACTATGAATCTGAATAATAGAACTATGTACTTTAGCCAATTCATGAAACTATGTAAGTGTGAAGAACATGATTCCAAAGCATTCCACACAAGATATGGATAAATATGAATAAATTTATATATACCAATGTGTAAAACATGTTTCGAAAACATGCCTCAACTATAATATGGAGATATTGAATATTGAATAGGTGTGAAGAAAATGATTCTAAAGCATGCCCTCACTGAAACTCAAAATAAGTATATAAGTACCACATACTAAATAAGTGTGGATAACATGATTCCAAAAACATGACCCCACTAAATATAATTTTTTTGATTTTTTGTAATCCACGACCATGTGACATTCTCCCATTGAGTATGTAAACTAATATAAGTACCATATTTTGAATCAGTGTGGAGAACATGTTACCAAAGCACAACCCCATTGAATCTATAAAATGTGACAAGTGTGGAGAATATGCGTCTATGACATTACCCCCACTAATATTTTCTCTTTTGAGGTTAGGTAAAGAAAAGAATTGGTAGTTACCTCACCTTAAAAGGATAAGACAATTGTAAAATTTATGAATGTAACCATGTAGTATATAAAAGGAACATGCCTAGGTAGATGTAACATTGAAGTGCTTAAAAAAATGTGACCACACGAAGGCCTAATATGCATGATAATGATCATGAAAATTTCTATATATTAATAATACAAGATCAACAAGAAAAAAATCACACACACAAGAACACTCAAAATCAAGTCAAAAGGCAATGGTCCAAAGAGGCCACAAACAAGGGGCATGTTCAAATTCTACACAATAAAAGGGCCATAACTTAGTAAAATGTCCATAAAATCAAGGATGGAATGTTAGAATTTCCATACAATAAAAAATTATATTTTTAAATTCTAATGAAATCATACATGGGCATAGGGGCCTCAAACAAAGGAACATATTCAAATGTTCAAATATGTCACACAAAATCAAGGTAAGACACTCAAGGTAGTGAATAAAGTAAATAACAAGAAACCAACATAAACATGTCATAGTATCCCATAGATCAAGTGTGTTAGGAAAAAATGTCAACTATATAGTATATCAAGTACCCTATGTAAGATATAATCATGGATAAAGGCATGTTTAAATACCTATGTCAGTTAAAACATGATAATATAGAGTGATCATATAATAATAAAACCTATGTGTATCAAGATTAAAAAAGTAGATGCCCCTAATGTCTATATGACATAAGTAGAGGGAAAGCCCAAAATCTGAAAATAAGATTTGATCATGTATTTGTGTATGCCTATATCGCACTAAAGAAGAAGTGTGACATACATGTGTATTTAGGAGTAGCTAAGTATACCATCCATTAACATGGAACTGACACATAAATTCCAAGGATATAATATAACATGTAGGTATGGAAAGCATTTTTGCATTTTTGAATGATTTTGATTTTTTTGGAATATTTTAAGAAACTACCCTATGATCCCATTGAATGGATCAGAATCATTGAGGAGTGGTAAGTGTATAACATGTCTTGAACTAGATGTGCCATATGTTTGTATAGTAAAATTAGGTGTATCATGCTCTTTTGGTAAGTTTGTATTTGATACCTTTGCCTTAGATATGTTTTTCTTCAATGTTAGTAACCATGGTTAGATAATTTTTACATTATATTTGTCAAAAATAGACTAATATGTAGAATAATAGATATTTATTTAGATATGAGTATGACATTAGGTTTACAAGATCCATCACAAATATTAGATATAGTATATGTGTTTACATTTTCACTATCATATCTTAGAGATGTAAATAATTTCTAGTTGCATATATTGAATTCACAAGTTGGGTCAATCATGATATTTTGACATTGTTTTCAATCTATGAAAATTTCAATGAATTAATGTTTTGAGGAATTATTGGTAATTTATTCATATAAAGGCAGACATTTGACATTACCCCTTTTAGGCACTTTTCATTCTTTCTATACTTGTTTCATTTGGATCATGTTTAGAACATTAGATTTGTCAAGTGTCTCTTGTTTTTTGACCTCTTTTTGTTAGAAACCCTCTTTTTAGAATTCTTGTCTAATTTTCTTGAGATTGAGTTGGAAAATTTTGTTCTTGTTCTAATTGTTGAATTTTGAAGTTTTTTCTTAATCTTCATTTTTATGCAATTCTTGTTCTTTGTGGAATTGTTCCTTGTGTACCTCATTTTCATTTGTAGGTTCTTGATCCTTTGTATTGGAAAAATTTATATTTGAATTATTTGAATTAGTATTTAAATTATATCCCAAGCCTTGATGGTCATTTTTATTATATGTGGAAATAGTCTAAGTGATGCCTTGGTAATGTTTTCCCAATCCTTGACCATGATAACCAAATTTTTGTAAATATTTCATTCCAAAACCATATTGTTTTGAAAACTAAGTATCAATATTGAGATATAAATTTGTATCCTTTTCTTGATATAATTTTTAAATTTTAATATTTTATTTCTCTAATTTTGGTATTTACAACTATTTTTGCTCTAAATTTTCATTTGGTATCCATATTTTTAGTTTTAGCACTTGTGATTTAGGAGAAGTACTCATAATGTGAGTGGGATTCTTAGTAGATGCATTAATGATATGATCACCACTATTTTTTTCACTTTGTATTTGGTTATTTAATGAAAAAAATTTATATGTATGATACCCATGCATTCTATGATATGCACAATAGTTTTAAGATATACGTATAGGATGTATATGAGGTAATTTGATCACTTTATTTTTAATAATTTATATTAGGATTACACTTGATCTCTTAGTATCCATTTGGTCTCTTTTGAAACCAATTATTTTTAATGTATTATTATTTATATTTTCATTTGGATATGAAACATTGTTTGGCACAACATTGGTAGATGAATATGAAAACACAAAATTAACACTACCATGTATTGGATTATGTAGGAGTGTAATCTAATATTTTAACTCTTTTATTAACTTGATCATACTGGTGATTTTGTCTTTTATGTCTTCACAAGAACAAACACTAGGTATTTCAAATTGATTATCTTTATTTAAAATAACAAGCTGAGCCACCTTACTCCTTGGATAATTGAAATACTAGACCTGGTTAGAGGGATGAGAACTATCACCCTCCTTAGGCTTAGGAAGAGCAAGAGGTTCCTTTGTATTAATTTAAAAAGTTATAAAATTTGATATGAGAACAAGATAAAAAAGGCTTTCACATGCTAGGGAGAAATCAACCATGATAAGGATATAGAAATTTCAAACTATTGGTTGGGTTTTTTGAAAATATAAGACAATTAAAAAAAATAGGAAATAAAATGAATCTTGAAATATATGGAAATAAAAAGTACATGTACAGCCTATAGATTATAATTTGGAAAAAAGTTTTTGTCTATGTCAACATAATAGTGAAAAAACATTAGAAGAATTTTCAATTTGAGCTATTATAAATCATAAATTGGCCAAACAATGTGGAATGCTTCATAGGCAAAACCCTAGAATATTAAAACTAAATAATAAAAAATTGAAATAAAATAGAAATATCTTTAAGATATGAGAGAGGTTTTTAAATAAAATATGATTTTTGACTAAACCTATATATTAATTTCAACATAATTACACCATTTTCCTTATATGCCAATATTTACTAAAAATAGTAAATTATAAAAAATTGTAATAATCATACTGAAGTTTCATGAAAAAAAGAGTTTTTTGCATATAAAAATAGGAGTAGAAAATACCTCTTCGTAATTTTAAAATGGACCTATTTGGATGATGAATTTTTTTAATCAAGTAATAATCTACTTTCAAACATTTTCACATGAAACCCTTATGACCAGAGGAGGGTAAACCCCTAGGTTAAAGTTTTAGATCTAAAAATACATCACAACCATCTAAAAATCTAGGAGGCTTGGAATCTATAGATCATAAGAAAATTCATTCACATGGATTAGTTTCACCAAATTTTTAACCCTAAATTAAGTGGAATTATCTTATCCTTTATGGTATAAGTGTTAAGAATATATAAATGATAATATACAAGGATGATAATTAGATCTATAGCATGCTAATTAGGTGATCAACTCATATATAACACTCAATCTATTATAATCAATATAGGGTAAGTATAGAAAGTACAGATAGGATATATATGAAAATGACAAAGAAGTAATATAATTAACTAGTTATGATTCTAACATAATGTATGATCTAGAACAGGTAGGAAATAAGCTAGGAGGTAGTTATAGAATAATCATAAAATTCTAGATCTAATGTTTCTAGTAATTTAGACACTAAATTTATCCTAGGATAGTTACGTTGACACTAATATGTGGGTTTGATACAAGTGTCCTATATATAATAATTGTTGAAAAGGGTTGTGACCACCTATATGCTTTTGGGTTTGACTTATCATTTGATCTAGTGTATTCAAATCTAGCTCATGGACTATAGCTCCTCATGAATTTTCAAAACCCTAGTTCTTCATCTTCATGGTGACCTTGATAAAAAATGGGTTAGTGTGCACATGGTGTCTAGATGACCCCAAAGACCTCACTCTCATTGGGTATTGCTACATAATCAGTACTCTAGAAGAGGACCTTAGAATCATGTAGTTCCCCTACATGTTGGTTTGTGTATAAATTATGTAATATTATGAAATTAAGTACAATAGTGAAGTATCTCATAACTTAGAAAACTATGCTCTTGGGCTTCTCCTTTATTACTTCATACCTTATATGTGTTGTACCTATGACTAGTGTGAAAATATGGAACCTTTATTTAATTCAATGCTTGATAGAGTGATTTTGATAAGTTACCTTGGTCCCTTTGGTATTTTTCAAAGTGAGTAATGAATATGGGTTGATATTATATTTATATAAATCCATTTGGAGTAATAATTCACATTAAATAACTTAGGCCTACCACTAGGATACATTTCATTTACAAATTATATGAATTTAGGGTACTAAAAAATTAAGTCAGGTCAGAACACTAACATTGACACTAGTATATGTCATAGATGTTAATGTCTAAGGAGAAATAAAATAGGTACATATTTATACCTTGAAGATATGTAAGATAAGTAAATTTTAAGCATTTTGGACAAGATAGAAGGCCTAAGTCATTAACATAAGACTAGTCAGACTAAGAGATATAGTCCAAGGGGCATAATATAGAGTAGATGTAAGACTTGTGGAAGTGGGAAAGGTCTAAAAATAGTATGAAAAAAAAAGGTATAAGTTTTACAATTATGAAAGATTAAGTTGATATATAATCCATAAATATCATCTACAATATTCTTTCTTGATTAAGAGAAACTCACTAATATTAGCCCTTATAATCTTTTTCATTTTTAAATCCTTGATGAACTCAGCCATTAGTTATTAAAATGAATGAATGGACTTATTGATGTGGGTTTTAACCACACCAGTTTGTAATGAGGCAGCCTCTAACATTTTAATATATTAATGGAGGTTAAATCCACTCCATGGCATACATTTTAGGTATGGGGTCTTAACAACTAGGTGATGGAATAGTAGGCAGGGCATGTAGGTTATTAACAAGGATTATGAATGGAGAGGTGGTCTCTAGAAAGGAATTAAAATTTAGATGATTTAGTGGATGGATGGTAACTTAATATAGAGTTGTTAGGTCTCAAAATAAACTTAAAAGGAGGGATGGGTAAAGTATAAAAGAAAGATTTTGTGGCTTTAGGAATCACCTCTCATGTAGGTTTCTAAGTGAACAAGTATTTTCAAAACCTATGTTTGTTATTAGCATCTATTATATACATAATTATAAATTCTCAATCATTATAGGATAATCTTGATATAGAAAACTCATAGGACTTAGTCAAAATTTTATCCTTTTAGAGTAGTTGTTACACACTCTTAATAAGGAGATTATGGCTCATGCTTAGTCAGGTATCTAAGATAATTGTTTCACATACATAAAACATTGCTTCAAATAAAAAATCTCTAAACATTTAAGAATATGAATCAATCAACTTGTTTGATAATAACTAGTTTAATTTTCTAATCATTCAATAGCTATTGCACATCTAAGACTAGCATATCAATCATAAAAATAAAGAATTATTTCATACCTTTTTCACACTAATAATTATTGAATCATACAACCAAAAGAGATAAGTATTAAATTTCCTATAAAATTCTTTCCTTTTGATAATTTGAAGTCATTCAAAAAATTTAGGATGACGGGATCATGTTTTTGGTATTTAGGGACCAAAGCCCCAACTATTTTTACCCATTCTCTATCCTCCTCTATTTTAATGACCACTATATTGAGTGCATTATATGCCTCTAATGGTGTCATTAAATCTAAATAGCTATATGCCTTATTATTTGTATAAATAATTAGCACCATAAATTTATTCTCATCTACCTTTAAATAATTAAATAATTTATGCATTTGGGAAATATGAGGGGCTAATTTCATATGCATTACTTCCAATACCTCTAAAGAATTGTAACATTATAATGCAACCTCTAGTACCTTAGTTTCAATCCCTGTTAGGATGTGAAATATCTATTTTTATTCTTTGATCAGTTCTATTTTTGCTTCTAGCTCTTACCTTGCCTGCTCTATGCCCTCATGTAGTTCCACCATGACATCTTTATGGGCCTCAACTAGAAACCTAAAATCTTAATTGTAGGTGGATTGGATTACATGTATATTATGTCTCTTCGATAAGGCTTAAATTTCTTGCCTTTCTTATAGAATCATATTACTACTAGATTCATCTTCCAACATTATAATTATTATGATTTGGATGCCCCTAGATGGTTTGTCAAACAAAGTTTTTATGGATGGGAGCGTTGTGATCTTAAAACTAGGCATTTGAGTAGTCTTGAATCTTAGATTGATATCCCATGGAGGAATCACCAATTGATTAGGTTTTATCTCTTATGTGGTTCTAACCACAAACTCCTCTTTAAGTTCTTCTTCTATTTGTTACTTCTTTGCTACCTTGAGGATTGTGTCAGGCAGGGAAGGCCAAATGATCTTAGACCAATCCAAACCTCCATATTGGGGGAGTAGATGGACCATGATGACTTGATTTTTCTTATTCCCTTTTATTAATATTATGTTGGTAGTTTCTTAGGATGAAGTGGTGGATGGTAAAGTAAAATTAATCTAGGTGGATGAAACATGGAGTTAGGGATTGGCCATGGTTGTTTTAATTTTCTTGGCTACCCTTTTCCTCTTCAAGGCTATAACTATGGTAGTGTTAGAGGGAATACTAGTAGTGTCTATGATGGATATGGGTGGTAGTGTGGGGGAAGATGGGGCAATGGTTGTGGTATAATTCTTCTCTACATTTATAGTGATAAAAGGAATGTGTAATAGAGAGGAGGAGGATAATGAATCATCAGGGGTGGAAGTGATAACTTCCACTTTGGGATTCTTTAGAATAGAGCAAATTAGAATAAAACCAAAAATGGGCACACATAAAGAAACTAGGGAAGTGGTTTCTAAAGGGAGAGCCTTTTTACCTATTGTGTCATCTATGATTAATGACTTTCCTTTATCATCTGTGAGGTTCAATTACTTGTCTCTCTCTAATTATGACTCTTTATCAAGTTCTTATTCCTCTTCATCCATTTTTTTAGGAATTAAAGTCTAGATTTGTGATTTCTCAACTATTGGATTACCTTTGAGGGGAGTCCTTGGCTTCATTCTATATAAAATAGTGGTCTTGGTCTCCAAAGAGGAGCCTTGTTGATCTGAGGTTATATCTTCCTCTATATCTACCCTTGATGATGTAGACTTTTTCACTTATAGGGTAACTAGGGGTGTTTGTAATATAGTTGTAGATAGGAGCTCTTGTTGTTCCTCATCGGAGCACTCTAGATTAATGGGATCTCTTAGAGATCCTATAGGATCAAGCTCATGCACCCTTAGTTATTTCTTGACAATTATCAATGTAAAAGGAAGTTCCTTTAAAGGCTACCCTTATTCCTTAGTCTTCTCTAGGGGATGGCTATACCAAAAATCTAAATTTGTGCATCATGCAGTAAGTGGTAACCTATTACGCATTTCATTTACTATTATGGAAGACTCTTGTTATATTATCCTTAAATTATCCTCCTTGTAGCCAATAACTTTTGTCCTATCTAGGACATGTTTTTCATTTTTTGCATTTAGAAATAGGAAGTCATGGTCATGTGGGATGTGTTGGTATGGGATCCCTAAGCCTTGAATGTGTCTTTGGATGTTACCATGGGGATCCTAGTCCTTGTGTGGCATGATAAGAAAATGAGATCTCTTTATTTATTTTCTACCTTTCAAAAATGCTTCCTTTGACTATATCACATCCTACAAATGATCATATGTGATCCATAATATGTGCTTTTCTTTTTATTTTTTAAGTATTCCTCAGCACTCTACCATAGTTGATAAGTAATTTCTTACTTTGCCAACTTGTTTGGTAAAAATTTAGGGAGGTGTAATGGTAGAAATTATGTCTAACAATTATTATCACTATGTATTCAGGATACAACCAATAGTCACCCCTCCCAACTACTACTTTGGCTATGTTTGTTCTAAATCTAGGTATTAGAGACCCATGGATTACTTACCATACTTGAGGATAAACATCCTTAGTAATTCAAACCATTTTATATGTATATGCATAAATTTGCAAAAATTGTTAATAATCATAATGTGATTATTAACACAATTGGTGGTTATGCTCTAGATCTCACCAAGGAACTTATAGATCATGTTCATTATAACATATAGGAAATAGGACATCATGTATAAGTGGCCTACTAAAGTGAGCTAGTTGCTCTTCTACAGGACCTGCTCTCTTAAATGGAATCTAATTATTTTACCCAAATTAAAAGTTGCATCATTGGTCATCATTAAATAAAGTAAAGGTGCCTAGTACAAATTAAAAAAATGGATATTGGGCATGCCATACATCATAGTGAGAAGCACTATCCAAACCCATGCTCCCATTATGAATTTGTTGATAGGAATAAGATTCTTTTCTTTATATGTCATGGTTTCCTAAGGGAGAATACATGAGATGAGTACTTTATCCATTAAATTTTATTATTTCCACAAAACCTTTCTATGTTTAACAAAATATGCATCTAGAATTGGTAGTGATAAATTCCTCTTAAATTTAGATCTAGAGATGCATGCTAGACTATCTAGTTATCCATATGGTTTATAAATGCAAACAATGTAATTTTCCTAAAAAATAATAAATCTTGTAAAAGGTTGATGTAGGTCATCACCTCAAGTTTGGTCGTCACCGAGTGTAGTACTTATCTCTTAAGGGAGAGAAATTATCTAATGAATTTTTATTATGTGATAAATAGATTCCCATCTAGTGAAAATACATCAACAGAGTTCACCATATCCTATAATTCATAATTATTTCCATACCAATTATCGAAGATGGTGGCATCATAGACTATGTCCTTGAATTCTATTGAATCTTTTATGGAAAATGATGATGGTAAAAGTGATCATATAAAATTATTAGACAATGATGCCATTACAATTATGTGTAGAGGTTATAGTCTAGTTACATGTTTTGTGAAAAATTCTCCTTTTCTAGTTGCTTGTTTGCTTGTTAATGGATTCAAAAGTTGCTAGGGATTTCAAGCATAAGATAGCATTCTAGTTTCAATTTTATGAGCAATGGATATGTCGATGGCTACACATTGTGTATATAGATTTAGAATTCAATTCTAGTTCATGCATTATAAATGTCCAACATTTATATGTTTTGTATTAGCTACATAGTTTAAATCTCATTGTTTAGTTGGTAGATAACCTTGGCAAGTCTTTGGAATAATTTTCACTTTATTGGCTAAGCATGGTGGGATTTCAACAATTAGGAATTGGTAGTCAATTTTTGTGTTGGGACCAAGCCTACAAAATATTTAAAGAAATATTTTGAACACAAAGCTCAAACAAAAATCTCAAATACCCAATATGTTGGAACAAATATTCTGAATAAAATTTCTGATATAGAAAGTTTGAAGAGCAAAAATATTTTAATTACATAAAGTTGATCATGACTATTTTAGACAATTTTTTAGATACAAAAATCTTGAACACAATTTTCATATAAATAGGTCTGAATAAAAATCTTGAATAAATTGTCTAAACAAAATGACAAGTCATTTAGAATAATTGTTCAGACAAAATGTCCAATGCAAAAACCCTAATGAACAAAATCCAAATAAGTCTTCCATGTAAAAAAGTCTAATAAAAAAAAACTCAAAGACCCAAAAATATCAATTAATAAATCTCGAATAAAATTTTGAAGGACCCAAAATTTTTTGAGAAGAAGTTCTGAGAAAATTGTCTAAAAACCAAATCTTGAATACAATTCCTCTAAATAAAAATAAGTCTTAAACAAAACCTGCATAGTTTTAAAATATCTCAAAAAAACATTAATAAGGTCAGTCCATAAAATCATATAATACCAAGCTAAGTGTAAAGACTAAGGAAAAATATAAACAAAAATTGCATAGATAAAATAGAAGAAAAGCTCAACAAACACCAAAATCCAAAAAAAGTGGGTCCCCATTTCTTCTTGAAGAAAATGGGTATGTTGGGTACAACAAATGGTGTCTTATAAGGGGAATACATATGGGAATTTGAGAACCCATAACTTTGGTTAGTAATTTTAAATAAAACATGAACTGGGCCACAAAAAATATTAGAATAAAAATTTGAAAGAGACTCTTAAATACAATCATACAACATACTTACCTTCTCATCCATAGATTTGTGTGCTAAAAGTGAAGTTAATTTAACCCTTGTTGTAATGATCTTTTTAAATGTTTCATGAAGATGTAGGTTTCATTCTAGTTTATTTTAAAGATTATTAAATCAAGGGAAGCTCAGATATTACTCTGCTACCATCCAAGCATCGATATCCCTGATAGAGATACCTTGGGTTCCTTCTCCCCTCTTCCATTATTTTATTGATCATGATGCATTATACATTGACCTTATTTCATCATGTGATCCTTTGGTCTTCTTTAGGTATTATTTTGGCTTTAGTCATTGCTATTTTGAACCCATTGGTTCTTTTTCTTATTTTATTTATTTTTTAATCTGAATATAAGGAGAGATGAAACCCCTAGGAGTTAGTATGGTTATAAAACAAATCATTTACCAAAACATCCTTACTAGCTACATCTATACCAATAATTATCACCTCCAATAAGTATTAATATGATAACTATGTTTGGTCTAATAGAATAAGAAAACTTTAAAAATTCATATGAAGTAATTGGGAATAAATTTCACATACCTAGTACCACTATTCAATTATGATAGAACCCATAATTATTACTATTACATACATAAGTCCTAAGAACTATAAACATAGAAACATACCCAATTTGTGAATAGGTCCTAACATTTGAATCCTATTACAATTTCCCCTTTCTATTACAAGTCTATCTAAGCATGAAATAGGGGCCCCAGTTGGTTATATATTATCTTGGTGATGCCAAAATGAAATAATTTAGATTGTCATAGGAAACAACAAAATTATTAAATTAAGAAAGCAAGAAACCTAACCTAAAAATTAGGAAATATATTCTAATAAACCAACAAACTAAACTAGAAAGTAGGGAATTTAATCTAAAAATCAAGAAATCTATTTCAAAAAATCAATAAACTAACCTGATACTACCTATAAAAACTTATTCATCAATTTAGGGTACCTTCATATAGTATAACCATGAAATAATTTTTCAAAAACTATTTGCTTACTGGATATATGAGTTTATTGTCCTACAGGTCCTTTAGATGGAATGCATTATTGCCCAGGATCTCTGAATCTGATATGGTCCAATCCAAGTGGGCCAATTTTTTCATGTTATCCTTTCTTTTCATTGGTCTTATCCCAAAGTAACACCATATCTGAGATCCTAAATTCTTTGACCTTTTCTCTTTTTTTAAACTACCTCTTGACTACATCTTAGTGTTTGCTAAAGGTTTGTATGGCCTCAGTCCTATAATATTCCATTTTTATTATGTCTAGTAGTCTATATTTGAATTTGTCATTTGGTTTCATGTATTCTACATGGATTGATAAGTTGGCAATTTTTTCATGATTGGGAATACTAGCTTATATCCATACACTAAAAGTTAGGGTGGGGCTTTGAGGACCTACTTATATCTTGTTCGGTCTACCCAAAGGGCATAATTTAGTAGATTGTGCTAGTCCCTGGGATTATCCCTAACTAATTTATGAATTGTATCTATCAATTTCTTATTTTTTAATTCAATGAATCCATTTCCCTAAAGGTAATGGTTAGAAGATGACCTGATAGTAATCTGGTTATCACGAACCCATTCAATGAATTAAGATGATATAAATGTTGACCCATTATCACAAACTAGAGAAATGGGAGTGTCAAATCTAGTTGTGATGTGTTATATATGAATTTAATCACATATTGGGTTTTGTAATTCCTTATGTCCATTACCTTAGTCCATCTGGTACAATAGTCTATAGTAGTGAGTACAAATTTATGACCTATTGAGGAGTTCAAGTTAATGACATCAGTGAAGTCTAAACCCCATTGGGCAAATGGCCTTCCTTAAACAACATGTTACAAGGGAATTTTTGCATGTACTTCTCTCTTAGATAAATCTTGGAATTCATGGCATGTCCTTACATGAGTATGAGCATCCTTGAAAACTATTGGCTATTAGTAACCCATTCTTAAGATCTTGTGGGTTGTGGTATTCCCATATGGATGAACACTACCTATTTATTGATGTAGGTTTTCTAGAATATATTTATCTTCTTCTGTAGATACACACCAAAGATAGATGTCTTCATAGTTTTTCCTATTGATAAATCCTTTCTTGATCATGTAATGAGAAGATTTGAGTCTCAAATCTCTCCTTTATTTTCTATTGAGTTATGGTGAATAAGTACCTATAAGAATATATTGAATTATGTCAGTATACCATTCCAATTTAGATAGATGGGATTCACATAACTCTTCAATATTAATACATGGATAAGGTTAACTCATGAGTTATATAATTCTCTACCCTTGAATGATCTTAGTAGGCTTGAGTTATATGTCAAACTCTTATAACTTTACCATCCATTTGCCTCTATGTTCTCTTAATTCATTCTATGATAAGGTGAGATTAATAATAGGATTAGGCATGATAGCAATAGTTTTATTCCTCAATATGTAGTGTCAAAAATTATTAATTTCTTTGACAAGAGTGAAAATCTATTATCAATCATGTAGTACCCAGGTTCAACATCCTTAAGGTTTGTGTTCATGAATGCAATGGGATGTTCAGTCTCATCTTTCTTCTAGTTTATGATAGTAACAATTGTATGTTCTAAAGATACAAGGAAAAATCCTTCATAAAATATGCACTAATAAATATTTTGGATTGAGATATATAACCTTTAATGTCTTGAAAATACTTTCAAGCCTTAGTTGTCCATTCTATTTTAGCATCCTCCTTAAGCATTGCATTTAAATGTCTCACAATTTTTGCAAATCTTGAGATAAACTTACTTATGAAATGAATCTTCCCAAATAATGACTTGAGATCCTTCTTTTTGTTTGGTGGTACAATATTTTAAATTCCCTAGATTATATCTATATCAATGATGATCCCTTATTTGGTAATGATGTGTCCTAAGAGCTTGCCTTCAGTTACTCCAAAAATACTCTTCTTTGGGTTTAGAGAGATGCCAAATCTCTTTAATTTTTCAAATATTAATTGTAGATGGGCTACATGATCATTCCTATTTTTGGAGAACATATTATTATCATTCATATAGACCATTATACACTTACCTATTAATCATTTAAATGCATTAAGCATGGCTCATTGAAAGGTGACTCCATTTATTAGGCCAAAAGGTATCCTCTTATACACATAAGTACCCCACTTTATATTAAATGAAATGTTCATTATATCCTCTAATTTTAATTATTGTAGGCTCAATCTACAACCTTGGAGATAGTTCTCTAGGATCACTCCAATTAAGCTACATAATGGGAATAACCCATGTTGTGGCTCACCTATAATGGGTTTAAACCTCTAGAGAAGGCCATTTTCCTCTTAATGATCACTTAAACTAATGATTGTCATAGGTAAAAGGGATAAAAAGGGTTTAAGGTATCCTAAGAAGGCTAAAAAAATTATGTATCAAAGTTAAATGGACACTCATATTAGCTTGAACCCACACTAGATCAACATAAGACAATTATAGCTCACACAACCTCATAATCTCGCTAATTGCATAAATATTTCATAGAAGAGGTTCAAATAGAACACTAATATAGACATGTAAATAGATTGAAAATACCTCTAAAGAGGCAAGTAGAAGGATAATAGATTAGGAATATTTTCCTTCATAAATTCATCATACACAAGCATACTAAGCACTAATTAAAAGAAAGAGGTAGGAAAAGAGTTCATCATACTACTTCAAAAGGTAGTTCTTATAATATTTTAATAGACTTTAACCATATCAAATGAGAACACTTTTTCAAGAGTCTTAATGAGTATCCTTATCCTAAAAAATAATTAAATATTCTAAGGGTTGAGAGCCCCCTCAATGGGAATGAGACTAGGATAAATAGGAGAAGGGAGAGAGAAATTAAGTGGGAACACATCATCAGAGAGTGAACACACCATCCCAAATCATTAATTGAAACTTGATCTACCACATTTTTATTGAATACTCCACCACCTTCTTGATCAATCAGGCTACTACTCATGGATTACCAAGTGGAAAAGTCCCCATAATCTCTAAGGACACATTGAATGTTCTTCACTACAAGTCCTAACCATTAGATCCTTTTCTTTAATCCTTCACACCACCTCCCACTGAAGATGGAACTATCATGTTCTTGGATATGATATAATCATGGATTTTAATAATTTAGGTATTTACCTATCAAAAATATGTCCATGTTAAAGGATGACGAGCCACTTCAATGATCATAGACAACTACCCTTGATCAAATATAGACCAAATCTTTTCTATAGATGGAAAACCAATATCTTTTATTGGTTTTCATGTATCCACATATATCAATGTAGACCTATAGACTAAATATATTTACTCTTGATCTCTATTAATTCTATAAGACCTATTTTTTCCCTTGAGTATTTATATAAAATGAAAACTTCATCATATACAAGTTTCCTTTAATGAATGGCAAACATAGTCATAGAATGAAACCTATGTATCATGAATCTTTAAGCTAGAGATCTATATTTAGCTTCAATGGTGCCCCATTTATTTTTGATCATCATAAATATACAAATGTTCCCCTTTAATGGTGTTTAACTGATCTCTAATGGTAGAATGATGATTCTTACAAGACATGCTTGTCTTGGTTTGACCCTAGTCACATGTTCAACCTCCTCTCAATGGTACCTTAGTCCTTAGAATTTTAACCTCACTGATTTATTTGACTTGTATGATATGTATGTATACCATTTATTTTTTTTGGAACCTAATGTTCTTATGAAACTTAGCAACCTCTCACCTATCCCTAAGATATACTGACCCTATTGACCTCCCTTGCAATGTTGGATCTTGATGTATGAATCAATGTGATCCTTTAATCTACCTGGGCTAAATTTATTCACATTTCTCATACACCATTGTATATATTCTTAGTGAACCCACACCATTGAATATTTTCTAACTTGTAGCCTTTTAAGGGATTTAACCCAGGGACCTTTAACTTGGTTGAACTAAGTTTGAACCATTAGACCTATGTTGTTAGTATGTGAGCTCATACAAACCATTAGCTATTGATAAAATTTAAAAAATTTAAGTAATTTTTGAATCCAAATTTTCATTTTTGAATCTCAAACTTGACACTTTCATGAATGTCCTTCTCCATAGGTCTTACTTTGAAGCTCCACAACTTGAGTTAGAAAGCTCACATGGAAATTAAAATTACAGAGCATGTTCTTGAAATGAGTAACTCGATGGAACTAAAATATTTTGGCTCATGAGGCTATCTAATGTGAACTTATAAAATTCATAAGTAAACTATTCTGATCCATTTTTGTTTGATGTCTTGATGATGTTTAGGTTCATTTAGACTTGTGGTTGATTTTTTGCATGAATTTCTAAGGCTCAAATAAACTCCTGAGGCTTGAAAAAAAACTACTTCATGTTCCTAAATGTTATGACCACCACAGAAACCTAATTTATCAAATTTATATGAACTACACTTTAAGTTAACTTAAAGTGTTTCAAAATCTATGTAAGATGCATGAGATCTCTGGACCATTCATTTCATCTAGCAATTTTTTTCAACCTCCTGATCTACACCAAGTCCCCTAGAACCTTTACTACAATGTCAAGATCTATATTTAAGCCAAAATTTTCCAACATTTATAGTGACATCATGGGGTTTCATGCCTACTATACAAGACTAGTGGCCTTAAACTAGTCTATTGGGCATAAGGAATCCTAAGTCTTCTCTCAATTGATCATAAGGATAACACAAGGTTGTATTTATCTATAACCTCATTATAAGCAACAAGAAAAAAATAAAAAAAAACAAAAACAAAGTGCCCAAGGAACTTATTCAAATAAAAACACATAATAAAACAAAAATAACACAAAGAACTTTGAAAAAGGGAAAAACAAAATACAAGGAGAAAGGACACATCTAATATAATATATACAGGGGTGAAAACTCACTATTACCCTCCACATGGATCAAATGGAAAATATTTTGGATCACCTCCTTCATGAGATGGGTCATGGTGTGAGAGATCATGCTTGGGTGTCAATTTTCATGGTACCAATCTTACATTGAGATGCTTGATTTTCAATCTTCTTGACATGTTGTTAAGTGGATGAAAAGGGATAAGCATGTCTCTAATGTAGACATACTAGTATAAGTATTAAAATGTTACTTCATTTTGGAATATAGGATCACTTGTAATATTCTCACTTAATGGCTCTTTTGAACATGAAGGTTGACTATTTAGGTTTAGGTAAAAGAGTTCTAATTCATCCTAAAATGCAAATTATTCTTGATAATTTATAAGAGGGTTATTCATTTGAAGCTCTTGATTTTAATAATCTTATTCAAACCTAAAAACATTAGTACTACCTTAAAATGACACTTCATCTAATGATTGATCAACTACTGCAACCTTATTCACCCATGACTGATTAAAGTGGGATATTTGGCTATAAGTAGCTTCTTGAAGAGTTTCCACTTGTTCATCTACCACTTATAACTTGATGATTGAGTCACCAATACTACCTATAATTACCTTAGTCATCTCATAATTACCTAACAATAACATATAGTTTGCTTCCAACACTTCAAACAAGTCCTCATAGTTACCTTGTTCAACCATTTCTTGCACATTTGAAGCATCATTGAGGAAATTTGGTTGTAAATTTACTACATAAATCTCTTTAACCTCGCCAAGATGTTCTAAGAACTAATCCATTTCTTTATCTTACTAATTTATGACCTCTTTAACATGATCAAATAACTAATTGACTATTGCAACCGTATCAATTTTTACACCTTTCTCATATTCATCTTCAACCATAATAAATGAAAGATGTTGAGAAAAATTAAAATCTTTTTTGCTCTTGGCTATAACCTAAATACACATATCTTCAAGTATGAAGGCATCCATACTACCTTCAATTGAATTTACCTCTTGTGATTGGTCAACCTCTATAAACTCATTTGGTTCTTCCATTTCTTCATTTTTAGTAGCATCTTAAGGGCTTGTTTGTGTCTCTATCATTACCAACTCATCAATCCTTTCCTCTTCACAATAGATTGGTATAACATGTCCCTTCTTCAAGAGGGAGATGGTGGTAGGGTGAAAAAGTTCACCTTACATGCAAATTAGGAGATTATCATTCTAACTAAGGACTTTGAAATATATTTTAGGTGGTTCTTGGGGAAGGGAGAGAGAGTATTGAAAATATTGTAGAGTAATCTCATTGAGCTAAGCTAACACCTCTTTTTTATTTGTTTAACCACTAACTCTTCATTTTCTTAAACTAGTTCTTGGACCACCACAAATAACACCTATTAATTCTTCTTTATGCCTTTCTAAAATAATTTTCATGATTTAAATGTGTAATATATAGCCACCTCATCCTCTTTGTGAATAGGTATAGGAGAGGATGGTTTCACAATAGAGGAAATGACATAGTCAGGCTCAAAGGTGGAGGAGGATATCATTGGTGGGATGTTATTAAAATATTGAGTGGGAATGGGTGTAGGGATAGGAGAGGGAAAAATAATTGGTTTGGTTTTGACATAATCATCTTCCTAATGAGTCAACATATCCTGTATCAATAGTATCCATTACTTTACTTGGTTCTTCTCAAATTCTAGATAATCTCCCTCCTCAATGGCTACCCACACACTCCAAAACTCTTAAAATAAGTCACTTATCTTATTCATGGAATGGATGGGGAACTCTTTGCCAAGGGTTACCTCATCATTCACCTTCATGATCAATCTCCCATAGTCTAGAATGATTTTCTTAACTCTTGACAAAGATGAGCTTTGACATGGTGGACTAGGGGGCTAGATTTGAGCATAAACAGGTGTAAAAAAGTGAAATTAGGGTCTAATATTGGCTTCTCTCATTATTAAGAATAACTAATAGTCATTTTATTTTTTGGATTGGTCTTGAATAATGAATCACTCTTCCTGAAACCTCAAGTCTTGCTCTTAAATAAAAGCTTGGTGTTCAATATTTTCTTTCTACCTATAACACTCTTCCACCCTATCAATCTCTCTTAATTATATTTCAAAATAAAGTCTTATCTCCCTAAGAATCTTTTTTGATTGACTAAAGAGATACAAAATATGACAAGGATAATACACTAAATCTTGAGAGCCACTTGGCATGAAGCCATAAACATTACTAATCTAATTTGAAAGATAAGGGAACAAGGAACATGTATTCTAACCAAGTGAGTGATAATACATACTAAATAATTATGATTAATCACTTGGGCTAATTATAACAATTTATAAATACTTTGAGTCGCCATTAGTGTTTACACACATGCCTCTAAAGGATATTTGGATGAAGAAAACACCAAAACTCTTCACTCAATGAATAATCTAGTCCCATCGGTCTTGCCAAAAACTATTGTAGGCTTAATTTACACCATTAGAGAGAGTTATTTAGGTTCACTCCAATTAAGCTACATAATGGTAATAACCCCATGTCATGGGTAACCTATAATGGGGTTGAACCTTTGAAGAAGGACATATTCCTCTTGATGCTCACCTAAATTAATGCTTATCATAGGGAAAATAGTTAGAAAGGGTTTAAGGGCTCATAAGAAGGATAAAATGGTGATTCACCAAGTTTAAATGGACACATATAAGATTGAACCTACAATAAATCAACATAAGATAATCATAACTCACACAGCCTCACAATATCACTAATTGCATAAATATTTCATAGAATAGGTTTAAATAAAACACCAAGATAAACTTGCAAACAACTTGAAAACACCTTTAAAGAGGAAAGCATAAGAATAATGGATTGGGAATATTTTCCTTTACAAAGTCATCATACACAAGCATAATTATCACTAATAAAAATCAAGAGGTATGCAAATAGTTCATCCTATTACTTCGAAAGGTAGTTCTTACAATATTTTAATAAGGTTTAACCATATCAAACAATCACACTTTTTCAAGATTATCAATGAGTATCCTTGTCCCAAAAAATAATGAAAGATTCTAAGGGCCGAGGTCCCCCTCAATTGGAATGAGACTAGGATAAATAAGATGAGAGAGAGAGAGAGAGAGAGAGAGAGAGAGAGAGAGAGAGAGAGAGAGAGAGAGAGAGAGAGGAGAGAGAGAGAGAGAGAGAGAGGAGAGAGAGAGAGAGAGAGAGAGCGAAAGAGAGAGAGAGAGAGAGAGAGAGAGAGAGAGAGAGAGAGAGAGGGAAAACACCACCCTAAATCATTAACTGAAACTTGAGTTGTCACCTTTTGCTTGAATGCTCTACTACCCTCTTGATCAATTAGGACACTAATCATGGCTTACTAATTGGAAAAGTCCCCATAGGCTCTAAGGATTAATTTAATGATATTTGATACAAGTCCTAACCACTATATCCTTTTCTTTGATCCTTCACACCATCTCCCACTAAAGATAAAACTTTCATTCTCATGGATTTGATAGAATCATGGATTTTCCTACTTTAGGTGGATTCCTATAAAAAATATGGCCATGTTTAAGGATGAAAAGCCTCTTCACTAATCACATACATCTACCCTCAATAAAATATAGAATAGATCTTTTATATAGATTGGAAACTAATCTCCTTTAGTGGTTTTCCTATAGCCACATATATCGATGCAAACCTATAGAATGCATAGATTTACTCTTGATCTCTATTAGGTATATAAGACCTATTTTTGCCTCTAAGTATTTATATAAAATGAGAAATTCATAATATGTATGTCTCTTTTAAATAATGGATAACAAAGTCATAGAATGAACCCTATGTACCATGAATATTCAAACTAGAGATCTATATTTACCTTTAATGGTTCCCCCTTTATCATTGATGATCTTGAATATATCCACATGTCCCTTTAATTATGTTTATCTAAGCTCTAATGGTGTAATGATAATTCTTACAAGACCTGCTTTCCCTAGTTTAACCCTGGTCACATAGTTGACCTCTCATCGAAGGTCCTTTAATATTTTGACTTTGAACCTCATTCATTGATTTGATTTATATGATATGTACTTAAACCATTGATTTTATTGGGAACCTAATGTGAGTATGACACTTGGAAACATATTACCTATCCTTGAGATACATTGACCCTATTGACCTCACTCACACCATTAGATCATGATTTATAAAGCAACATGAGCCTTTGATCTACTTGACCCTACTTTCTTATCAGCTTTAACACATTATTGGATCTTTTCCAACTTGTAACCTTTTAAGGGATTTTAACCTAAGGACATTTTAACTTGGTTAACCCAAACATGAACCATTAAATATGTGTTTCCAATATGTAAGATCATATAGAGTATTAGGGTTTTATTAACTTTAAACCTTTTAGGACTTTTTCAATCTAAATAGTCATTTACAAAGCTCAAACTTGAAATTCACAAGAATGTCCTACCCTATAGGTCTAACTTTGGATCTCCATAACTTGAGCTAAAAATATCACATGGAAATAAAAGTTGCAAATCATGTTCCCAACATGAATAACTCCATAGTGATGTAATATTCTGGGTTTCATAGCTATCTAAGGTGAACTTATAAAATACATAAGTGAACTAGTATGATCCATTTTTATGTTATATTTTGATGATGGTCTGGTTTATTTAAACTTGTGCTTGATCTTTTACATGATTCTCTAAGGCTCAGATGAATTCTTAAGGCTAGTGAAAAACTTGCTTCATACTCTTGAGTGTTATGACCACCATGGAGATCTACTTTCTTGAATTTAGACAAACTACACTTTATGTTAACTTAAAGTATTTCAAAATCTTTGAAGTTTACATGAGATCTCTGGACCATTCATTCCATCTAGCACTTTTTTCAACCTCTTGCTCCATACCAAGACCCCTAAAACCTTTACTACAATGTCAAGCTCTGCATATAGGCCAAAATTACCCAATAGTACTAGTACTTGATAATATCCTAAAAATCCATCCATGAAAGACATCATTTTAGAGCCACTTACTATTTGTATCACTTAATCCAAAGAAGGTAGGGGATATTTATCTTTCTTAGAAGCTTTTTTTCATTATTTTGAAATCAACACATAACCTAATCTCTCCATTCTTATTTATAAATAAAACTATATTATCCACCCAAGTAGAATGTCTAATTGGGAAGACTATTCTTACACTTAGCATCTTTTCCACTTCTATTTGAATGAGAGGCTCTAAAATTGGATTCACTAGTCTTTATCTCTATTTAAATGGCTTGTGGTCTAGTTTCAGAGGAATTCTATGAGTGATGACTTTTAGATCATAAAGGCCTCAAGTTTTCATATGTTCAAGAAATCACATTTTTATATCTAGTAATCAAATATTTCCACCCATTATCTTTCTTCTAGGGGTGAAATTGAGGTCAATGTTAACATAGCATGGGTTATGTTCATTTCCTAAATTCTCCCTTTTGAAGTCAAACTCATTGAATTTAGGTTGCCTAAGCTATTGAGCTTGAGGATATATATCAAATGGTCTTTATAAGGAGAAAAAAACTAGTTGGGAGATGATTCTCTTTGAACTAGAGGATATCTTCCTTGTCTGACTCCTATTGATAGAGATGAATAAAATTCCTTACCATCAAGGATTTAGGACTCACATTTCCTTAAATTGATTATAAATTGAATGATTTTCTAATCATCATCAAAGACTTAGAAATTTAATACATTGTTGGGAATCAAAGGATAAGGTACAAACCTCAATAGAGAATCTCTTTACCTTAGAATGTTAGAGAGGCTCTAAATTAGTATCAATAACTAGTGAATCTATAGATTGATTTTTCTCTCTAAAAATTGATACTATGTTGAAAGCATCAAATCTTTCAATAAAATCCCATGCTTTGTATTTATATATTTTCAAATAAGATAGATTGTACTTGTATTTTTTTTCTAGCCTAATTCACTACCAGCTTTGAATCCCCAAATAATAGCAATAGTTTTACATTATTCTTGAGTGTAAATTGTAATCCTAGGATTAAATCTTCATATTCAGCTCTATTTTTAGTGCAAAGTAACTACAACCTATATGATTCTAAGAAATTCTTCCCCTATGGATTAACTAGTTTCATTCCTTTGCTTGATCCTTGTTTGGATCTAGCTCCATCAAAGTGTAGAGTCCATAGTTGATTTGAACCTTCAAATTCTAGCTCTTTTATTTGATTTTGCATAGTAAAAATATAAATACCAGGGCTAGAGGATTCATAATTTACCTCTTTATTATTCAAATTATACTATGTGATATTATATTTCATCATTGGTTCTCTATAAATCTAATTTTGATTTTCAATGCTTCTCCATGATAGCCAGATGTGAGACAAATCCATTGAGAGATATCCATTAAGCATTTTAAACTAGTCCC
Source organism: Torreya grandis (assembly GCA_037957365.1). Classification (NCBI taxonomy): domain Eukaryota; kingdom Viridiplantae; phylum Streptophyta; class Pinopsida; order Cupressales; family Taxaceae; genus Torreya; species Torreya grandis. The sequence goes on from JARHVA010006826.1 coordinate 382,354, forward strand.
TACTTAGCAACAATCCATAGCCTTTAGGTATATCTACCACAAGGATGTCTATAATAATTTGGAATCATGGCTTAAATGCTAATTAACTATATGCATCCATCAATTATCTAACTAATGGTACCACCATTTTATCTAATTGAGAATTTTTTTTCTTTGAAGGGCTTAGAGTTAGACCCAAATTTTGACATATAGAAGGAGGAATTATAGTTCTTGAATCTATAGAATAAACTAAATAATTATGAATACTCTTACCAAATGCCCTGATAATTAGCAAAATGGGGGAACCTATAGCTTACTTTTATAGGTGACATTTACATCATCATCTTTTGTTTTACCTATAGATGTTTTTAATCCTTTCCATAGGGGTCCTCCCTATGATAAACTTCCATAGTAGTTCATTTTGTTTAGTGATCAGAGATCATTTATGAAGATTAATATTTTATTTTATTTTTTTCATGTCTTTAATGATGTTTTATCCTCCTTTTTTCTATATCTCCTTATTTTGAGGCTGATCATTCCCTTTTGGGGGAGGTGGATTGTTGTTAGATTTTGAATTGGATAGAATGGCTATGTTATTTAGAGGAATAGAAATTGTGAAGGGTTTCCTATTACTTAGGTTGTAACCAACTTTCTATAATTTTTGGAAAAGATGAATCTCATTGGCGTTGTCCTCTGGTATGTTATCATCTTCACTTGGAAAAAGAAACTCATGAATCTCAGAGAACATGAAAGTTTTTGAAGGACCAAGATCATGGTAGGATTATGGTGGATTCTGCATTTGATCCTACCTTGATAATTATCCTTAAAAGATTTAAAATTCTATAAAAAATTCAACACAATAAATCTCACCATGCTAAGAATTATTATGGATTCTACACCAATTAGGTAGAGTTGTCATTTCCATGTTGATCTATGGGAGCTTATTGGGTTATTATATGTTGTTTGTAAGCCCATTTAATGGTCTATTGTATCTATATAACCCTAAACTATTATTTACAATTAGGACTTTGGTGTTTCTTATATTTATTTACATGTCGAGGAAGTCATTACTTAAATTTTGAACCATCTCTTGAATAGCATCTACCTCCACCTCTGTAGAGCCATAGCCTTAGAAAATAGCAACAAAATATGTTGTTAATTGTTGATTGTGTTAGTAACCATTACCTTATGTGTGGTTGTTTGAAAAAATTTAATTTGGTTATGTTATCTATTTCATAAGAGGCATCATGTATAATTGATTTTGATTAAATGTAGGAGCATTCTAATTTATGTGTGGGATTGGGTTAAATACTAAGAAGCCATTACTAATGTAAGGCATACCAAACACTCAGGAATTAATCTACCTATCAACGTTGATGGCCTCTTCATATGCCAATGCCAAGGTGGTGGAATCAATTTTACTTCTCAAAAACACTATAGTAATTAGATCTAAAGCATTCTTATACATCTCAAATGATAATTCTTATTTTTTTTATACTTATGCTTAACCATGTATACATATTTTGAAATGTTGAATTGAAAGTATGGATATGATCATTAGGCTCCCTCTTCATGCTGGTGAAGTGTTGGTATATCAAATTTGGGATGGTGACCTATCTAAATTGTGAAAGAAAATATGATTGACATGCATTCCAAGAAGTGATGGAATTTTGTATTAAATTTAGATACCAATCATAAGAAACATCTATTAGTGTAAAAGGGAATGACTTGCATGCAATAGCCTCACTGATGACATTCATTAATCTTAAAGCTGATTTAAAAGATTTGATGTGTTCCTCTACTATTATTTCTCTTAAAGGAGAGAAGTATGGTTGACACATTTCAAGATTCTTGGGTAGGTCATGCACATCCCTTGGGATGGAAATATCAAATCCAACAAACCAAGGTGGCTGAGCCATGGGATGATTAACATGGGAAGTAATCCTTACTAGGGAAGGTGTATTGGGTCTATTATGGACTAGGGTAGCTGGTACAAATCTAATTTTCCTATGGTTTGACAAGGGTGAGACTAGAAGACCAACCTAAGAATTAGATCTGATCACTCTCTTGGGTGACTCTAGTGTAACTTTATGTAGAAACTAACCTCTTTTATCATAGGTGATAGTCATCCTTATAACACTGGAAATATAATGTTAATGTGGGTTTTAGGTGTACCAATATCGTAATGGGGTAGTCTCTAAAATTTTAGGATCTCAATGGAGGTGAACTCCACTATAGGGCATGCATTGTAAGTATGCAATATTAACAACCAAGTGATGGAATAGTAGGTAGGGCATGCAGGTTGTTAACAAGGATTGTGAATAGAGGGGTGGTCTCTAAAAAATAAGAAAAATATAGATGAGTTGGTGTCTATATGGTTACTTAATATAGAGTTGGAAAGTCTCAAAATAAACTCAAAAAGAGGGATGGGTAGAGTTGAAAGAACGATTATGTCACTTTAGGAATCACCTCTTAGGTTGGTTTCTAAATGGACAAATGCTTTTAAAACCTATGTTTGTTGATAGAATCTATGTCACACACACATTTATACATGGTAAATAATTTTAGGATAATATTTATAGAGGAAACTCACAAGCCTTGATCAAAGGTTGTTCCTTTTATAATAGTTATTGCACACTATTAATTAGGAGATTATGGATTAGGCTTAGTGAGGTATCTAAGATATTTGTTACACATACACATAAAAATAAATCAAATTAAAAAACTTATACAAACTTAATAATATTAATCAATCAACTATATTAAAAATAACCAATTTAATTTGTTAATCATTCAATAGCTATTGCACATCTGAGACTAGCATATCGATCATAACAAGAAATAATTCATTTTCAGATTTTGCACACTAATAACTATTGAATCATACAGCCAAAAGAGATAAGCCTAATTACACAAATATTGGAAATATAATACACATAAACATTATTTGATAATCAAAATTGCTTCTAATCCTCTATAATGAAATCTTTCAACCCTTTAAAACTATGGTTTACATGTGTTTAAATAGACTTGGGGAGGAGTGAACTCATCTTCCAAGTACATGAAAAGTAAATTATATAGCATATTTATAACTTAAGTTCTAATTATGGTCTCAAAATCATATAAGGTTATCTTACACTTTTCAATAGGTAAAGTTAGTCTTTACAAAATCATGCAACATGTGCATGTTTATAAAAATGAATAGGAATTTTTTTACAATATGTTCAAATCATAAGAAGACTTATAAATATAAAATATGTCTCTATGAGAATGTAAATGCACAACATTAGGTTTTTAAGGTTGATTTGACATATACATGGATGAATTGACTCTAGTGAGAGTTGTAACTATAGAAGTTGATGTAGAACTAGATGTAGGCACTTCAGTTTGCTTCTTCTTTACCTCTATCTCAAGATAGTATTTATGTGCCACATCATACTGTTGTCTAACTATATATAAGTTTAAAAGAGATGGTTTATTAACCTTTAAAAAATACCCTAAGAGATTTTAATTCTCTACTTTTGTCATCTAGAAGTTGATTTTGAATATTTTAACTTCAGTCACCTTTTTCCTTGTAAAGTTCAATTCTACTTCAATGTCTTCTAATGGTATCCTTTGTAAACTCTTCTTGAAATTGTTCAAATATTTTTTAATAAGCTAATCAAATTTTATCCTAATTATTAACTTTCTTATAATGTAATTCAATTTTGATAATTTCATGTCATTTAAAATTTATAGGATGAGGGCCTCATTTTCCTAGTATTTGGGGATCAAAGCCCAAGTTGTTATTACCAATTTTCTAGCCTCATTTATTATAATGACCATCATATTGAGTGCATTATGTGCCTATAATGGTGTCATTAGATATAAATGGATATATCCCTTATTGGTTGTATAAATAATTAACATCTTTAGTTTATTCTCATATGCCTCCAAATAATTAAACAATTTATGCATTTGGGTAATGTGAGGGGCTGATTCAACCCACATTAACTCCAATGCTTCTAAATAATTGTAACATTTAGATGCAGCCTCTTTTACCTTAGTTTTAATGCCTACTAGGATGTGAACTATCTGTTGCTATTTTTTATTAAGTTCTAATTCTATTTCTAAACCCTACCTTGACTATTTTATGCCCTCATGTAGTGTCACCATGGCATCTTTATGGGCCTTAGCTAGATACCTAAAATATTCATTTTAGGGGGATTGGCCCACTTATCTATTTTATCTCTTGGATAAGGCATAAAATTATTGTATTTCCTCTAGAATCATTTCCTTACTAGGTTCATCCTCTAAATTTCTCTTTCTTACCCTTGGGATGCTCCTTGATGGTTTTTCAAATAAAGTTTTTTATGCATGGGAGCTCTATGATCTTAAAATGGTCATTTGAGTGGTCCTAAATCTTAGATCGATAGCCCATAGAGGAATCACCATTTTATTGGGGTCTATCTCTTATGTGATTTTAACCACATCCTCCTCTTCAAGAACTTATGTTGATTGTTTCTTATTTTCTACCTTGAGGATTGTGTTAGATATGGAAGGCCAAATGATCTTGGATCAATCCAAACCTCCATATTAGGGGAGTGGATGGACTGTGATGACTTTCTTTGCATTCTTACTATTTCTTAAGCTTATGATGGTGGCTTCTTGGGCTGAAGTGGTGGATGGCATGGGCAAATTTATCTTTGTGGATGAAACATGGAGTTGGGGAATGGTCATGGCTATTTTAATTTTCCTCTTCAAGGTTTTGACCACTATAGTACCAGAATCAATACTAGTAGTGGCCATGATAGATGTAGGTGGTAGTGTAGGGGAAGATGGATCAATGGTCATGAAATAATTCTTCTCTAACTTTTGAGTGAGTAAAGGAATATATAAGAGAGATTTTGAGGTTAATGAATCATTAGGGGTAGAAGTGACAACTTCCACCCTGGGGGTATTTAAAATAGAGGAAATTAAAATAAAACTAAAAATAGGCACACATGAAGAAACTAGGGAAGTGGTTTCTAAAGGCTAATCCTTTTTATATATTCTTTCCTTTGTGGTTGGTGTCTTTCCTTTGTCATCCATGAGGTTAAGTGGCTTGGCTCTCTCCAATTATACTTCGTCATCAAGTTCTTGTTCTTCTTACTCTACTTGTTAGGGAATTAAAGGCAACCTTTGTGATTGTTTAACTATTAAACTAACTATGAGGAGTGTTCTTGGCTTCTTTCTATAAAAAATATTTGTGTTAGCCTCTAAGGAGGAGTCTTGTTGAGTTGAGACAACATCTTCCTCTATAGCTACCCCTAATGATGTAGACTCTTGTACTTTTTGGTAACTATAATAATTTATATTGTATCTATAGTTGGGTTCTCTTATTCTTCATCATTAAATTAATCTAGATTAATGGGATCTCTTAAATCTCCTCTAGTATCAGGCTCATTCACCCTTAGTTATTTATTTACATCTATAAAATTAAAATTAAGTTCTTATGAAGGCTCCCCTTGTTCTTTAGTCTACTTTGGGGGTTGGATATACCAAAAATCTAAAGTTATCCACCCTATAATAAGTGGCATATTTTTATGTATTTCCTTTATTGTTATTTAAGGTTCCTATTAGATTATCCTTATATGATCCTCCTTGTAGAAAATAACTTTTATCCTATCTAGGACATGTTCATCATCTTTTACATTTAAAAATTGGAATTCATGGTCATATGGGATGTGTTGGTATGGGATCCCTAAACCTAGAATGTGTCTTTGTATGTTACCATGGGGATCCTAGTCCCTATGTGGCATCATAGGAAAATGATAGCTCTTTATTTTGTTTTTTACCTCTCCAAAGTATTTATTTTGACTATAGCACATCCTATCATGATCATATGCGATCCATAATATGTGATTTTCTTGTTCTTGTTTAAGTCTTCCTTGACACTCCATTATAGTTGATAAGCAATTTCTTGCTCTACCAACTTATCTTGCACAAATTTAGGGAGACATAGGGGTGTAAATTATGTCTTACAATCATTATCACTATATGTTTAGGATATAACTAGTATTCACTCCTCCTAACTACTTCTTTGGCTATACTTGCTCCAATTGTAGGTAGTGGAGACCCATGGATTACTTGCCATAATTGAGGATATACATCCTTATCAATTCAAACCATGTTATTTGTATATGCATAAATGTGTAGAAACTGGTAATAATAAAAAATAATAGCATCCAAGAGATAATACATCATGTAGAAGTGGTCTACTAGAATGGGGTGATTGATTTGGTGTAGGACCTACTCTCTCAAATGGAAACTAATTATTTCACCCAAATCAACATTTTCATCACTAGTCAATTAAATGAAGTAAAGGCATCCAATCCAAATTAATAAAATGGATAATGGGCTTGCTATACATCCTATTAATTACTTACATCCCAATCTATACTCCCATTCTAAATTTGTTGATAGGAATGAGATTATTTTTTTATATGTCATGGTTTCTTAGGGAGAATCCATGAGTTAAGTACCTTATCCATTGAATTATCCTAGTTCCACAAAACTAGTCTATTTTTATCAAAATATACATCTAGAACTAGTAGTGATAAATACCTATAAAATTTATCTCTATAGATACATGACATGACTATCTAGTTATCCATATGGTTTAGAATAACATCCTATGTAATTTTACCAATGAAGAATAAATCTTGTAGGAGGTTGATGTAGGGTATCACCTTGGGTTTGGTCACCACTGAATGCAATACTTGTCTTTTGAAGGAGAGCAAGTCTATAATAAATTTTCATTCCATGGTATATATATTCCCATCTAGTGAAAATACATAGACATATTCCACCATATCCCATAACCTAGAATAGTTTCCATACCTATTATCAAATATGGTGGCATCATAGATTATGTCCATGAATTTTATTAAATCCTTTACGGAAAATGTCGATGGTGGAAGTGATCCTCTAAAACTATTAGATGGTGATGCCATTATAATTATGTGTAGAAATTATAGTTTGATTACATGTTATATGAAAAATTCTCCTCTACTAGTGGCTTGTTTACTTATTAATGGATTTGCATGTTTCTAGGGCTTTTTTACATAGGATAATAGTCAAGTTTAAATTCATTTGTTAATAATGAATACACTGATGGATGCACATCATGTATATAGATTTAGCATTCAATTATAGTTTCTACATTATAAATGTCCAACATTCATATGTTTTATATTATCTATATAGTTTAAATCTCATTAGTTTAGTTGGTGGGTAGCCTTGGCAAGTCTCGAGAAGCATTTTTTCTTTATTAGTTAAATATAGTGAGATTTCATGAATTATGAATCAACAGTCTAGTTTTGTGCTGGAACTGAGCCTATAAAATATTTGAACAAATATTTTGAACATAAATCTTAAATAAAAATCTTGAAGACCTAATCTATCAAAACAAATGTTCTGAACAAAATACCTGATACAAAAATTTTGAAGAGTAAAAATCTCATAATTACATAAAGCTAATGATGACTATTTCAGATAATTTATCTAATACAAAAATCCAAAACATAATTTTTTGATAAATATGTCTGAACTAGAATCCTGAATAAAATGTATGAAAAAAATGATAAGTCATTTAAAATGATTTTTTAGACAAAATGTCTATTACATAATCCTCAATGAATAGAAGATATATAAGTTCTTTGTGCATAAAAGTCTGATAAAGAAAACTCAAATACCCAAAAATAATGATGAATAAGTCCTGAATAAAATTTCTAAATACCCAATAAAATATTATATGAAGGCCTAAGAAAAATGTTAGAAAATTAAATCCCAAAACCTACATAGTTTAAAAATTTCCCCAAAAAAAACATTAATAAGGTCAGTCCATAAATTTGTATCATACCATGCTAAGTTTAAATACTAGAGAAATTAGAATTTTCATAGATAAAATAGAAGAAAGGCTGAACAAATAAGGCCAAAATACCAAAAAGGTGGGTCCCCATTTCTTCTTGAAGAAAAGGGGTATGTTGGGTACAATAGGACCCTTCAGGGAACCGATTATTGTAATCAAATGTTATTTATTCTAGGGTTTTATGAAATATTTTAGAAATGACCCCATCCAAAGGTAAAATATCCCTTAGATCCATGACATACACCTTAATGTGTGCATTATTATTTCCTTCCCCTTTGAACTAGGGAAGGTATAATAGAGGATGAAGAAGAATAAATCTTCATATTTTGAGATTGATGGATTCTTTAAGGCACTTAGTGTAGTTACCCATGTTGTTGAATTTAGTTGTCAATATGATCAAGTTGTATTGGAAGGGTTTGATTACATATGGTATGCTTGGGTAACCACTAGAAGGAATAAAAGAGGCTTTATAAGGTAAAGTGGAATAAGCTAAAAAATAGTAATCTAGATAAGTATATTTAGATAACATATGGAAATAGGGAGGAAGGTTATAATATGTAGAGGGGTTAATGATATTTTGAGGATGGGTGTATTTTTTTTCACATATCCTAAAGGTACGTAAGGTGGAACATGGATAATTTGAATATGAAGATTTTACATGGGAGGCACATAACTAATGGAGGTAAAGCGAGGTAGGATATTGTATTGTATGGTTAGAGTGTACATGAAAACACCTTTGATCAGGGTTTGGGTAGATGCTTATTAGGGTGGAATAATTTTGGATGTGTCTATTTTTGGGACTTTTTAGGTAAAGAAGTCATTAAAGGGTTAGGTAGAGGGATATCTTGGTAGAGGCATATGATCTTGTTGTGGTGGGAGGATGTAAACTTGTTATTTCAATGGTGAATGGGTCATTTTATGTATAGGGGAATGAGAAAAATGATCTTGTGTAGGATTATTTTGGCTCATCCATTGGTTTATATATTTTTCATTGTTCTCTAAATCATGGATTTATTATACTAGGTTATTGATGAGCTCATTCAAGCTAGTGGAAACATTAGGTCTAAGTGTCTTTTATACAATATGGGTATGAGTGAGCGGTTAGTTATCATGAAGGTATTGATTTGAAGTATGATACTTAGGGGTAGTGTTTGAGGTTTACATCATCAATTTAGAGGCATTTTGGTTCCTAATAGAAGGATGTGTAGCTTCTTACATATAAGTAACTTCATCCTCCAAGTGGCATATCCTTTCCAGATAATGATCATTCTTAGCAATGATTTTTGCATATTTATTCCATATGTTAATAAATTAGTGGTCATAAAATGATTGGTCATACCTCTTCTAATTAGGGTCATAGCATTAGATTTGAGATTATTTCTATTAGTTTCAAATATGTCATATACCTAATAAATAGGGATTGTGGTATTAGTTTAAGTATTGTAGTGAGAATATTCATAAGATTGATAATCTACATTAGTGTCAAAATTAGGATTTTTTATACTTACCATGTATCACCATAATTTAATAAGATTCTTTTATAGCCATCCAGGCCAAGAGATTCACCTAGGTCTTCTCTAGACATATTATGGGGGTATATGGATACTTGTAGAATAAATGGAGGGAGAGGAAAAGATGGAGAAAGTAGAAGAGAAAGGATAATATAAATGAAAATTAAATTATTTAATTATTTAATGTTGGGTTCACAAAATTTTATACATGTGAATAACACACTCTAAATTGTGCACTCAACTTCCCCAGATTAAGTCAAGACAACTGATGCAATGGATGGGTGATGGGTGGATCTATGGAAGGGGATGATTGTTAGTTAGAATGGAATTGGGAATAAATGGTATAAATTGGTATTTTTATGGAACAAAAATAACTTTGTATCATCATGTTTCTCTTTAAAAGTGTCTATTTATGAAAAAATAAAGCTATAAGGTCCTTCAGTGTTTGAGATAACAAGGAGGTGAAGCTCTAGATTGATACTAGGACCAAGGAAATGGGTATGGTTATGATGAATGAATCAAGGGATGAGATAAAATATATCATTATAACTAGACTCAATCAATTCCATCCATAAATGTGAATGATATATAATGAGGCTAGACTTGAGGAGAAGAAAAAGGGGTGAAGGTTAGGAACTAGGCTTGAATCACATTATATTGATGAACTATATTATGAAGGAGGATGATGATTGATATATTTGGAATTTTATATTTATTATCTAAGTCACTAAGAGCATAAAATATGATTTTTGGAATGGGTGTGGCATAAAAAACCTCAATTCTCAAATTGACACTAATATCTGATTATGTTTTGATTGTAGGACTAGGTGCTCTATCTCTAGGAAAAAGAATTTATCTAAAAAGACAAACTATCTCAAAAAGTGTCATCTAAAGGATACTAATAAAATTATAAGTGTGTGATCTTTTATTAATAAATGTTTTTTTAAATGACTTGTACTATTAAAACAAGTTTTTAGAGTGCTTGTGCTTAGTTTGATAAGGATTTTGGTAGTTTGATTATTTTTGTTATTTTTTGGGAATATAGGGATGAAATTAAATCTAAATACTTGATAAAAATGAATAAATCAAAGTCAATAATTATAAATAAATGAAAATTTAATGGAATAATAATTATTTTTGTCTTTTTTAATTTATTTTCAATGTATGAAGGAGGAGAGAGAGAGAGTGATCTACTCTAAAAATGCAAATGATGTTTTTTAAAAAACTTTTATAGATACAACATAAATGAATTTATTTTTGTGATTTTATTTTAATTATGTATGAATGTGTCCATGTGAAAACTAAAGCTTCACCAATAATAAAATTATTCAATAAAAGGTTTAGATTCTAAACCAAAAAAAAATACTATTAAGCTCTTAACACTTATTTTGCTCATATGTAAGCTAGAAAAAACTTTTAATATTCTTAGATTGAATTCACATTATATATGGATAATTTATTTATTTGAAATTTTATTTATATTCTATTTTGAGCTAAAATAAAATCCTTATGTTTTTTCAAAACAAAATAAATTAGTATTAAAACAAGGTTTTTGATCTACCTAGGTTGATATAGGGTTTTCTAGTTTCTATTGTGTGTGTGAGAGAGAGAGAGAGAATGAAAAAAAATTGTTTCAAAAATGAAAATTGTTTGTTTAAATGAATAAAAGTATGTGTGAACTATTATAACATTAACATATGGTTTGGATTCAATATTATACACTATGAATTAATCTAATGAATGTAGGTAAACAAAGAGATTGACTATTATTTTTGTTGTAAAGATTGGAAAAAGAAATTATTCTTTTCCTATTAAATTTTAGTTTTTTATAATATAAATATAATATAATAATATTTTAAATAATTTAATATAAATAATAAAAATAACATTAAATAAAAACACCTCCCACCTAATTAAGTCAAAGATTGGATAAAATCATGTAGCATGTGTTGTTGTTGTCCTCAATGTGCTAGATATTTTATTTAGGAAAATATTTCAATAACTCTCTAACATCAAATATGAACCAATGGTTGTCACAAGAGGGGGAGTAATAAGAGATACACAATCACAAATAAATAATAATTTATCTATGGTTGGTTGAGTGCACTAGTTGTAAAGACTAGGTTGTAGAACTAATAATACTTTCTTGATTTCATTGGTGTAATCAATCACTAAAATAATAGATTTAGAGATTAAAAATAATTTTAGCTGGTTTTGGATGTTTAAATATTAAAAAATATAGGCTCTAATTAAATTTTTTTAAATCTAAAATCAATCTAAAATTTACTTACTTGTATAAGAATAATAGATGTCACATGAAGGAGTTTAACTTATTTGAACTAGGAGTAGAACTTAGGAGAGACTCAAAATGATTTAAAATAGAATACGTAGTGAGATAGACTAAAATATAAGTTATTAGGTAATAAATATTAATAAATATGATAATAAACATGAAAAACACATCAAAACATGAGTCCCAAAAGATGAGTTTGGTATATGGGGGAAGGTGATTGAACTACTCCTTTTTGAATGGGTCGGTTAAGTAACTATCAGATTCCATGAGAAAACCACTATAATAGATTATATAAAATTTACCAATTTAAGATAAAACTACCCTATTGGTATATAACCACTGTAGTGATTGATAAAATTATCATGATAGTTCCAAAACCAAGTTGGTGGTTTTGTAATGCAAAGTAATGGTCCTATATAATAGTGATAGTTTAGTCATTCATAAGAGGTTTTTAAAATTTAGGTAATGCAAGTAGTAGAGGCCAAACCAAAGAGATGTAAAATATGGATTATATAGAGGAATAAAGATAAAATATGAGGGGTTTTAGAGATATCCTAAATTCAACATACACTAGGATATCACAGCATCATCATTGAAATTCTTTTAAAAGGTTACACTATGAAAATTTTGGGTGCATATAGTGTCTTGTTATAAATTTATCTTCTTTTATTTAGATAATTCATGATAATTATTTTCATAATAATTATGTTAAAATTGGAAAAATTTTAATATTGTTACTTTTGTGATTAATTCATTGAGTGTATTCAAATTATCTTAAAAATCATACCTTTCTTAGACTTAGTGAGTTATAAAACTTGAATAGAAAATAATATAGGTGGAACCTTATGATTGAGATCAAAATCATTGATAATAATGAAACATTTTAAATTTTTGGGAAGCCTAATTATACTCCTTGTTATATTCAAGTGTTTATTCTTATTATATTAGTTATATTTAAAAAAGTGAAAATTAATCATAAGATGATTTTTAACCCTTCTCATGTCAAAATCAATTCTTGAACTTATGTATATCTTAGGTATTGGAAGTCAAAATGAACTTTACATAATTTATTGGCCATAAATAAAGGATATCATGTGCCATGATCTCAATGACAAGACTAAAAGTTGAAATAAATTTGTAATGAATTATAGTCATTTATGTGTTAAATAACATGGTAAATCTAGAGACAAAACATGATTCATGTATTTTTCATGTAATTTTTTTTCATGATCTCTAAAATATGATGGGTATACACCCTCTTATTTTAGGGTCTCAAATATTAGACCCAAGGCATGATTTATAGGTTTTGATTCTCAAAATATAATCCTTGGTGGAATATAATATGGTTGTTTTGGATTAAAACTTACCAATGGGAAATTTTTCATAGTTTTACGCTTCATAAGTTCAAGTCATAGCTATCATATAATAAAGAATGTATATTCACAATGATTTCTACCTACCAGAAAATTATTAAAATTAGATAAATAAACAACAAAGTATAATGAAGGGTTAAGATTAAAATATAAATTAGACTACTATCAACCCATTTTTTTCTAAATCAAACATCCAAGATGACCTATTTCAATTTAAACTACAAATGTTCAAATCCAATGTTCACTCTAATTTAAGAAACATAACACTATAATATAACAAATAACTTTAATAAAAAATATTATAATTATATTTGAAAGGATAATAAATTATATAAAATAGCATATCTCACTCATCTACAAAGATTTAATTATGGCCACATTTTTCCAATGAAAATGTTAGAATAACATAACTTAATCTAAACACCTCATAAAAAACATATAGATCACAAAAATAATAAATTCAAACTAATAAATCAAAAATCATTAATCTAACTAAGATATAGAAAATACAAACTCATAGGACATCCATGGTGATTATTTAATCTTAAAATTTTAACAAGACTTGTTAAATTCTCTATCTTCTATTCTTTCTAATTAAAAAGGTCTCAATGCAAAATACCTATAATTAAAAATATGGGGTAGGACCACATATTCAAAATGTTTTCATGAAATAAAATCACAAATTTATTTAAACTCCTAATATTAAATAATTAGACTAATTTTGAGACAACCAAGACACAAATTTCACTGTCAAGTCCTTTAGACTTATCACTTACATGAATTTTGGTTTTCCAAAAGATCATAAGGTTTCAAATAAGGTTTAAACCAGCCACTCACTTTGATTGCAATGATTACATGTAGAGATAATAATCCTCATCCACTCATAAAATGTCAATAATTGGCTTATTGAAGTGAACCTCAATCTTCATGACAATTTATACATTATTTAGCAAAGGGCCTTCAAGATATTATATGACTATAATTGCCTTCTCAATTATATTTACTACATGTCACACAATATATAACTTTTTAGTTACTCTTCCTATTCACAATTGACACTTACCTATTAAACACTTTTAGAATTTTATTAAAGATCATAATAAATTCATCTATAGCTATAAGTTTACCATCCTCTAAGTATAACTCTAGCATGTTGGCATATATAAAAAATAAAGGATATATTTTGTGGAAATATTTAACAATGACACCATGGTTATAATGTGATGTGACAAATATTAAAGTGATTTCCTAGAATGGGAAATAAAATTTTCACATAAACCAATATCAAATAAGTACATAATCCATGAATTGGAATCAAACCCTTCTCCATAACTATGACAATCATATTTTGTTTCCTTTTCATCTCAAGAATTTCTAACAAAATAACATTAAGCATTTTTTTAATTGATCACTCTTTAATTTGGCCTTGTTTAACTCCATTAATGACTTGAAAATTATGGAGTAACATTGACATATGTTACAATGTTCTATGGTACCATGAATATAACCTAATTTTCCAAACATTTAAATTATTTATTCATTCCATGGAAAAAATTCTCATCTATCATGTTTTTAGACGTAAAAATGGACTCAAACTCCTCTCTATATTCATCCTTACTTCTAAATTGTTCCAAGTCTTTAATAATGTCTTTGCTCAATATCTTCCTCTTTTTGGTAAGTGAGAATATATATTCTTATGTTTCATAAAGTGAATAAATTCCATCCTTGGAGATACCTTTATTAATGTTTCTCTTTATTTTAATAGTAGTTTTCTCAAATATCAATTTAACTTCTCATTAATCATGTATTATCACATCATTCCACTGAGCCTTAACCAACTACATACTATACATCCAATCATATTAATATTATCCTAATTTTTTTAAGGATCCAAAATGATCATTATATCATGTGTATATAATCCCTATGATTCAAATGGAGATATGATGATCACTTTATAACTTTATAATTAGGAATAAGAGATAGCATAATGGATGGAAAAGTAGCTATAATGGAAGTGGGATTGGATTTTGGAATGTTTTCAATAGAATTCAATGATGATGAAATGTAAAAAATAAGCCCTATGGGAATAATTTAAATTATACTTGTGAATACATTAGGAAATAGACAAATAGAGGATGTATAGACAATATATCCAATAGTAAGAATTCCCAAACTAAAATTCGAGGGAGTGGAAAATACAACATTTTAAAATAGAGTGGTCATTGTTACACCATTAATTGAAATATTTATTAGCAATAAATAAAGTGAAGTAATTATAGGTGCTATTGGAATCTCTTCTCATTTATTTTTAGTTACTCCTTTCACCTTAATAATTTTATTCACTAAAGTTAACATGTAATTCTAAAACAATTCACTTCTGACTACTCCTTTTACACAATCTATGCTCAATTCCATGGTTTTATACCAATTTTCCTCTACTTCTATGTAGATAATTGATAACCTTAGTAAATATTATACTTAATATACCCATTCCTCATTATAAGTAGTTTATACTCACTATTATACTGATTCACACTTCTAGTTTAGTTATATCTATTCGTTAGACAAAATTGTTCCTTTCAGATAATCCCATTGGCCAGTGGTGTTTCAATCACCATTTTTGTCTTCCTACCAAATAAAGGATATTTTAGAAATTTAAAATTCATCTAAAGGATCATCCCATACATTTATCAATTTACATTCAAGTAAATTCAAAAAATACCACTATATGTCAAGAGGATTCTATATTACAAACACCATTATTATTTTAACTACACGTTGAGAGTAAATCATCTATTATTCCCAATTCTGAGTCTATATATCCCAAGTATCCATGATCTAGGTTTAAATATAAAAAAAATATCACAATTTAATGTTTAATAACTTATTTACACTAGGATTTCAACATCATATGTAATTGCACTAGTATTTGATACACATAACCATAACATGGGATAACTACATGGATTTTAATCCCTCTTAAATGTATTTGTATGTAGGTAGTGCTCAACACGAGGGGTGTTGAGGTTAAACACATGTTTATACCCTAACCCATTTTATTATATTTTTTCCTCCTTATCATTAAACTAGGGGTTCAAGTAAAGAATAAGGCATATAGTATTTCCCACATCAAATTGAACAAATATGATCATACACATAGGATGTACAAGTGAATGTGCATCTATAAAAAATCACATAAATGATAACAAAGGTTATCCTTGTCCTAATAGCATGACCTTATCCTAGAATACAATAGACACTTGTCTTTGATTCACATTAACCTCACACAATCCAATAATATATTACATAGTCTCTATTGAATTCCATTATATCTAAATTCTTCCTAAGTTATTTATCTTTATTACTTTCCACTTTCAACACATTTCAAAAAAATAGTACATTTTAAATTAGTCACATGTATTTATTACATAACTTACATATTATAATTTTACTTATTTTTTATCTTAATTAGAATAATAAATTCTTAATATCTATTTTTGATAAACTACATTTGTGAACCCATTTATTGTTGAATATTTCAAAATCCTAACCATTCATGTTGTTAGGGTTTCTTTCCTTTTTATTATTTTCAATAGTTATATTAGGGTTTTTGGATTCAATAATTTATTTTTTAACAAACATCTTCAAAGTTTCTATTTTATATTTTATGAAATCAAATAAAAAAATCTACCTCTCTTAGAAAAAGTTTTAAACTAAGTGGTACTTGAGAATACTTGGATTTCAATTGATAAAATCACAATGATAGAACCACATAATATATTTTATGATTTTAAAAAAAGAGAATAAATAATATATATTTAAATTAATCCAAATATATAATATGATTTCATATATATTATAAGAAATGAAATAAATAAATCCTCTAAAGTTCAATCACATGATAAATCCACTACTATGGGTCCCTTACCTTTATCTGCATCACTCAATACAAATTTTAAACCAACATCTACTATGGGTGAAACCCAAAGGTTTAAATAGATAAACATGCCCATATTTAATCAATCACTCTTTAGACAAAATTTTTTTAGCACACATTTTATTCTTTATGTAAAATCCCTTATGTATAATATTACATCTCTACAAACTAAGGTGTTACATTTGGAACACATTAGTCCAAAACCTAATCAGATGCTTGACACATAAAATTTCATGCATACACCATTGGCTCAACATATTTTAGCCTATTCTTACCACATATGTTTTTTTATCCTAATATTACACTATATGATGTAAAGGTGGCCCCAAACAACATTTGAGACAAATTCACACAATAGACTTAGACTATTTAGCTAGTGATAGTTTGTTGACCAAGTTATTTCCCAGGAGTTTAAAATAGTATGATTTAATATGGTTTTATTATTTACCATATAATTTATTTAATATATTTAATCCTTTATAAAAAATAATTCCTTTCACATTTCTCAAATACCATAAGTGAAAATATTTCATATGCATAGATTATTTAACTCAAATAAGAATCCAATGAGCCCATAAGAGATTTTGTATTACAATATAATACCATGTTATATAAAATGACAAATCCTATCACTAATAATGAATTTAATATTAAAATAAAAATTTCTCACACCTCTACATGAATCTATTATGTTTCATTTTTTTATTATTCACATACATATTTCACACAATTAAATAAAGAGAGGTTAAGTATTTGTAAATAAATAATCTAAAGTATGTAACCAAAAAAATTATACTTATCATTCAAAGTATATGAATAATCCACCATAGAAGGTGAGACCAAGTGAAAATAATAGTAACCAAAATATAAAAATCAATTCAAATTTTTAACCTTCTCCATGTATTGTACTATCCACTCATCTAAGGAAACAATTTACAAATTTATCAGAACCTCCATAAAATAAGTTACAAAATTTACTATAATTATACCTCATATCACTCCCACTCATTAAAGAGGTTGATGTGAGTAAACCTATTCCAAAATGATTTGATCAAAACATTTTTTGGGATTTTCATAGAGTAGTATGGCATACTACCAACAAATGTATCAGTTTGAGTCATAAGATATAGGATTTGATGGATGATAACATCATTGATGTGGTGTAAATATACTAATATTATAAATGAATGACCAAGTGAGAGTATAATAATGAATATAATTAATGATAATTTCTCTAATAATATATGTCAATAAAAAACATATAAATCAAAAGTGCAATATACATATAATGCACACCCTCCACTAGTTTCTTATAATCCTCATACATAGATGAAACCTCCTTTGAATGGAATTATTGGTACATATCATGTTTCAATTCCATATATAAAACTTATCATATTCACAGAGCATAGTTGATGAATATTTATATTTTCACTCTTTATTCATTTAAACTTACATTGATCATCAACATATATATATTGTCATGGTTGATAATGGTTTAAATGTTAATATGTGCACTATAATTTTTTTTAATAATTTTGGATACATGGATAAGGATATATTCCATACTATAATTTTAATTAAAGGATTCAATATACATATTTAGGGTTTTATTATTGATATCACATTACCACTTCAGGTTAGTCCAACACATGTGGCCACCAAGTTTATAGTAGTACCTAATGCAGGAGTTTTTGAAATGTTATTGGGAAATGATTAGATTCAATAGCTTTGTGTAGTACCTTATATAGTACATATATGTTTGAAAATATTTTTTTCTAGTAAGGTTATCATAGTTCATGGTATTCCATACGAATATCTCCTCAAACCAAAGTTTATTATTCCTACATAGTTGATATCAATTAAGAAACCTAAAAACTTTAAACTTATTTTAAAAGTTTATAATAAGGTGTTAAAATTCATAAAGAGACATATCCTTTAAAATTTACTTAATCTATTATTTTTCATAGATTATAGAAATCCACTTTTGACAACAACACATACTATATTGATATTACAAAGTATTAAGAGTGTTTAACAAGGAACACTAATACATACCTATTATATTCCATGATGGATTTAAAAGATTCATAAATATCACCATGATAAATAATATACATAACCTATTATATATTATACTCATTATAATAACACTTTGTTACAGAGCCATATCATTTTTTAGACTTTGAGTTGAGACCAGTTCCTTCACAATGGAATGATACTTTCCATTTTAAAGAGGTCATATTTCATATGTTAGATAAAATACCTATTAACTATGAGAATATTATATGATCCATTGGTTATTATTTTCCTTATTAAGTTACATATAATTGAAAATACAAAAAATATATATATATAAAAAAAAAATTAATTGGGACTTGTCCATGATATGTGTAGTTAATTTGAGATTTGGTATATGTAGTAATTATATCTATCTAATTTTATATCAAATATGATTTATAATTTTACTTGAATGAGTTTTATAACATATAGGTTGTCACTTTTAGATGTAAATTCATGTGGTGATATTGTCTCTAACCTAGAAAAATTACATAAACAAAACCACTCTTTTCTATATAGTAACTCACTACTCTCTTGTCCAAATCTAGTGGACTTGTCCCAGTGAAAACAAAGTCCAATTTCCAAAATCCAAAATAGTCTCAAGCCTTCTATAAATTTTTTGCATCATAAAAATTTCATTGGGGGAATATTTTACTTATATTTTATCACTCTAAAACTATCGTGTTTATTCCTACTACATTATAATACATTGTGTGCATCTTTCAATATTTTCTCACTTAATTTCACATTGATATCTCACTGACACCTATGTTTTTTAATACACTAATGCTAAAAATTACTTATATTAATTTAAATTATTCATGCATGTTTATCATGTTTACTTCTTTACTTCATGCTTTGTCTATATTCATTGTTTTATATTGTGTAAATTTGAACATGTCCTTTACAAATTTAATCCTTATTGTGTGTTTTTATTTGTGTGAGTGAAATTTAAACATGTCCCTTATATGTGTACCCTTAGCCTTATTATATGATTTGTGTGATTTTATGATTTTCATCTAGAATAAAAACCATGAATCTTGTTTGTTATTGTTTTCTCTATTTGTTATGCCATGATTGATATCATGCATCTCCCCAATTTGTTGTTTCCATCCTCAATATAATGCATCTTCCTTAAGTAGTTATATTTAGTTTTGATCACTAAGTACTGATAATTTATTTAATGTGTGCCTAATTTATAACATCTATGTATACATTACACTATGTTTGTTTATTTCTACATGTATCATGAATTACGACTTTGATTATAATATCAATATGATGCCTTGATTTCTAGTGTTATCATTATTACTCCATATTTTAATATTTTGTATAACATAATTCACATAACATTTTATTTTGAGCTATGTTAATATGCATGCTTAATAGCTCACCTAAAAATAGGTGGCATATATGGTGTCTTGTCTTATACACAACTAAAATATTACACTATATAGATATAAAAAGACAATATTTTCTCAATTGATCACATTACATACATAGTCTGTTTTAGAATGCATATTCAAACTCAATAACACCATTGAGACAACAACATGGACTATGGTTGTCTATAAAAATGTGATTTCCTTCCATAAATCAAAAACAACATTTTATATATTTATCAATATACATAATAGTTTTTAGTGTTCACTCAAAATTATTTTCTAGATTTATACATAGGATTGTTATATATTTTTCTTAGATTTTTCTCATCATGTTTGGCATGTATTCTAGAATGTTACATATGTTATTACTTATATGTATATATCAAATATAATATTAGGTAAATGCACACAATACATGATAAACTTATTACTAAGGTTTTGAATTATTTTCATAGAAGAAATATAAATTCATGTCATTCTCTATGTTTTATACTAATTTAGATTTTTAGGGTTATGGAGTTTAAGCCCAAGGTTGTTAAAAATTTGAGTATAGTAAATTAGGATATAAATATACAATAAATGTAACCATTTATTTATAATAAAATTGACTTAGTTTGAACTTTATAAAAATAGAAATAAATGATGCAAACAAGTCCTTATCTATAAACAGATTGAGATGGAAGATTTAGAGGTTACAAATTGAGACAAGAGTTGATATGAGTGTTGTAGACAAGATCCAAACATCAAAACACTTCCTAGATATTAGTTCCATAATTAGACAATAGCTCCAATGGAGCTACTATCCTCTTTTTGGTGCTAGTTTCCTCTATGAATAATTATTCTTAGATTTTATGTACACATGTGTTAGAGTTTTCTAGTCTTATTCATGTGTGCATGATTTTTGATTCCTTGTTAGTGATATATTTTGACTAATTTTATATGTAAACCCTAGAACTCCTTGTTTTTATTTCATATAAGTGGCACAAGTAGTAAAGTGTGATGTTAGTGGGGTAGGATGGACATCCTCAACACCCTAATGTGATTATATTTGCCTACATACCAATACTTTAAGGAGGGATCAAGCCCAATGTAGTTCTCCCCATATATGTACTAATGCAAGTGCAAATAAATATAATATGAATGTCATTTTGAGTGATTTGAGTGTGTTTAAGACTATAAATATAAGTAATTTGAGTTTAAGAATTTTGTAGATGGCTATATGCAAAATTAGGGTAGAATAAGGATTAATAACCTTGATTATGCAAACTTGTCCTAAGTTAATTTATGTTATTTGAATCTAATTTCCATCTAGTGGATAAAGGGATAAAATTCATGTATATATATTATTCTAGTGATTATGTGGGTCTTAAACGATATTTAGGCTAACTTTAGGTGGTTATTGATTTTTAAAGATATACATTGGTGATAAAATGTGTGAAAAGGATACTAGCATCCAATCTAGGAAACTAGTGCCATTGGTGCTACTATCCAAATTATGGTGTTAGTGTCTAGGTGGAATAACCTAAGGCACTAGGGGCCAAGATGTTAAAGTGAGGGTCTAGGACCACTTTAGGTGTATTTAGGGATGTGTGTAACCTATAAAGAGGCTAGATAAGAGTTTAAATAGGACCTAAGATAGGTTTAAGGATAAGTTGTGCATAGGTGGTATTATGTAGCACTCTTAGAACTCAAGTGTCATTTTTAGATGATTAAATTTGACCCTCCCCCTTTACTCTAGAAATGTAATAAATTAAAATGTCTAGGATAAAGGAAAATGAAGTGTTGGACTTACCTATGAGGTGAAGCTCATGAATATAGGTATGAGTGTGTGAAACATGATCCATTGCATTTATTATAAATAAAGTGTGTGTAGATTAGTCATTACATAAATATATCAAAATATAAATTAAAAAATGAGTAAAGAGATAAGAGAGAGGAATGGAATGAATACACCTCACTAGGTATGTGCCCCAATGCATAAACTTAGTGACATCATGTGTGTGTGCATGTAGATAGTGATAAATTAATAAATATCATGGGATGAGCTAATGAATTGCTCAATCCCCATTTGTGGGTGTCTCATTAACTCAATCTAGTTTCAAATCCATAATTTACCACCCCTACTTGGTGGGTCGTGACCTATGAATAGCTTAGATTGGACTGATGGTATCTCAAACCATCTCATTTAGGTAGCTCAATATCTCAAGTATATTATGACTCCATCATTGCCTACACATGTGTAGTATATGCATCTAAAACTAAAACTATGTGATGCAACTAAAACTATATAAAATAGCTCTAGGCCATTAGTAAACTATGAAATTTAAAATAAATCTAGTCAACTCAGGAAAGTAATATGATTCTAAGCCACTTGAGAATGTAATATGACTCTAGGACACTCAATAATGCCAACCACTATAGATAGAGTAAGGCATCAAATGTGGATTGTACTGGTGTAAATGGTGTTTAGATTAAGAACATAAATAATGACATGAATTTTTCTAATCCATCTGGTGTTTAGACTATGCTTGATGCCCCTAATCTAATCAAACTAGTTTGAATTTATGATAAACTATGTAAAAACTAGTAATCTATTAAACATATGAATACATGGACTATACCTACTATAATTTTCTAGCCAATCTAGAATTTCCTAAAACTAAGGCTACTAGACAATAGTGACATATTTAGATAGTAGCACTAGTCGTACTAATGTCCCATTTTGGGCACTAATGTCTAACTATAATGATTTTTATGCAATTAAAACTAGTCTCTATGTGATATTTCCCATTATATTATCCTAAAATATATTTTTGTATTATGTGCCTATGTGTAAAAAATTATGCTTTGAGTGTATTCAGATAGCTTTATCTCTATGACAAACCTCTATGAATTCTCCCTATTTTGAGGGTATTTTTTGAACTTACATAATAATAATCCTCAAAAGAAAAAACTTTACATAATATGTGTTAGCCAGAACATATATGATATCTATGCAATAAACCAATAAAATGTGCATACATGACATCATAATGTAAGATAATCTAAGCATAAAATTGTAATGTATGATGTATGTTAGATTTAGCATTCGCAAGACTATCAATATAGATACAATAATGTAAACATGTGTATGAACCATAAATTTGAGAAATAAACTCAGTAACTACCTAGGGGGATGGGGCATGATGTCCATCAATACACCTAGGGAGAAATGGGAGATACATGAGATCCCTCATGGCATATAAAACTAGAGTGTGAAGTAAATAAGAGACAAGTATCATGGCCATGATTTATACATGAAATCATACATAAAAAATACATGAGTCATATAAAGTAGGATAAGGCTCCAAAATATAATGGACATGGGCATGTGTCACTAAATATAAGAAAACAAGACATACAAGGACATGCTCAAATGTCCACATATGCAAACAAAAAGTAGGTTGGTATAGATCCACATGAAAGGACATGTTCAAATGTCTACATACATAGTCAATAAGGCACACACAAAGACATGGGCACATGTACAAATAATACATACAATGAAAGAAAATGTCATAGAGCCATATAAAAAATACATATTCAAATTCCTTAGAATAGTAGTAAAATCATAGAGACATAATCAAGTCTAAACTAGGAAAGCTATAATTAAGGTATGCTTAAATATGTGGTACAAGTTTATATAATAGAAAAAATTAACATAAGCTAAGTCTAAAGTATTGGTAGTCAGTAATGAATCTGAGTAGTGTAGGATGATCAATATCAAGATATACCAATACTAAATCTATGATGTAGAGTTTAGAAAGATGTAACTTGGTAATCATAACTATGTATAGGATGCCCCAAAATTGGTGAATATATCAAATTAAGAGTTAGTGTATCTATGTATGTTCACCCAGTGGGTAGATAGTAGAACATATACATCTATGTAGTGGACCTAGGTCCTATAAGTATCTATAAACACTTAGAGAGAACAAGTGAAGTATGCATGTATGATAAAAATTGAATATACTATGATACCTATTATATGTAATAAATGAAAATATAATAAGTGTAAACATGGAAACTATTAAAATCTATAATTTGTATTTTCTAAATAAATATTTGAATGTTATTATGTTTTTAACAGACACACACACACACACACACACACACACACACACACACATATATATATATATATATTCTAGATATAATCTATGTACAATCAACATGAAAATGAAACTATATACAAGGAACAATAAATAAGGAAATTATGTACAATTAGGGAGGAAAATACTAATTGATGAGTCTCATAAGATACTCACTATCACGGTGTCTTTTATCAAATAAATTAAAATTAATCATGTATTCTATGTGAAAAGGTAACTATGTCCTAGAACCTATTGTAATGAGTGATCTATAATTGGTATTATTTGTGGAGTGGTGTTAGGTATTTGTGAAGATAAATGGGGTGCCATATGGATTTTAGTGGTTTTAGGGACCCATTTAGTATAATATGATTTAGCTATCATGGGTGCCCTTTTCTAATAATTCTAAGAACTCAGTAACACTGATCTCAAAATAAAATGGGTAGAGAGAGTCTCTCTATAATTTAAAACATATCTCTGATGTAGGGGTAATTTTAATAAGGTTTTCCATGGGATAATATGCATATGTAGTATCACTATATAATTAAACCTCACCTAAACTAGTGACTCAACTAAAATATATGGTGTACTTATACAGACTATGCTTGAAACTATAATTGGTAACTATGGTGTAATTTCCAATGGGATAGGTAAGGGATACTTATATGAAATAAACTCAACTATAACCACTTGATTAACATGTTATTCTTGAGGCATATATGCATTGTGGATGTAATGTCTTGAAGATATTGTATTCATGGCTTACCCAATAACATGCCAAATGTTCCTATACTAGGTACTATTAAGAATCTAGTTGCCACATGTGTTGGTCTAACCTATAGTTGAAGTATAATCCCACTAATAGATATATAAACATGGCCACTAAAACCATGAATAGATATGTTGGTTATAAAAATGTCCTACTCTAAGTAACCCAGTTTTCTTTTAAAGTGTGATAGTTCACATGTTAATACTTGACCAATTGTCAACCATAACACTTTGAATAGGATTATGATCAATGTAGGATCATACAAAGAAAGTGCATATAAATTTTAATCATCATTGATAATATCCTAATTTTATAAAGTGACGAGTGATCTAGTTGGTATTATAGTATGTTACAAACCAATGATATTGTGTAGGAGTGTGTATCCTCTACAGTAGTGTGATATGATGTTGGTGGTGGATGTTTTTGATACATGTAATTAACACCTGAAGTGCCTCCTACTCATTACTTGTAAGTTTTAGAAATGGATCCAAAAATATTTCCAATGCCTTAGCTTCCATTTTGTGAAATTTAGGTGCCTTTATAGGTGTTCCCACATCAATGATGTTTATCTCTATCAAATAGTCTATTTTATGTTTCAAGATGATGCATTTGTTTGGAGTATGACTTGGTGCCCTTTGATAGTCACATAACACATTGGAATCATTTTTATTTTGAAGATGCCTAGTCATATCAAACTATTTTATAGGAAGAAGAGATATGAAATTTCATTACAAGATCTATTTTAAAACACATGCGAGTGATTCTAGAAGGTTTTTAAAAACTCGCTATGGAATAATTAATAAAACCAAGTGAGGAGGTGAATTTGAAGTTACATTAAGTATAACCTTTTGACCACACTTATTTTTAGTGGCCCTTAATTTGTATGGAGGCTTATTATAACTCTCAATAGTTGAATCCAATCCACTTTTGTATTTTAATTTACACATAAAGAGAATCTTGACTTCCCTTTATTTCATTGTGTGGCTTAAATCTATGAATTCTAAAAAATTATTGAATAATATAGCTTTATTCGATGTTGGTATTAAAATTTATTTGAATATGTCTTAGATCTCTCTATCTACCATGGGGCTAGTCAAATTTGCCAATATAATTTTATATCACAAGACATATTACGCAATAGGCTCATTGAAGTTTTTATTAAGTTGTGCAACTTGAGCATTTGAGATCTTATCACTGATGTTGATTAAAAAGTGTGTCAAAAACATATATACTAATGGATTGAATATGGTTATGGAGTGATTTGGAATATCGTAGAACTATTTTAAGGCATAGTCCTTTAGACTGTATAGGAATAACTTAGTAAGGAGATAATAATTGGACATGTAGTCCAAAAATGTTGTATGGAAATGTCATAGATAGTGTTATAGGTTACCTTTAGCATCATAAAAAATAATATTAGGTTCCATAAATCCATATGGCATAGGAGTTACCACTATGTGTTGTTCTAAAGGTGTATGTAAAAGAACATGAGAATCTAAAGGCATGTGATGGCCTAGTAGCACCCTGCTCAAGATGTAGCACCTTAGCATGTATAGAATGAATATCATGCATAAGCGATTGCATATTTGGATAAGAGGAACTAGCCATAAGATGTGTTTCCATTTTTGAAGGCTATCAAGTTGAAATGGGTTATTGCATAAGATGAGTTGTCCTCAAAGTAGGTGTAGTAATATTGTTATTTTGGGGGTAGAAGATTGATCAGTATTTGAATTATTATTTATTTCCACTATGGATTGTATAATATGTGCATGATCATGGGTTTTTTCCCAATTTTTGTCTCTAAAACTCTATAAAATTTCATCCTTATTGATAATAATATTTTCATTGTTAGGTGGGGGAAGAACATCTTGATTCCCATCTTGGGTATCATTTTGATCTTGATTATACTACTCATCTTCAAATGCATTATCATTGAAGTCCACATAATCAAGGTGTGAAGGATTAATGATGGGGGTTTTAATTGGTCCTTTTTCTATGGTATAAGCTTTAATGAAAAGAACTTGAGTATGATCAATAGGATTGTCACTAAGCCTAGCACTTCTTAACGGAAGAGAGATAATATTTTTAGATGGCATATAGAAAATAAAGTGAAAGAGGGATACTAAAAAAGAATGTATGAAATATATAAATCCTAACACAACAAATGTAAATAGAAAAAATAAGTATATAACACCAGTAGCATCTAGGGCTAGGGTTTGAGAAATATTTAAAGTAAGCTAGGTTCACCAAATGATTTAACTTTTTAGGGTTGTGGAGTTGAAACCCTAAGTTGCTAAAGAGGATAAGTATAGTAAATTAGCATTTCAATATTCAATTAAAAAAACCACTAATTTTTAAGAGAATTAACCTAGTTTTACCTTTCTAAAAATATCAATAAATGATTCAAATAAGTAATTATCTTGAAATTGACTAAGATGGAAGATATGGAGCCTAAAATTTGGGACAAGAGTTGCTCTAAGTGTCACAAATATGATCCAAGAGTCAAAAACCTTCTTGGATAGTATCACCCCAAATATATAGTAGTGACAATGGTGATAGTGTCATCCTTTTGTCACTAGTATCCTCTATGTAAAATTGTTCTTAGATTTTGTGTACAGCTGCGTCAGATTCTAGCAAGCCTATTCCCATGTGTATAAGTTATGATTCTCTCTTAGTGACCTATTTTAACTAATTTTGTATATAAACTATAGATTTTGATTTTATTATGGCATCTAATTAGAATAAGTATCAAATTTTGATGTTAGGTGGGTAGGTTATACATCATCAACATCCTTTTGTGATGAGAGTTTCTTACATACCAATACTCCAAGGAGGGATCAAGCCCAATGCAGTTCTCCCCACCTAAGTGTTGGTAAAAGTGAAAGTGAAGTTATTATGAACATAGCTTTGGGTGATTTAAGTGTGATTGAGCCTATAAATCTGAGTAATCTAAGGTTATGAATTTTTTAGATAGATATAAGTATAATTAGGGTATAAAAGGGATTAATAACCTTGATTATGCACAACTATTCTAAGTTAATTTGTGTTATTTTGCATCTAATTTCCATATAGTTGATAGAGGGATAAGATTCATTTATGTAGATTATTTTATTGTTTTTATGTGTCTTAAAATAGGTCTAGGGTGACCCTAGGTGGTTTCTAATTTTAAAATATATCCATTGGAGATAAAAGGTGTGAAAAGGTTAATATAGCCCAAAATGGGACACTAGCACCATTGGTGTTATTGTAAAAAGTATGGTGTTAACATATATGTTGTACAACTTGAGTCACTAAGGTCCAATATGTTAAATTAAGGTTTTTGGACTACTTTATGGATGTTTAGGGATTCATGTGGCCCACATGAAGGCTAGATATGTGTCTAAGTAGGCCCTAAGGTAGGTTTGGGGATAATCAATGGATAGGTTGTCTCAAGTATCACAATTATAACTCAAGTTTAATTTTTATATGATTAAATATACATTATACTCATATTATATTATTTTTACAACAATTTTACACTAGAATGAATTTTATTCTATTTGCAGTGGTTGATTCAAAATTTTACACTAGAATGATATATTAGAATTCATACATGGATTATAAGGTACTATAATAAATTTATTAATTTAGTTATGCATTAAATTTCATATTTATTAATCTCATTATACTACCAATGAGTATTGGGGCATGAAAATTCCAATCTAAGTGTTTTAATCAATAAATCTCTAAGGGTTCTACCCTCTCTAGTCACCAGTTTTACACTAAAAAACACAATGGTTCACATACATGAAAATGTGTATTCATTAATTTTTAATTTATATATAATATTATTTTTTTTACTTTCATATTTATATCCTATGTAAGGACTGATTTATACACATATCATTTTAGGTTTTCATGAATCTCACTTCGGTGTATGATTTACATCCAAACTTACTCAGCCTAGGTAAGCTCAGGTATAAATATCTTCCTTTGACTCTACTAATTTCACATTTTAGGAATTAATAAAATTACATGGTGTTAAATTTAGTGACTAAAATTTACATTTAATGCTAAAAAAAATTAATTTTAAATAATCAAACATACTTAACTTATTCTCAATTTCATAGTTCTAAATTGTTATTCCTATACTTTTATGCACATGATACTTACCATTATGAAACTCTGATAATGAATATTATTATTAATCATTCCAATTATCCTAGAATCACTATTTTACTAATTCACACTTTCATTTTAGTTTCCATTATTCCTTAGACAAAATTATTCCTTCAAGACAATCCCACTAGCTAGTAGTATCTGAATCTAGATTTCATCCTCTTTCCAAATAATGGATATTTTTAAAATTTAAATTCATATAATGGATAATAACAAATTTTTTACAATTCATATTTTATTAAATCCCAAAAATACTAATAGAAACACATTTTCAATTCATTTTTTCACTAGATGGTAATAGTATTCTATATTACAAATACCATAATTATTCTAATTTCAAATTGAGAGGAGAGTACCTATTATTACTAATTTTAAGTCCATACATCCCAATTATCCACCAGATATTTTTAAATATAATATCAAGGTCATTATTAATTATTCAATTACTTAATTACACCATGATTACACTAACATATATCATTTCACTATTATTTCACACACACCATCATAGCATGGGATAATGAGATAGAATTTGATCCCTCTTCAAATTATTTTTATGTAGGTATCACTCAACATAAGGGGTGTTGAGTTCAAATAAAATTTAAGCTCATAATCCCTTTTCCCATTTTACTACATTTGTTTCTCCTCATTGAGATAGGGTTTTAAGTGAAGGCACACCATGGCTCCCATATTGAATTAGATTAATCATATCATACACATAGGACCTACAATCAAAGGCACATCTAAATATATTCATAGATAGGCAAAAACCCTAAAGGGCATTAGTGTACACTATATATACTCATTGGTTAGCCTTGTACCAATAACATGACCTTGTACCAAAATCAAAAAAATATTTTTTCCTAATTCATAATGACCTAACATAATCCCACAATCAGTTATATAGTATATGTTGCATTCCATCATTATGAGTTCTAGATAAGTTATTTATCTTTAGTACTTTACCCTTTTATTACATTTCTAAAAATATTAAGTTCTAAATTAGTCATGTGTATTTATTTCATAACTTGCTTATTTTTATTTTACTTAATTGTTTGTAATAATTAGATTAATACTTTATTGATCTCATTTTTTGATAAAATTGTGACCTTAGGGAGATTTTGTATTTTCCACCTTCACAAGGAAATAATTCCATAAAAATGAAAGCATTTTTAAATTTAGCATTTGAGACTCTAGTTTTCACACATTTTTCATGATTTTTCTTGTGTGTCTTGGTTTTTTACTTGTTATTTCCTATTTTCATCATGAATTATAAAGAAAAATCCAAAAATATCTCACTCAAGATTTAGTTAACTATTACATGCAACCTCCTTTCTTCCTTTACAAGTATCTCATTTTTATATGTTTAGACACATAAATTAACATTTATCACTAAAATAATGCACTCGTGACCACTCCTTATACACACTTAGCTCATGTTTGATTTCATATTCCTTAACCACTCTTCTTTCATTTATACTAATGAACCTAATTATTAATAAAAATATAATTTTAAACACCCATATCTAGCTCCTAAGTAACTTAAACTCATTTTCAAACTAATCCACACTTTCAAACTAATCCACAATTTCAATTTAGATATATATACTCTTCAAAAAATGCTACTCCATTTGGACTATCCCACTTCATGGTCCTTTCTAGTTCCACCATCCATGTCCTCCTAAAAAATGGCCATTTTCTCAAATTCAAAATTACCAAATGAATAATCCCCATCTAAATGAATTATTGAGTGGAACCCTAGTATCCATGAACTAAGTTTGCATACACCTATAAGGACACAAGTCATTTTTTAAGCACTTAATCTCACCAATATTGCACCACCATTTGTAATTTTTACACCAAACTTTGATACACACCATTATAAGATGGGATAACTACATGGATTTTGATCCCTCTTTAAAGTATTGATATGTAGGTAAATATCAACACATGGAGTATTTAGGTATAGTAAAACTTCAACTAATTACCCCTTTTTTGGTTTCTATATTTTTATCATCCATGGTCAATTAATATTGGGTTATAATTAACAAATAAGGTACACAATGATTTTATAATAAATCAAGAGTCCCCACACAGTCAAACAACACATGTAGGTGAATAAAATTTATCACATTAATCATAGAGAAAAAAAATCCTCATAGGATGTCAGTGTACCCTAAAGACAACAACATGGACCACCCTTTTCTAATTCAAATGACCTTGTCCTAGATATATGAGAAACATTTTTCCTAATTCATAGTGTCATTATTGATCCATGTAGTTGATTTTAAATTTGCATTTATAGTCTTGAATTTATGTTTTCTATATAATTTGTTTCCTTATAATATTTTCCTCTTTTAGCATACTTACAAATATAACAAGTTTCAAATTAGTTTGTGTCATTTATTACATATCTATAGCATTCTCATTTTATGCATAAGTTTTATCTAATTAGGTAATTAACTCATATATTTGCCAAATTTGATAAAACATATTATTGAACTTGTATATTGATTTAATATTTAAAACCCCATATATGTTGATAGGGTTTCTCTCCTTTTATTTGTTTTTTCTAATTGATGTCATGGGGATTTTAGATTTGATAAATTCATTAATTAAATCAATATTCTATGTTTTAATTTCATATTTTATGCACTATAATAAATTTATTTAAACCTCTCTTAGAAGAAGTGATAAATTAATTGGTACTCCAATTTAACATACTCATGTTCCTTTTGATAAGGCACATAACATGGATAAGAACAAGGGTATAACAAAACCTTAAAATGTTATAATGAACAAGATAAATATGTAGAAGTGAATGATACTACTTCATAGAATGAATAATATAATCAAGATAGTAATTAATATCAATATGAGCATTAATATTTACTTCCAATTATAGATTATGGACAACCATCAACTAATAAACTAAAAATAATTAAGAAATTTTGTGAAGTAATCCATGATCAATCTCAGGATTATCACAACATTTTCAAAACTATTTTGGACATAAAAATACAAGAATTTATATTGCTTATACTATTATGGGTTTTTTACCTTTTTCAAAATCACTTGATCCAAATTTCATACCACCATATATTATGGGGGAAACCCAAGGGATTCAATAGATTAATATGCAAATTCCTACTCAATCATTGGGAACATGTTCTTCTTCCCCTAATGTACAATCCATTATGAACAAGATTCGATCCATAAAAAATAATGTGTTAAATTTGTAACAAGGTGATTTAAAACTATCATAAACCACCAAAAATCAACCCAAAATATTTTAAACTTTAAGGTTATGAGACCTATTTCCAACATCAATTCTTGTACTTGCATAATTGGTTCCAACAAATTTAAACAAAGTTGAGTATGATACTTTTTTAATCCACCCTTGTCAATTATATAAAGCATTACTAACCACCCAATTAAGTGTCTCACAAAAATTATAATAGTAAACTCAAATCACAAACACTTTGGCTTTCCATGAACTTTTCCCTCTACAACTTAAATAGGGAAGCAAATAATGCCCATGTACACTTCATAAATTAACTTCCAAATTATATTGGGATTAGATAACCAAGATATAGTTTGGTTTTGGAAGGGTGTATTATTTCTAAATTAATTTTAAGTCTCTTATTCTAAAATCCTTTAAGATATAATAACTCCCTCTAAGTTATTCATACATTTAATATAGTCACAAGGTCTAAAGATATGATGAATCCTTATCATCTTAACCTAAAATTAGAATCACATAGGTTAAGAGTTATTAATTAAAGAGGATACAACACCTCAAATAGTTTCAAAAGATTAATATAATATGGATTAACAATTAACTTAATGTTTTTTATAATATATAATTCTTCCTTTCGTAATGTTTTATAGACAAAGATAAAACATGAAGTTAGTGTTATGGTTCAATAATTTTCCATACAATGCCAAACACCTAATTTTTCCACTCTTTTCAAACTAAAGCTAAGTTTATTCAAAAATACTTTAAGAATATTTTAAATTACATGTTAGTGTCATCTCTAATGGTATACATTATTCATTTAGAATAATATGCATATTCATGTAGGTTTATATTGTTCCATTCTTAATTAAATAAAGGATAAAATCATTTAGGTTATAAATTATAACAATTATTAAAGTCAGTAAGCTCCATATAATTTGTAAAGTTTTCTCAAAATGAATAGTTTTTTGTGTAGCCTAATGCTTACATAGGTTTCTAACGTTTCTATTAATAATATTTCTCAAAAAAGGATAAATAATTTCATAAATATATCAAGTCAATTATTTTCAATAATTTTTAATTTAATCTAATAAATCAATATTAGATTCATTAAATAGTTTCGAGGTCTCCTAAAGGTATATTTAAGCAATGCACATACAAACTAGCTAGTAATTGTCAATTTTTTACTTTCATTTTTATAGTTCATTAAATGTTTGAATTATACATTCTCATTATAAGACTTATATCTTTTCAACCACATATCTTGAAATATGTTTTTATTTCCAACTTAACATGCCACTATTTATAGTGTGTTAAGTTAAAGTTGTATTTTTGTCCAACAAGTAGGCTAAGTTAGTAAGTTTTATAAATAATGTAATAAATAGAATGATTTATCAATGTAATTAATTCATATAAATATAGTTCCATTTTTATAGTTCCAACTAAGTCACTAAGAAATTAGATGTATCTTAGGTTTGTTTTACATGGTTAGCATGTTTTTAATGTGAAAATGCACTAATACACCCATCAATGTTTGTCCATTCATCAATATACTATACTAGATACCATGATGATTCAAATTCAATTTATACACCACATAAATACTTCATCATTTAGTTATGTAACAACTAAAAAACTGCTATAAATTTCCATCTTTAGGTAATTAAGGTAAAATGCAAAATAATAGGCTACCAAAAGCATTAATATACATAATTATTTTTATTATCATTGACATGTCTTCAAATACTATTGAATCTAAATAAAATTTAAAGAATGACAAAAATTCACTACAATAATTTAAATAACTCTATAAATGGGATACATTCCTAAAAAATCCATTACAAACTCCCAATATACATATTAAGTAGTCATGATACAACTACCAATAAAGTATGAAACTGCATCAATGTCTAAATGCCAAATGACTTTTTAATAAAGTAACCATATAAATTCATATCTACCTTAGTATATTACCTTTTTCATCAACATATTTAATATCATAGAGGGAATTTCAAGTAAGCTACATGATTTAATATGTATTTGTTATCATTTCACAAACCCATCTAATAGAGACAAATAGTCCATAAAGTTCAACATGTTTACTTAATGAAAAATACATAGTCTAAAATTTACCTAAATGAAGATGTATGTTAATTCATAGATAATAAAAAATGGTTCATGGAGTTATTATAACACAAAACTTTAATCTTTGCATGGCTTAATGACTATTATTCATAGACTTGAATTTTTACAATTAATTCAATATGCCAAAGCAAGCATTTAATCCAAAGAAAATTATAAAATTTCATTTCAAATAATTCATAAATTCCTAATTATCAATCATACTTGGTAATATGTATACCTATAACAATAATGAAATGTTTCCAACTGATTTAACCTTTTAGAGTTTTACATAAGTAATTCCTAATTTAGATTAAAGGGCTGAGGTATCTAAATCACTTAAATGATATGCAATAATTAATTACTAATTTGTTATGTATTTTGACCTATTTTGACTTTATAAAAATAGTAATATATATGATTAAATAGAAACTTATTTAGAAAGTGACTATCATGTATTATCTAGGTTCTAAAAACTAAGTTCTAGATAGGTGTGAGTGTCATCAACAGGGTCCCAAGATTTGTTTGTTTATTGGATAGTATCACCCCACCTAGATAGGAATACCATACTATTGTAGTGTCCTCAAAGTGGTACTAGTTTCCTCTTTTTAGGATTGTTCCTATTTTTTTGGAGCACTTGCACATGTGTTTTTGGGTCTTAGTCTTTCATGCATGAAATTTGAAACTCTATGATGTGCCTCTAAAATTTGATTTAGTGTACAAACCCTAATCATCATTGAAAGTATGGTGTGAACAATAAATGTGTGTTTTTTAGTAGGATAGGTTATACATCCCCAAAACCCCAATATGAAGAGAGTTGCCTACATGCCAATACGCTAAAGAGGTATCAAGCTTGATGTAGGTTTCCCACATAGTGATTGGTGCAAATGCAAGTGAATGCTAAAATGGGAATGGAATTGGATGACTTAATTATGATTAAGATTTTTAAATATTTTAAATATGGGATTATCTCTATTATAGATGGTAGTATGTATAAGTAGGGGATAATAGGGATCAAATACCTTAATTTTACTCAATTTGTTTCTTGTTTGGATAATATTTTTGCATCTATTTTCCATCTAATGAATATAAGTCAAATAGTCTTGTATTTATAGAGATCTATAGCTTGTGAAGATAAGAAAATATAACTAGGTTAACCTTAGGATGGCCAGATAGTTTAAGAAGTATTTATTCAAGAGAGTTAGTGTAAATTAAAATAGTACCCAGTTAGGGATAGTAGTGTCTTGTGGTTTTAGTGTCCTAAATTTGGCACTAATGTCCACCTAGTACACTATTGGGAACATTAGGGTAGGATCTAGGAACGGTGTCCTAAGAATATGTTTGAATTATTTTTAGCTATCTTTGGTCTACACAATGATTGGAAAAGTGTGGCAAATGCTCTAGAATAGGTCTAGGGATAATCTAGCAACAGGCTAACTCAAGAAACACTCTTATCATTAAAATACCACTTTTAGGTGATTACATTTACCCCCTCCCCCCCATTTAAGCTAGAAATGCAAAAAAGTGAAATGACTAGTATAAATTAAATAGAAGTGTAGCTAGACTTACCTTGGAGGTGAAGCCTATGTAGCTAAGTTTGACTATGTGAATCTAGGTCTACATATGTGAAACATGATCCAAAGTAATGTCCTATAATGAAACATGCAAAAGATAGTCTTTATTTAAGATATTATCAAAATAAAAAGACTACACCAAATAAAGTAACTAATTAAAGTTGAGTAACTAGAGAAAAGGAAATAATACACCTTGTTGGGTATGTAAACCAATGCATGAACCTAGTGACAACTTATGTGTGTGTGAGTGTACATATGATCATATCATTGAATAACTTAGACTGAGCTAATAACTTGATCAATATTCGTATGGGTGGCTCAATAAATTAATCCAATTTTGAATCCATCATTCTACACCCCTACTCAGTGGATCCTAATATATGAATAGCTTAGATAAAACTATGTATCTAACCCTCTCTTTTGGTTTGCTCAAGAACTCAAGTAGGCCATGAATCCATTATTGCCTACCCATGTGAAGTAGAATCATTTATACTAAAATATACAAAGTGTTTAAAGTATCTAATTGGGCATATCTAATTATGTATTTCAGCTCTATGGCCACTCAAGTACATTATCTGGCTCTAGAACACTCATGAATGCCAACCATTATAGATGGAGTAAGGCATAAATCTAGAGATAACCTAAAATATGATAGAAAGTGTATACATAATAGAGAATGACATGTATTTTTACACTCCATTTGATCAACCTATGTGTAAATAAACATATTAAAACTATGTGCGATGAACACGTTCCCAATCTAATATCTAAGTCCACTTCTTATGAACTAAATATGTAATAATCAAAAATATGTATCTGAACTAAATGTGGGAAAGATCATGTTGCACATTATTCCCCAAAATATGAACAAATGGTATTAATCTAGGCTAAATAATTATATCTAAGAAAATTTTGGACATATTTGTCAAATTTATGACTATACTTCTGCAAATCTATATCTGGTGTACTAGTCTAACTAATCTAGACAACCCTAAATTTAGGGATACTAGATAGTAGCACCATGTAGTGGATAGTAGTATATTTTGGTGTTAGTGGCCCATTTTGGGCACTAATGTCTATCTAGTCTAAAATCTAGGTGATTTAAACTATTTTTTGATTCCCTATTTTTTCTTGTGTCTGATTTTTTAAACTAATCCTATGTGTTGAAATATTTTTTGAATAGAAAAGTAAGAGCCTAATCTTTATGATAAACCCTTGTGAATTCCCCATATTTTTATGGTAGTTTTGAAACCTATGTAATAACTATCCTCAAAATAAGTGCCTTTATAAAATGTGTTAGCTTAAGCATATGCATGATATTCCAATACAATGTACAAACATAACATTGAAATGTAAAAGTATCTAAGAATAAGTGGGAAATTTAAGATGTATGTTGTAATATAGCATTGTACAAGGTTTTCAAGATAGATTTGATTAATTTGTATAGCTAAAAATATGAGTAACTACCTAGGGGGATGGTGCATGATGTCCATCACTACACCCAAGTAGGAAGAGTAGATGCATGAGGTACCTCATGGCATTAGAAATTGGTGTGTGTGTGTGTAATAATCAAATACAAGTGTCATGGTGAAGGAGCATACAAGGAATCACACATAAAAACACATGAGGCACACAAAATTAGGCTAAGGGGCCATAATTCAAGGGACATGGGAACATGTCATTAAATCTTAGAATGAGGACATATAAAGACATGTTTAAATGTCCACATATACAATAAACAAACAATTTGGCATAGCACCACATGGAGAGATATGTTCAAATGTCTGCATATATAATCAAGAAAACACACACAAGGAACATAGGCACATGTTTTTTGATGCCTAAATGTGTACCATAGGTGCCCAAAGTGTTTAATAAACACTTCTCATTTTACAATTCTAATAATTTAGTGCATGAGTTATGGGTTACAGTAATCCTATTACCTATTAGTCGAATAGAGGTAGAACAAGTGACTATTTCATAATATTTATATTATTTGGTGGTTGGGAGCCACCATGGCCAAATAGAAAATCTATGTAAAATATGCATTATATTATGCTAAGATCAATGAATTATGATTAATAAATAATTTAAGATGGATATTGATAATAACCATTAAACCAAGGTGATCTAGTTTTTAAAAAAAACAAAATCAAGGGTAGGGCAGAAAGAATGATGTTTTTGGTCATGTTTTAGACATAATGGCAAAGTTTATATTCCATTTAGATATATACATAACCAATGTGTAACATGAAACAACTTAAACCTAAATCACATCACACATCAGACAAACTTCTAAGGACTATGAAAAATAATGCAAATTAGAACCAAGATTAATTTAAAGATTTACTCCTATATGTAGATAGCTAATGCACACATATAAATGTAGAGAAAATAAAATGAAAAAAACTAAGGAAACTTCAATTAACCTAGTCTTAGCACAAGATAACAACTCTGTAAGCAAATACACACACCAAGAATTTATAAGAAAAATTCAAATCTGAAATTAAAACTAGACAATTGAGAGAGAAACCATATATCACTTCACACAAGCAAATATTGGACAATCTTTGTAGAATTCATTGCTTATATTAATTGCTCAAAGTTTACAAAGCAATTTGGTTCTAATAAATCCCTCCCTTTTACAAATGATAATTTTATTTTTATAAGATGCAAGGAAGCATGTTGATTAGTGATATCAAGTTACATTTGAACACGTTTATAGGATAGTTGTCCTTTCTATTATATTATAGAACAAATGATCTTTTCTTGAACTAACCTATAAACAATGTGCTCTTTTAAATTTCATGTGTCTCTAAAAAGAATATCCTATTTCTATATATCATATAATGCTGGTTACAATAGGAATATTCCTATTTCACTTGGCTTAGGACCCACTAGCTAATGATATGGTCTAAAATATTTGTATGGTATTCATTCTTCTCAGATGCTACCCCATATAGGCATGGCCCCATCTTCAAGCTATTAAATGATAAAAAATTCTCCAATGGCATATTTAATTTAAATATTGTGATCTTAGATCCCAACTCTTTATAATACTAGGTCCACAAGGTCTCTGATTTATCCCATTTCACTCATATAGCTTTGATATGGCATTTCCATAGCATCCTAGGTCATTTTGTTCATCATTATCCAAGAAATGACTATTACCTTTTAAAATTTTGATCTTAGTTTACTATGTTAAAATTGAAATCCTCATGAACATCATTCGATGTCCACATGAATATCTTTGATGGTCACATGAACTTAAATTTTAAACACATAATGTAGGATCCTTACTATGTTAAATTTGATGTCTTTGTAACCATCATTTGAAGTCCATGAGAACATCTTTGATGGTTATGTGACTATAAAATTTAAACACATGATCAAGGTTATTTACTATGTTAATTTTGACATCTTCACAACCATTATTTGATGTATGTGGGAATGTCTTTGACAGTCTGATGACCATCAATTTTAACATAGTTATGGGGACTATCTACCAAACTTGCCACTTGTCATGTTTCGGTTCACTTTATACTCTGCATATTCCATGTGTTGATATCTCAATTCTTCTAATATTTTTATAATGGGATCTATGGTTGTGACATGTGTAAATCATGGGGAACCTTCAAATATTTAATGTGGGCTCACTCCATTCAATTGAGACGGTATGAATCAATGCCAAACATTGATTGGGATCCCAGTAGTTAAATGTGACTTGTCCCTATATTTTATAAAATATTAAGTTAGGATTGAGAACATGTATAAAGGAATTAGGATAAAAATGATTAATCTAATTTCTCAATATATTAAATGTGATCCTGTGAATTTGAAATGGACTCACCACAAAGACTTTGGACCATGGTTTTAAACATAAAATAAAAAGAACTCCATTAATTTTAAAAGGGATCAAGCATAAGGATTTTAACCTTAGATTTTTAAGATAGGTTAAAAATAAAAAAGGACCTTTCAAAATATTAACCTAAGGTTTAATTATATAGATAAATATGATGGAACTTTGGGATAAGGCCTTAGGCTAAGTAATAAAAGTGACCCTGCATTTTCACTTAGTAGGGTATTTGCTTGAGATAAAAGTCTTGAAGGGAACTTATCATGAGGGAAAGGTCAATTTTAAAAGTCCAAAGGATAATTTAGTAAGGTAAAGGACCATTTCAAAAATCTCAAAAGATAATTTAGGAGGGCAAAAGACCATTTCACAGAACCCATAGGGTAATCTTGTAGGGTGGGTATCTTTTTTTAAACTTCTAAATGGTATGTTTGGAAGACAAAGTTACCCTTAAAAAAAACTTCAAGGGTAAGTATAACTATAAGGTTACCTTCACAAAAATATTGAAGGCCATATTTATAAAATATGAAGGATACTTTACACAAACCCTGAAGGATAATTGGCCCAAACAAAAGTCTAAAGGATAATTCAGAGGGCAAGTGTCCATTTCAAAACTTTTGAAGGGAATTATTTTAGGGAAATTGGCCAAGAAAAAATATCCAACACATTTCCACCAAAGACCAAACTTGTTAGATAAAATTTTTGAAGGAAATGTAACATTGAAAATAAAAGTCCCAAAAGGTCACTCACAAAAATCTAAAGGATCACTTCAAAATAATAAGTCTAAAACAAATATGTCAAAGGGTATATGTAAAGAGACTGAAGGGTAATTCTTTTAGGAAAAATTCCATAGAGAATAAGTCCATAAGGATTTTTTTTTGACAAAATATCCAAAAAAATTATCTTGACATAGGTAAGATGGAAGGAATAAATTGACTGCATAAGTCTTGAAAGAATTATTTGAACAAAAGCCTAAAAGTATAAACCTTGATAGGAAGAAACATAACAAAAGGACCTTATGAATAATAGAAAGACCAAAAATGTGACTCAAGACATAAAAGGGACTAATCATGGATGTTATACTAAGGTTTGGTTGTGTTGAAAAATATGACTAAGCCTTAGGAAATAAAAATAGAGTAATCCCATAACATTAGTACTTTGTTCCTACTATATTTAAAATAAAATGCTCCCACCAAATTTAAATTTGAATGAAAGGTTTAGGTGAAATATTAGGCTAGTGTTTCAAAATATTAATCCATTATAGACAAATGCTAGTAAAATATCAATTAAACATTAAATCACAAGAAACCCAAAGCATGTTCAATCCTATATGGGCTCCCTTAAACTTGCAGCTTGAAACACAAATATCTAATGTCAGAACTTTAGATAACATTAAAGTATAACCATGAATAAATAAGTCAACCAGACCATGGTGTGGATGATATTCAAATACAAATAAGGTCCAAACATGCTAGTGACACTCTGATCAAGTGAATTTTTAATTTTAGGATATAAATTTACATAATTTGACATATGGGTCCCCATTTTTTTATAAATGGGGGTATGTTGATCTCAACAAATGGTAACTTCTAAGGGAAACATAAAAATATGTTATGATTCACAGACTTTGGTTCAAACTAATAATTAAGCTACTTATTCCATTTGATCAAGCACCATTATTAAGATAAATTAATCATTAAAATAAATATTTCATATGTAGAATTGGGATAAACCATCAAAACTCAATCATGTTATGTGTGTGCTTTGATTCCACTTACTGATTGCCAAAGAATTTAGATAAAAACTTCCAAGTTTCATGGCTTTAATCAATAACACTAACTTCGATCATGTTATAATATTCATTAAGAACCATGATTTAGCTCAAGAAAGGATTGAGAATCGCTCTACTAGTAGCCAAGCATCCATAACTTTAATAAATTTTCCTTTGGCTCCACTCAAGGCCGTGCTCCACCACTAGCTAGGCATGCATAGCCTTGATGGAGATTTATTGAATTACCTCTACTTAGAAATATCTTTGAATTTTTTGGTAAGGTTCTTATTTTTTCATTTTTAAATTCATTTTAGATTTATAGAAAAGTTTGGGAACTAGGTTAGCTAGGTTTATGGATTTTGTCAAGTGTTTGATTTCAAGACAATCATCTTTGGCTACAAACTTTGTCTCAGGCAATTAATGTTTTTAAAGTGTAAATATGACTATGTCCTAATAGTTTAAGATTTCATCCTACATGTGAAATACTTAATAAAACTAATCTTAGACTATAAAAAGGTTTAAAATTAACTTACACATTAGTCTCTACCAGCCTCTCTAAACTATAACATCAAGCTCATATTTCAACAATCCATGATCAACCAATGTTGAGAAATCATATCTACATTTTTGAACATGAATTTCTTAAGAAATTAAATAAAAATTGAGCATATATTGTCCAAAAGGGGTTATTTAAAAGTAAGGAACAAAGCAAGAGAAGACAAATAAATATAAATTGGTGTTATATAAAATCAAGGGATAAAAATTAAAAAATCAATAAATATAGAACATGAAGGAAACTAAACTAAGCCCTATACTAACTAATGAAAGTACTTACCTCTTGAATCAAATGGAAAACTATTTAAATTACTACAGAACCTTAAATCATGATTACTTTAATTCAAAGGCCTCTTCTTGTGGATAGGATCACTTATATGCTTGTGTCTTCTAGGTAATGTATCTTGGTCTCCTATTAGTATTCTCAGATGCATGGATCAAAGATATGAATATAAGATCTAGTCATCTTCTTCCCAAATTATCCTACTTTGCAATAAAAGTGTTAGTTTTGCTTCATCCATAGATAGATAGTGGCTTATATCCTCTTCAACTAATAATGGTAGCTTAGCTAGTATCCTTAGATTGATGCCATCATTAATTTATTTCTAAGGTGGATGTGGACTACCAATCTTTTTATAAAAATATTCCAAGTCATCCCAAAATAATTCTTCATCCTGATCAACTAGATGATGTTCATTTGTATTCCTATTAGAATCATGTTGGTCCCATACTCTTGACCTCTTGATGAAGTCATATGACAATTCTTGATCTAATTCATCCACTTCATCTTCATCCTTAGTGAAGGAAGGCATTTATTCTATCTAATTAGGGTCCAACTTATTTTGGTGTAGGGACTCCAAAATAATACCATCCTTTAGGAACTCTAGATCATTGGTGAAATATTTAGATAAAGCATCCATGTAATGTTATATCCCATCATCTACCATCTCTAGCTCTTTGATCCCATTTAATAAATCATGGTATGACATCTGCCAGTGATAATCTTCTTTAGGAGTATTCTACATTTTATAAATAAACCTACATGGGTTATCTTTTTGGATACCTTTTTAAGAAAAATCATCGTATACTTGATTCATATCCATTTTTATAAACTCTTATTCATATGAAGATGTTCTAATGATGATTCATTATGGGTCTTCAATTGAAATTTCCTTTATATATTTAGGGATACAAATATTTTTAGATGCAACTTCTTTAATTGGATCATCTTCATCTTCAAATTGGAAATCAAAAACCTACATGAAACCTTGGGATGTTCCTATAAAGCCAAATGTCTCTGCAACAAAGTCTTGATTATGCAAAATTTTAGAGGTTTTAGAAATATTGTAATGATCAGCCAAATCAATTTCACAAAAACTCATTTGTATGCCTTCAGATGATACATTATTTTTTTTATCATGAAAACCATATAGAGGCCTATTGAACATTTGAGAAGATTAACCTTTGTCAAAAAAAATTCTAACTATTTCCCACTTATTTTTTCAATTGAATAAAGTCAACTAATATCAAGTAATTTGATTTTTTTTGTGTCTCAAGCTCACAAATTGGAGAATTACTATTGGTTTTG
The DNA here is from genome assembly GCA_037957365.1 of Torreya grandis. Lineage (NCBI taxonomy): Eukaryota > Viridiplantae > Streptophyta > Pinopsida > Cupressales > Taxaceae > Torreya > Torreya grandis. Next base: position 426,544 of record JARHVA010006826.1, read on the forward strand.
GATACTAAATTCTTATGGTTTTGTGTATGGAATCCACTTCTAGTGTTATTCGAGATCTCTAGGTTTTAGCCAGGATGTGTATGATTTAAGGGAAAATGGTTCTGAACTAGTGTTAAATTAGGTATACTAGGAATGATATTCTAGATGGGGAAATTTTAATTGGCATTAGACATAGAATACATCATCTAACCCTAGGGTTATATTTGGTCATTAATGATCATGACTTCAGAGTAGGCTCGGTTCAATATGTTTATGATTGGAAGAGACCTTTTTAGGAACATGGAGGTCATGGCATTTATAACATCCTTATAGATTTCTAAGGTTAAAGCCTCATTGGGTCTATAAGTGGATATGGTTCTACTAAATAATTTTTGAAATCAAGCATTAAAGGCTTTGATGCTATCATTAATATCCCTTTTAATTATGGTGACTAGTAACTTTGCCAAATTTATCAATGAATATATTTTTTAAGTCATTCCAACTACTAATTCCATCCTTTGGAAGGTTAATAAACCATTCATTGGCAACATCTTTAAAATTAAATAAAAATAAAATATAGGCTACATCTTCATGAGTCACATTTAACAATCTTAGAGTATCTTTGAAACTTCTAACATGCTCTTTAGCTATGACAACATGAGGATTGAAAGAGGGTAAATACCTTTTAGTATTTTGAGGAAGATCATGCACTATACCTAGTACATTTATTGAAGAACCACCAAGCCAAACCATACTTAGAACACTTGAGTACCTTGAACTGGTGAAGTGTTTGAGACATTGGTAATTTTACTCACCTAAGCCTTTCCTTAGGTAATTATAGATTGTGAATTTAAAAATTGTTTAAAATATTACAAATCAAATTGATCTTTATAAAGTACAATGATTAAGTTTGCATATTAAGCCAATTTTTCACAAATACATGTAAAACATGACTATATTTAACTAAACAAGCTCAAAGATACATGTCTATATTTAACTAAACATGTCTATGAATCTTCAAATAATATCTAACTTTAGATAAATGAATCCCAAAGACTACTCTAAAACCATAAATTCGATGATATTTACACAATTATGCTCAAATAAGTATAAATATGCAAATAATACATCGGTCTTTAGACATAATTCATCAAAAATGAACAAAGACTCTACAAATTCATAAAGATATAACTATGACCTCCTTCTAGCACTAGTAAAGCTCCTCTTGTTGATGCCTAAATGTGTACCATAGGTGTCTAGAGTGTTTAAGAAACACTTACCATTTTATAATTCTAAGAATTCAGTGCATGAGTTGTGGATTATGGTAATCTTGTTATTTTTTGGTGGAATAGAGGTAGAACAAGTGATTATTTCACAATATTTATATTATTTGGTGGTTGGGAGCCACCATGGCCAAAAATTAGATCTATGTAAAATATGTAGTATAGTATGCTAGGATCAATGAATTATGATCAAGAACTAATCTAAGATGGATATTCATAATGACCATTAAACTAAGGTGATATAGTTTTAAAAAAATGCAAAAGGAAAGGTAGGGTAGAAAGAAAGATATTGTTGGTCTTGTTTTAAACATTATGACAAAGTTATGATTCTATCTAGATATGTACTTTACCAATGTGTAACATGAAACAACTTGATCCTAAATCACATCATGCATAAGGTAGACATCTATGGACTATGAGAAAAATCCAAATCAGAACCAAGATTACTTTAAATATTTACTCTTATAAGTAGATAGCTAATGTACATCTACAAATATAGAGCAAGTAAAATGAAGAAAACTAAAGAACCTTCAATTAACCTAGCATTAGCATAAGTTAATAAATATTCAAGAAAATTCACACACCAAGAATTCATCAGAACCATTCAAATCTAAAAGTGAAATTAGATAACTAAGAAACCATATATCACTTCACATAGACAAATACTGGATAATATTTTTAGAATTCCTTACTTATATTAACTGCTCAAATTTTATAAAGTAATTTGGTTCTAACATCTCTCCCCCTTTTTACAAATTACAACGATACTTTTATAAGATGTAAGTAATCATGTTGATCAGTGATATCAAGTTACATTTAAACACGTGTATAGGACAACTTTCCTTTCTATTATATTATAGAAGAAATGATCTTTTGTAATGAACTAACCTATAGATAATGTGTTCTTATAAATTTAACACGTCTTTAAAATAAATATCTTATTTTGAAATATCATATAATGATGGTTACAATAGGAATATTCCTATTTCACCTATATTAGGACCCACTAGCTAATGATATGCTCCATAATTATTGTAGGGATTTCATTATTCTTGAATTTTTCCCCATACAGTCATGGTCCCATCTTCAAGCTACTCAAGGATAAATAGTTCTCCAATTGAATGGTTAATTCAAATACTATGAGCTGAGATCCTAACTCTTTATAATTCCAAATCTGGAGGGTCTCTAATTTATCCCATTATATTCATATAGATTTGATGTGGCATTTTCATGGCATCCTAGATCATTCTATTCGTTACTATCCAAGAAATGACTATTGTCTTTTAAAATTTTGATCTCAATTTACTATGTTAAAATTGATGCCTTCACGACTATCATTTGATGTCTATAGGAATGTCTTTGATGGTCACATGACTATTAATTTTAAACACATGATCTAGGATCTTTATTATGTTAAATTTAACATCCTCATGACCATTAATTAACATTCACTAGAACATCTGTGATGATCACATGACCATCAAATTTAAACACAAGATTGAAGTTTTTTACTATGTTAAGATTGATGTCCTCATGACCATCATTTGATGTTCTCAAGAATGTATTTGATGGTCATGTGACCATTAATTTTAACATATTTATGAGGACTATCTACCAATCCTACCACTTGTCATCTTCCATTTCACTCTACACTCTATATATGCCACATGTTGACTACTCGATACTTTTGGGCTATTTATACTAGGCTTCATGGTTGTGTCACATGGTAATCCTAGAGAACTTTTGACTATTCAATGTGGTCTCACTCCATTTTATTGAGATGGTATGAATCAATTTTGGCCATTTATTAGGATTTGAGTTGTTCAATATGATTAGTCCCTATATTTTAAAAGAGATTAAGTTAGGCTCGAGAGCATGTATAAAGGACTAATGATAAAAATGATTAAGCTAAGTTCTTAATATATTAAAGGGGAAATCATGAATTTAAAATGGATTTAGGAAAAATACTTTTGACCATGGTTTTAAACATGTAAAAAAAGGGACTCCATGAATTTGAAAGGGATTAAGCATAAGGATTTACTTTATAAGCTAAGTTTAACATAAAAAAGGGCATTATAGAATATGACTTAGAATAAGGTCATAAATTAAGGTTTCATTATATATATAAATACAATGGAACTTTAGGCTAATTAATAAAATTGACCCTACATTTTAACTTAGTAGGGTATTTGTTTGGGAGAAAAGTCTTGAAGGGAACTTCTCATGGGGGAAAGGGCACTTTCAAAAGTATGAAGGATAATTGATGAAGGCAAAGGACCATTTCAAAAATATTGAAGGATAATTGAGGAAGGCAAAGGACCATTTTAAATAACTTGAAGGGTAATCTTTTAGGGTAGATGTCTTTTTTAAAACTTTTGAAGGGTGTGATTGGAAGACAAAGTGCCCCTTATAAAAATCCCAAAGGGTAAGTCTGAAGATAAGGTGCCCTTGACAAAAATCCTAAAGGGAATATTCAAAAAAATTGAATTATACTTTACACAAAGCCCCAAGGATAATTGGCCCAAACAAAAGTCTGAAGGCTAATTATGAGGTAAGTGTCCATTTCAAAACTTCTGAAGGGCATTATTTTTAGATAAATTGGCCTAGACAAAATGTCTAACACATTTCCCTTGAAAACCAAATTTATCAAACAAAATATCCAAAAGAAGTGGAATGTTGAAAACAAAATTCCTGAAATGTCACTCACAAAAATCTAAAGCATCACTTTAAAATAATAAGTCTAAAACAAATATGTCAAAGGGTATGTGCAAAGAGGATAAAGGGAAATTATTTTGGGAAAAATGCCTAATAAAATAAGTCCATATGGAAATTATTTTGGATAAAATATCTAAAATAATTGTCTCGACATGGGTATTTTTGAATAAATAGACTGATTGCATATGTCCTAAAAGAACTATTTTAACATAAGATTTAAAGTATAAACCTCGATAGGTAAACACATAAAAAAGGACCTTAGGAATAATAGAGAGATAAAAAGGGGGACTCATAACATAAAAAGGACTAAGCATGGATGTTATACTAAAGTTTGGTTGTGTTAAAAAGCATGACTAATCCTTAGGAAATAAAAATAGACTAAGCCTATACAATTACTAATTTGTTCCCGCTATATTTAAAATAAAAATCTCCCGCCAAATTTAAATTTGAATTAAGGTCTAGGTGAAATAATAGGCTAGGGTTTCAAAATATTAATCCATTATAGACCAAAGATAGTAAAAGATTAAACATTAAATCACAAAAACCCTAAGCATGTTCAATCCCAGATGGGTTCCATTAAACCTGTAGCCTAAAACACAAATATCCATTGTTAGCACTTTAGATAAGTTTAAATCATAACCATGAAAAAATAAGTTAGCCAGACAATGGTGTGGATGATATTCAAAAACAAATAAGGTACAAACATTTTAATGACACTATGATAAAGTGGATTTTTAATTTCAGTGTACAAATTTACACAATTTGACACATGGGTCCCCATTTTTTAGAAATGGGGGTATGTTGACTTCAATAATGTCCAAGGCATACAAACATAGAAGTGGCATAGAGCCAAAGAACAATGAAATATTTAAATGCCCTTGAATATGGAAGAAGCATAGGAAACACAATCAAGTCTAATCTAGGAAAGATATAAATGAAATTATGTATAATTGTTTAATACAAATATATGTAAATGTTAAGATTTACATATGTTAATTCTAACTACTGATAGTTAGCAAAAAATTTGAGTAATGAGCAGAAATGATCAACATCAAGATATATCAATGAGTAATCTAGAATGTATATTATGTAAGGATAGAAGATGATAGTAACAACTATGTATGAGATGCCACCGAGTGGGTAGATGTATCAAATAAATAGACCTGGATCAGTGTTTATGCCCCTAATAGGTAGTTAATATCTAGTTTGGATCAATTTCATGGACTAGGGTCCTTTATTTAATCTATAATCACTCAACAAAAATAAGTAAAGCATATTTGTATGATAAAATTGACTATACTAAGATATCCAACAATATATAATATCTATAAATAGTATAAATGTAAACATAGCCAACAATATATAATATCTAGAAATAGTATAAATGTAAACATAACAATGCATATAATTTGTAAATTTTGTGTTTTTGAGTAATATTTTAATGTTTATTGTATTTTGACATGTAATATTATTTTTTGTTTTCTGAGTATAATTTATGTACAAACAAATGAAAATTAACTATGTAGAAGGTTTAAGGGAGAGAATGAAGTATGTTTAAGTGTGGTAATAATATTAACTAATAAGTATCATGAGAGGCTCATTATCATTGTGATGTATGTCAAAAATAGGAATAATAATCTCTCATATAGTGTGAATGTTATGTAGTAGTTGAATGTTTTTTTAGTAGGAATATGTGTATTATTTATCATTAGAATCATAATATTCATCATCATCAAAATCATGATATCCAAGAATGTTAGAGGAAATTGCCTTATACTGTGGAGTTGGCTTTTATGAATTGTGCATTGGAAGATTGATTATGATTTTTCCCTTTGAAATTGTGCTTGTTTTAGTCATATGATGTTGTGGAGGATATTTTGCTTTAAATACTTATTTGAGAATGTTTGTTGGCTAAGCATGATTTTGACCTTGAAACTTAAGATCTTGCTCATTATTTAAATTTTTTTATGTATCTAGATGTTTCACCTTGATAAACTATAGTTGTGACTAATTTGCCTTAAGATGTTTAATAAATACCAAGCCTTATTGACCAATATTATCAACTTCTAGAATATAAGTGATTCCTTGGGTTTATTTTCCCAAACCTTGGCCATGATAATCAAAATGTTGTCAATACTTTTGATAAAAAGTATACCATATTAAATGTTGAGCCTCATTTTGGATAGGTATATTTGCCTTTTTTACTTTCTTTACCCATGTTGGTTGTATTATTTCTTGCCATGATTATGCTTTTAGAACCTTTTAATGTTCTAAGTTATGCTTTAGTAGCTATTTTTGTATTATTTCTAAATTTGACCCCTTTTAAAATTATAGTTGTGCCATTGTATGTTTTTTGGATGATGTTTCACTATATGAGTCATCTTTATCCATTATCTATTGTTTTTTTTTTTTTTTTTTTTTGAATGCTAAACTTGAATCTATGTGGTTCCCATGCATTTTATGATATGCACTTAGTTTTAATCATGTCCCTATTATGGTGTAGAATTATAGATTTATGGGATATTTATTTAGGCTTTCCCACTCCTAACCACAATATTAGTTCAACCTCAAGCTATGGTTATCTTTTAGTGAGGTTGAACCTTTTGAGAAGGCTGACTTCCTCTTGGTAAATCACCTAAACTAATTCTTCTACTTATAAAAGGGATATAAATTTGGTATAGGGTACATAAGAGAGTTAAAAGGGTGATGCACCAAATTAAATGACATTAAAATAAGCTTTAAACAAACACTAATTTAGCATAAGACAATCTTTACTCACACAATCTCATAAACTAGATAGCTTACATAAGTATTTTTTAAACTATGCTCACTAAGCAATAGATGAAGTAAAGAGGAATTTCAAAATTGACACCAAACCATCCATTAATGGCTGGAAAGCACAAGTTTATACTTGAAAATAACTTGAAAACACCTTAAAATAGGCAAGAAATAAGGATAATGAACATGGAAGACACTTCTTCACAAATCCATCATGCACAAGCTAACTAAATACAAGTTACAGGCAAGAAATAGGTGAAAAATAATCTTATGATTCAAAAGGTAGTTTTTAAAAAAAATTAAAGAATTTTACCTTGAAAAAAATGAGAGTCTATTTTTTTTTAAATTGATGAAGAAATGGGGGATATATGAGAAAAGGGGAAGAGAGAGAGAAGAGATAAGCAAACAAAATTCAATAAATGAGTTGTAACCACCCTCCTTGAATTCTCACCCACATTTTGGTCAATTAGCACTAATCCTTTCTCAAAAAAATAACCATCATTAGTCCAAATAGTATTCAAACCTATCATTGGTTTAGAAACATAATAGAATACAATAACTTATTGAGGATGATGATGTCATGATCTACTAAAATGGAAAAGTATCCAAAGAATTTGAAAATGTATTAAATACTCCACTTGCACTCTTTAATCACCAAGTCTCTCTCCCTTGAACTTCTATGACAGCTTCAACTTGCCTTTTGTTGATGCTTGAATATGTATTATAGGTTCCTAGGGTGTTTAAAAAAACTTTAATTTTATAATTATAAGAATTCAATACATGATTTGTAGGTTGTGATAATCTTTTTGTCGATTGATGGAATAGAGGCAAAGCAAGTGGACTGTTTCACAATATTTATAATGTTTGGTGGTTGGGAGCCACCATGGCCTAATAGTTAATCTATGTAAAATATGAAGTATATTATATTAATAATGGTGAATTATGATCAAGAACTAATCTAAAGACTAATCTAAGATGGATATATATAATGAAAATTAAAATAGAGTAATCTATTTTAAAAAGGAGCAAAAGGAAATGTAAGGTAGAGGAGAGATGTTGTTGATATTCATTCCAAACATCATGACAAAGTTTAAATATCATTCAAGCATGCACTTAAACAATGTATGACATGAAGTAGCATAATCTCAAATCTTGTCACACAACAGGAAAACATATAAATAATATGGGAAATAATGCAAATAAGAACCAAATTTACTTTAAATATTTACCCCTGCAAGCAAACAACATTAGCCCAAATGCAAGAAGAGTAAGAAAATGAAATGAACCTAATAACTTTCAATTAACCTAGCATTGGCACAAGTTAACATCTCTACATTAAAATGTACGCACCAAGAATTCATAAGAACCATTCAAATCTAGAAGTTAGAATAAAAAAGTGAGAATGAAGCTAAGATAATAAAAGACAGAGATAAATTTGGACAAACTTTGCTAAATTTCTTGTTTATATTAATTGCTCAAATTTTACAAAGTAATTTTATCTCTAATAACTCCCTCCCATTTTTCACAATTGACAACAAGAATTTTATAAAATGCAAGGAAGTACGTTGGTTAGTCATATCTAATTACAAAAGCACAAGAGTTAGGAAAGTTTTCCTTTTTACAAGTGTTCTAGAATACACTAAACTTTCCCTGATGGACTAATCTATAGGAAATGTGTTTTTCAAGCTACACATGCCTTTACAAAAAGAGTATTATATTTTAAAAATATATAATTCTTAGCTACAAGAAGAATATTCTTAATTTGACTAATCTATGGGAATCTTCTACTGCTAAAGTCCCTTATTATTATTGTAAGATCTTCATTGCTATCTAATATTGTTCATCAATTACCTTTAAAGTTGACAATTGGTTTTATGAAGAGCTCCTTCATTTAACATTCTAAGATCTTGTGGTATTTATATGTCCTTAATACATTTTTGACATTTTTGGCTTCAATAATCTTTTCCTTTGCAATTAGAATCATATCCATGATCATATTATTATCAACAACAGTCTTACCTATGCTTTTGTTCTTCATCAGGGATGAGGCCCAAGGAACCAAGTGTAGTAGAATCAGTGATTTTGGTTCCAAGTAAGTGCTCTATCATGTCTTTTAGTTGTTTTTCATCATTAAGGAGGTTTTCCAAGTTTTGAAACTAGGTGATCAAACCCTTGATATTGTCCACAAGAAATCCCAAGGCTGTGTTTAGATGCACGAGGCTAACTGTTTTAAAACTAGGAATTGATCTTCAATAATATTTTGGTCAAAACATTTATTTTATCCCTTAAGTTTTACCATTGGTCATGGATTTATTCAAATTTCTCAGTAGTGGTCTACAATTCTATTATGGATCGAATTACCCTTACAAAGATGATAATTTAGATTTTTTTCTTGATTATGGTGAATGTAAGGCCAAACTAGGGCTCATATATATGCTTAAGCTTTTTTTAAGGTTTTTAAAATGCTCTAATGATGGTAGCTATATGAACTTTCTTGAGATTCATTACTTATATCCTAATTGGAATGTACTCTTATGCCCTTGTATTTCCTAGGTATACAAGATCTTTCACTTGACACATTATACTTGTGTGGCTCTGATGTGGCATCATTATGGTATCCATGTGGCATTTTGATTGGTCATATTTTTAAAAATGACTATTTTATTTTTAAAAATATCACTTGATTTCACACCATTGGATCATCCTTGCACAAATCAATTCAAACCAACAATCTCAATTTGAGAACTTGAACACCATTAGTTACTCAGGACATTCAATGTCATTATGACACTTGTCACTTCCATATTTTCTCAAACTTTGTTGAAATGTCAACATTGATCTTTCACCATTGATATTGATTTTGTAGATCAATCATGCTCCATCGATCTTGATCCATTAAATTTTACCTCCTACTCTATGGACCATTGATTTGAAGGTGTACACTCATCTACATACTGTTGATCTTTAAAATATGATCAAAATTTAATTTGTGGGTCATATATATGCCACATGTAATCTCTACATTTGTATTGAATTTTCAACATTCATCTTTCACCATTAGATCATCCTTATTTGATTAAACTCTCTTCATTGGATCTTGATCTTCAAGGTAAAATTTCATTGGATGTTAAGTGTTCTTTGGTTTAAATTCTGACACTTGTCACTTTCTTGATTGTCTTGGGGATCCATTGAAGTTTTGACTTGATGCACACCATCTAATCAATATGGCCCAAGTAGATACATACTATTGATCTTTGAAAGATGCTCAAGATTCATTTTAGGGTCAAGGTATTGACTTTTAACCTTTAATCCTACACCATTAATCTCATTCATCTAGGAAAACATAGATCATTAATCTTACAAAAAATGATATTTAAGTTAATGTTTAGGGAAAATAAAGAACTTAGCATAATGTTTTATACTATGGTTTTATTTCATGTTAATAAACATGGGCAAGACCTTAGAAAAAATATTTAAAGCTATATTTTGAGACATAATAAAAGGGACCCCACAAATAATCAAAGACATCACATATAGTTTTTAGCTTAAGGTTTGTTATATTAATAAATACAATGAACTTTAGGATAAGTCTATAGTAAAAGGGACCCTTTTTTTAGTTAGACCATGCTAAGATAAAAGTGAATAAAGGGGGATTGGGACTTTAATAACTTAGGATAAATATTTTAAACTAAGGTCTTGGTCATGTTAACAAACATGATTAGGAACTTAGGATAAAATATAAACTAAGTCAAATTAAAGTGTTCCCATGAAAATTTAAATAAAATCTCTTATCAAATTTGAATTCAAAAGGATTACTAAGACAAAATATATACTAAGGGTTTTAGTTATTCAAATATTAATTCAATTAATCATTTACATACAAAAGGCTAGTAAAAGGAGAAATTTTACATTTAACATAAAGAAGACAACATCAAGGATTTCCTATTTTTAAGTTAATTAGATTTTGGACAGACTTAAGTTCCCCACCAAGAGATTATAATGGGATTGATGAATAGGATAGAGCCAAAAATTCTTGAGGAAGTAAAAAATAATGACGTTATTTGGGAGGCTTTGCACACTGTGGAATTCACAAGGTTTATGGAGAAAATTGAAGGGCACAATAGGAATATTTTAAATCTTTTTTTAAATGCTTAAGATGAAATAACCCTTAACATCAATGAAGTCTTACTAGATATCACAAAATAGTTAATAACACATGTTATAGGGTTGGGGATGGAGGACACTAAAATTTACAAAAGAATTAGGGACTATAAAAATGATAAGGATATTTTTCTATTGGACGATAAATTCTTAGAGATTATTCATAATGGATTTAACTAGGAATCACTTCCAAGGCCATTTGGAAATGTTACTTTCTATCTGATTTAATACATTACACTTGAAGGTAAATTCAACATAGTTAGATTACATCTATTTATTTATCTAAACAATTTGAGGCATGATATAACCATGATCCTTACCTTCTACATTCTTCTCTCATTATAATCCTCCATCTTGAAATATAAAAAGGGAAATTACCTTGATTCCAGAAATTAAGAGGTTATGTTTCTCATACACAAGTACTTTAATGGAATGAATCAAAAAAATCAAAAATTCCTAATACTTATAATAAAAAAGTTGTAGATAAACTCATGGACATCAAAAATACTAATAATATATGGATCAAGCACCCTAGTAGCATATCCTCCAAGGGTATAGAGGTTAAAGCTTCTAAGGGTAAAGAGGTCAAAGTTTATAAGGGTACAGAGGTTAAAGCTTCTAAAATTAAAGATAATAATATCAAAAAGTGTCTAAGGAGTGCAATCAAGGAAAACCCAATGTTAGTTAAGTCTTTAGATAAGAAGGGTAAAATATGGCATTCTTCTAGGGACTCAATTTTGGTTGAAGAAGATATGCCTAGTATTGAAATTGTGAATAATCAAAATGACCTGGGTAGAGCAATCGAGACTACTTAGCCTAAGTAAATAAATTATAGAAAAATAAAGTCAAGGGAAGACCTCAAGTATAAAAACAAAGATTCTATAGGTAAGGAGCCTCATGTTTTAAATGAAAAAAATCAATAATTTAGTGAGTTTTTTGAAATAGAAATAAAAATCAAACAAGGTTAAATAAGAATTAAACCTCCAAAAGACCATCATGTATTGGTTCATGAGTGAAATAATATACCTCAAAGGGAAAGTCAAATTTTTACAATAGGAGAATCAAAAAATGGTTGAGAACAATTCTAATAAGGATGTTAACTAGTAATTATAGAGTCTCCAAATGAGGGTTAGAATGCTCAAAAAATGAAAATGATAAGCTAAAAAATAATATTAGATTTTTAGTAAATTACATCAAAGTTGCTATGAAATAAGGAATAAAAAATGTTTAAAAACTTAGATCCGACCTAATATATTTGTTTGACATTAAGACCCCCCAAAAAAGGCAAAGGAAAATAGGTTTAGAGTATCACGTTTAATAAATATGTGGAAAAGGAAAAGCTTATTTTATAAATAGTTTCAAATATCAAAATAATGAAGAGTTTATGGAAAGACATTTACAGAAATTTAAACATGGAATAGGCTTCATGTTCACTTTCATCTTCTTTCAGATCTTGGCATTTTTTGGGATATTTTTAAGTTATTTTTAGACAATGTTTTAGCTATTTTTGGTTTTGTTTGTTCTTATCTCTTTTGTGGAATTTGGTAGTCCTTTGGATCCTTTTTGTTTGTACTTATCTTAGGGTTTGAGGACCCTAGTAAAAAAAAATCCCCCTTTTAACCATAATAAAAAATACAATTGAATGTGTAAGTAGGATTTATCTTCTTTGAGATAAGATTATTTATAAATCAACTACATTTCCCTTTGCATACATAATGACATATTCAACTGTCCAAACAATATACAATTATACAGGGGATAATAAACAAGTAACATATTCAAATTCTCTAAAATCAAGTTAATATCAAGCAATGGAATACACTAAAGTAAGTGACAATATAAATGAATCATAAGCAATTGATGTAATGATATATACTATTCCCTACATATGTGTTATAAAAAATAATATGTATAATAACATATCAAGTACACTGTGAAAGATATGAGCATGTATATATACATGTGTAATCATTAATAAATAATCACAAACAAAATAATGTAAAAATTATCATATAATATATGTAACATGTATCAATTATGATCAAAGTAGCAGAAGCCCCCAAAGTAATATATGACATAGATAAAGGAGAGGTCCAACATATGGAAGTGCATATATCATGTGTTTAGGTATGCTTGTATCACACTCAAATATGCATGAAACATATGTGTATATATGAATTAAATGATATGATATCTACTAACATTAAGCAAACAACATAGGTTCCAAGGAGCTAATAAAATATAGGAATGCTAGACATTTTTGTATTTATGAATTATTTGCATGTTTTTGTATTTTATTGGATATTTATATTATTTTTATTTTTTGAATATATATATATATATATATATATATATATTATATATTAAAAAAATAATAAAAATAAATATATATATATATATATATATTATATATTCAAAAAATAAAAATAATATAAATATCTAATAAAATATAAAAACATGCAAATAATTCATAAATACAAAAATGTCTAGCATTCCTAGATTTTATATATTGAATAGTTTGGATTATGATTATATTTGAAAATGTTTTAGATTAAGGATTAAGGAATTAGTAAATAGGTAATTTATTTTCCAAAACCTCTTATGTTCACTTATTTCTAATGTTTCCAAAACCTCTTGTCTTCAAGGACTCATTATTGTGCTTTATGACTCCATTTTTCTAAATACTATATATAACTATACATTTTAGTTCAATCCCATATTATATATATATATATATATATATATATATATAATTACTCAAAATGATTAATAACCTACTCACCACCATTGTAAGTACATGAAATCTTGATGGTTTTTCTTGACTATTTTAATGTAAGTTCATTGAATTCATGAAAATTATCAAGCACCTCTGATTTTTACTTAGGAAAATACACCCAAGTATGACTTTAAAGTTCATTTATGAATTAATCATGTGCTTTGTCATATTGAATGAAGGTTTTGTAAATAGGCTATAAATGTCACTATGGAAAATCTCCAATATTTGTTTAGCTATCTATGATTTTCCCTTGTCATAATTTTCAATATAGTTATGAAGTATCAAACCCTAGAAAAATCTACTAGAAAACTTCTCTTCTGGAAACACTGAAACCATGTATTGATGACTAAGTTACTCTAGGTAGTGATAGTTGAGATGGATGAATTGTTTATGACATAATTTACTTAGCCCATCTGAATGAGTGAACATTGTAGTAGAGGGTTAATTAGGATCAAAATATGATAAAGTATATAATCATGACTAGTGATCTAATTTCCCAAATACAATAATGGATTTATCATATTCTTCCATGATAACCATTGAATTGGGTGTAAACTCAAATTTATTTCCCAAATCATGTGAGTGATCTTATAAATAGTTAGAAGATTGGTGAATAAAGAGGTAACACACAAAACCTTAATAAATGTCCCATAATTCACTTCAATAGATCCACTCCCACTAACTTTTTCTTTAGTGTCATCACCTCATAATATGTAAGGCATATAAAAGGTTCCAAAGATGAGAACATGTCCTATGATGAATCCATGTGGTGTAATGCACTATAATTAATTACCCATTTGGAAGGTTTGGATGCAACTAAAATAAGTGATTTTCCCTTCTTTCTATATTTAGCCTTATAAGACTCCTATGTTGTTGAACTTTGATTGGAAGACTTAAAGACATTGATGGTGTGATTCTTAATCATCTTACTCAGTTAGACAATCTACTTCTTCATTAATTTGGATTCATTATTCTCATATTTATTTTAATATCCAAATGTGAGTCACTCTTTCTTGGGTTTCCCATATAAATAGGAGGACTCTTTTGTTGCTTTAGAGTTAACATCATATTTCTTAATCTTTATGTACCCTAGGTCTATCTTGTTCTATTTCTTCTCCTTGTTGATACAAGCCTTATATTTATCAGGAATCATAATTAAGGCATGTCATTTAGCTAACTTTAGTGCACCAATTTTAATAATCTTGCATTACTCTTGTGTCAAGTCAGTAGTAAATTTATCCAAGGATGGAATGGTCCACGTAGATCTAAGGGCACACATGGAGGTGTGGAATATAGAAACCAAGATAGAATAGATAGATCCCAATTTGTCAAGGATGGAAAAAATTAATTGATCACACTTTTATCAATGCCACATAATTATAAATACAACTTTAATGATTTAAAATTTTTGATATGTCTTGTACAATATCAAAATCACTTGGGCTCAAACTGATAAGCTCATTTCCAACTCATGCTCTCTCATTATGTCATGATTCTTAAAGAATTTTTCTAATATGGGCCAAAATTTAGTAGGAGTGGTATCAAATTTGATATAAAAGAGGAGGCTAAGAGACATAAATAGGCATAGAAGATCATAAGCTTCATCACTTCTATTTTACCAATTCACCTTCTAAATCTAGTTTTTAACTCATAAAATGTCTTATCCTGTTAGTCATATAACATAATCACATGAAGGGAGCAAGCATTAGAACCTAAAGTGAAGCATGTTTGAGTAAGTGTAAAAAATATGCCATGTGTTCAAAAAGGCATTAGAACTTGACACATGTTTTCATAGTTTTCAAAACTTGGAAGGTGCTTGTGTATGATTTAGAACCTGACAAGTGATCATGTAGGGGTCAAAACTTAATTGGTACTTTTGTTAGGGTCAAAACCTAATAGGTGCTTGTGTAATGGTTTGAACTTGATAGGTAATTTTTTAATGATTAGAACCCAACAAATCAATCAAATGTCTACCTAGACTTATTTTTCCACCCAAAAATTCTACCAACTATCAACACTACCTGTAAGGAGTGGAAATTTCAGCAAACTAGAAAAACCTCCAAAATTTTGGAATCAATATGTCTTCTCTAAAATCTAATAGAGATTCAGTTGTTTTATTTACAACCCTATAAAAACCTAGAAATGGTGTTTCCTCAAGGTCATTAGATGTATGTATTTTTTTAGAATTAAAAAAATGGCCTTGAAACCCTAAAAAAATGCTAAAAATAAACTTTCACAAAACTAGGTCATGTTTATAGCCATTCCTAGGTTTATTCTACCTTCTAAATCCAATGGTACTTTTTTTTCACTTAGAGACTCCAAGTATGCATATTTTCATTATTTTTTTAGAAACCCCACCAAACCCTATAAAACTAAAATTAATGAAAATTTGGAATAAGTAAGAATGTAATATCTCACAATAGAATCAATGGATTCATCTACCAGTGTATCTCTAATACCATGTTAGAGTGGGTCATAATCAAAGATCAACTGGATAGGGTCAAATGTACAAGATTGAATTTTATGGAGTATAAATCTGAATAATAATTCAAAAGAGGAATAAGCTTGTCTTCACAATAAAAAGTTGCATTAATGAGCATTAGCCAAAAATTACATAAAAAGTTACATTGTATAGTGAGGAATTAGGCCACCCAAAAAGATAATAAACTCAAATAATAGATATAAAATGACTTAAATTACATTTCTCTAATGACCTATTATCTTAAGCAAGCTATTTAGATTGTGTAGGTTAAACTACATAATGAGAACAAGCCTACACTAACATCCCTTCTAACCATAATCATTATTAATACAATGACTAACCATACATAACCTAAGATATTCATAAATTCATTTATGGAACTAACATTGGGACTATTATTACATAAAATTTAACATTATGCAATTAGTCCCATTTATTGTATATAGGTGTCATCACATAGACTTGAAAAATCATTTAAACAAGTTATAATAACCTAAGAAATTATATATATATATATATATATATATATATATATATATATATATATATATATATACATATATATATACATATATATATATATATATATATATATATATATATACATATATATATATATATACATATATATATATATATATATACATATATATATATACATATATATATATATATATACATATATATATATATATATACATATATATATATATATATATATATACATATACATATACATATATATATACATATACATATATATATATATATACATATATACACACATATATATACATATATATATATATATATACATACATACATATATACATCTATATATATGTGTGTATATATATATATATATACATATATATATATACATATATATATATATATATATATATATATATATATATATATATATATATATATATATATATATACATATGCATATATATATATATACATATGCATACATATATATATATATATGCATATATATATATATATATATATATATATATATATATATATATATATATATATATACATATATATATATATGTATATATGTATATATATATATTTAAATTGAGATTCAATGTGGCATTTTACACTATACTTATCATACCTTGCACATAATTTCATTACACATTCATCACACAATTCTAACATAAGGTATCAATCCTTTTTTCTATGGTTACTTTTCCTATATAAGTCTTTTTGTCTATAGAATAATGAAACATCCCATGCTAACCACACTATAAATTTGAGAATCTATCAAAAGTAGGTATATGTAACCTAAAGCATTTAAAATTATTTGTATCATATTTTTATTTCATAATTGTCAAGGGAAACCAATCCCACTATCATTTATTATCCATCTAAGGGCATTTATCCAACCTTTTATTAAATATTGAGGAAGGAACCTAGGATTTTCATACTATCTAATCAAGAATTCATGTTGCATATTTTAAGAATATCACTAGTAAAATATTATTATCATCCTTAAAATAAATTATAAATAATTATTATATAGTTCTATTTTCAAAATATAGATACTAATATTAAATATTTATATCATCTTAGTCTTGTAAATTTGACAAATGTCAATCAAGGATTTGCCCTTCAATTTTATACCTCCCTACTACCAAAAGGATCACATTCACCATCTCACTATGAGTAAATGCTTATCTCTTAGTATATCCAATATAATTATGATGAACAGGGTCTCCTGTAGTACATAGAAATATTAAAGCCTGACAAACATCATTTAGTCAACTTAGATCTGCACTTATTTTCTATCCTTCTTGACACTACTAGCCATAAAATGGCATTATTGTCAATGATAGTGTCTATACCTTATATATTGTCCAATTTCAAAAGTCATAAAAATTACAAATGTTTATAAACATGTGGGTCAACCTATTTCTATTATTGAAACCTACCATGACATATTTTCAAAAGGTATGGTATAAATACGAGTTTAATCCTTCTCATTCCTCATCTATAAAATACTAAGTAAACACATACTAAAACTAAATCAATCAGCAAAAAAACCAAGTTATTCTTCTCTGGTCATCCCTATTTTCAAATCAATATAGGATAAGGCATACTATATGTTTGAATAATTCAAAGAGATTTTTGTGGGTGATATTTATCAAGTTACAAGCTTGACCATTATATACATCATCATATAGTATATTGGACTCTTTTGTGCACAATTTACCACATATGGGGGAGAACCACATAAGTATGAGGCCCTCCTTGGAGTATGTAGTACCCATTTATAGATGGGTATTTTGGGATAGCTTAACACCATGATCTCACTAACCCTTTTTTAGCAAATTCATTTTCACAATGAAGAATGGTAAAAAGCTAGGGTTTGATAAATTAGTACAGAGTGGTATCCTATATCCTAGATCTAAATACATCAGCAAAAAGGCAACATATAACTAAAATTGTGATTTTTTAATCCATATCTAGTCAATATTCCATATGAGACACCAATTTCATAGTCAGACACTAGTATCGACTGTACTGTTTAAATCCAACAATAGTGTCCATGACTACCAAAGTACAATTTTAAGAATCTGGCCACTAATTCAAAATATTAGGTATGCATACTTTACACTTGTTTCCAATTGAGATATTCTGACACATAGTAAACCCAATTAATTATCATTTATATTTGATATTGTAATAAATTGAATGTCTTTAAAATTAGGTATTTATATATTTAGCATTTATTAGTATTATAATTCAAAATATTCAATTATTTAATTTTAAAATAAATTATCCTCTTATAAATTATTTTATTACCCTTGTGAATTAACTATTTATATATCCTTAACCCTATACCCACCACTCTAAATTTAGTGTTAGATATTTGGTGAATATAACCTTTGGTCTCCAAGCCATAGATTGGCATAAGGTTTCTTGATTTACTATTTCTATGATTTCTGATTTTTGATTTGAAAATATCTAAAACCTAAAATTCAAAATTTTCCATATAATCATGTTCAATATGGATGCATATATTAAATACTTTTTTATATAGTACATAATGATAGTAATTGTTTTCTATGTTGAATAAAACAAAGATATAATCAAGTGGCATAAAAAAAGTCAAAATAAAGAGATTATTTTAAAATAATATAAAACCTAAATATCTCCTTACAAATATTTTTATAATAATATAGAGTTGGTTTCTAGATGCTAATGTGATTGCTCAAAACCTTTTGTTCCCCTTATAACCTATTCAAGTGACAACTATCATCCCACTCCCATTATTCTCCCATGGCTTATACTAGATTATGTGGTCCATGTTATTATTACATGAAAAGGTAAGAGTTCCTTCCAAACCTAAACTAGTAATTAAAAATAAAAGATATGACATTTACAACCAATTGAGAATACACATGCTAAGATTTAAATGCTAGAGATTCTAAAATATTATAATATCTATAATAATATATCATATGAAGTAATGTGAAACATAAGTAACAAGTGATATAGAACCATCTTACTTTGTAGATATTATGAAATATCTCAAAAATAATTGCAAACTCATTACCTTTGATCTAAAATATTTACATCAAAATATATTATTAAAAAAGACTTTACTTTATTTATACAAGTTAGTATGTATAACAAAAGAATAAAAATAGTGATAGTTGATAATGGGTTTGGCCTAAAAAAATTTAGTATAAAATTATTAATAACGATGGGTATTAATACAAATCTTCTCCAAAAATTAGATGCGCATATCAAATAGTTTGATACCTCATATAGCTTTTAAATTAATCCAATCACATTATATGTGACATTAGGACTAAAATGAGTATCAACTACATTCCAATTAATGTCTCAATAATTTCATTATAACTTAATCTTGGGTAGACTGTGGACACACATGATGGAAGTTGTCCCATATAAATTACATTTATGTGTAAAATTTATACATGATGGGACATTATGGTCAATTCCTGTTAATTATAAACCCTTTAAATTTTTTCAAATGTTAGATTCTAACATGAAATGGGTTACAAAAATCCTACCACCAAATTAATACATTCCAATTAAAAACATACCAACTTATGAGTTGGGTGAATCAATAAAAATAATTCATTTACCTCATGATGTTTATAAGGCACTAGCCATTGAAGTACACATGGATGCACATTTAGGATAATAATAATTACCACAAGATCCAATCATACCAAAATAGTAATAAATTTCAATGTTTGAGCTCAATTTATTGGTTAACACTGAGTAATAAGATGGTAAATTTTTATATTGATATGATAGTGATGATGAGATTCTTGATATTATGAATGATGATCACATGTAAAAAATAAGTTTACATCCACATGATCATATTTGACATAACCTATTCACACCTACAAGTCTTGGTACATATAAGTTAAACTCATCAGTAGAGGATATAAAAACATATTCAGATAAGGGCAAGGAAAAATTATCAAATGGACATGTAAATGCTTGTTTTTCAATCCATACCTCTTGGATACAAATATTTAGTCATCCTTATAAGGGAAAAATGTAGATACATCATATAAATAACATGGAGTCCTCTCATAACACTCCACTAGATATTAAAAATATCACATAAAAATAAGATGCTATACATAAAATATTTTTTGTGTTACTTAAGCATAAGATAATATATTTAACTCCTAACAAACATAGGTCAGGTAGAAGACTTGTCCACAAAAAAGGATCATTGTATGACACTTATCATAGGATCATTATCCATGATACACATCATTTTGGGCCTTACAAAGCTAAATTAAAATTTATAAACATGATGGTCATATACAAGTTATAATCAAGAAACAAAAAAGGCCTCTAATTTCATATATTTCAAAATAAAAGAATATAATTAGGCATGATTCAAAACATTATAAACATGAAGATTTAACTATTACTTCAAATAGTGATGTAACTTATTATCCATAGCTTAAATTCAATATAAATAATCAAGAAAAAAATGTAATATTACATGTTTACAATAATTGGACCATGATATACATCATCTAAAACATCTCCCACCTTTCCTATATTTTTTTATTTATATTAAGCTAAAAATAGCATGCAAACCAAAAGTGGTTGATACACCAATATAGGTAGGGAACTAAAGACCAAATTTACCTTTACGGTTTGGGCAATAATGGTTTGTAGATATGAAATAAATTGTCAATAAAAAATATATGTCTTATTTACTAATTGTAAAATAAATAAGTTTGCATTACACATGATGGATTTGATGGCATACCCATAAAAATAGTTTCTAATAATAAATTACCAAAAAACATTGAAACATTAGAAATAAGTGAACATAAGAGGTTTTGGAAACTAAATGACCTATGTCCTAATGCCTTAATCCTTGATCTAAAATATTTTCAAATCTAATCATAATCCAAACTATTCAATATATAAAATGTAGGAATGCTAGACATTTTTGTATTTATGAATTATTTGCATGTTTTTGTATTTTATTGAATATTTTTATTTTTTGAACATATATATATATATATATATATATATATATATTCAAAAAATAAAAATATCAAATAAAATACAAAAACATACAAATAATTCATAAATACAAAAATGTCTAGTATTCCTATATTTTATTAGCTCCTTGGCACCTATGTTGTTTGCTTAATGTTAGTAGATATCATATCATTTAATTAATATATACACATATGTTTCATGCATCTTTGAGTGTGATACAAGCATACCCAAACACATGATATATGCACTTCTATATGTTGAACCTCTCCTTTATCTATGTCATATATTACTTTGGGGGCATATGCTAATTTGATCACAATTGATACATGTTACATATATTTTATGATAATTTTTACATTATTGTGTTTATTCTTATATACTAATGCTAACACATGTCTATATCCATACTCATATCTTTCACAGTGTACTTGATATGTTATTATACATATTATTTTTTATAACACATATGTAGGGAATAATATATATCATTATGTCAGTTGCTTATGATTCATTTATATTGTCACTTCCTTTAGTGTATTCCATTGCTTTAAATTATCTTGATTTTAGAAAATTTGAATATGTTACTTTTTTATTATCCCCTGTACAATTATATATTACTTGGACAGTTGAATATGTCATTATGTATGCAAAGGAAAAAGTAGTTGATTTATAAATAATCTTATCTCAAAGAAGATAAATCTTACTTACACATTCAATTATATTTTTTATTATGGTTAAAATGGGGAATTTTTTTTACTAGGGTCCCCAAACCTTATGAAAAGTACAAACAAAAAGGATCCAAAGGACTACCAAATTCCACAAAAGAGATAAGAACAAACAAAACCAAAAATAGCTAAAACATTATCTAAAAATAACTAAAAAATATCCACATAAATGCAAAGATACAAAATAATTTGAAAGTGAACTTGAAGCCTATTCCATGTCTAAATTTCTATAAATGTCTTTCCATAAACTCTTCATTATTTTGATATTTGAAACTATTTATAAAATAAGCTTTTCTTTTTCCACATATTTATGAAACTTGCTACTCTAAACCTATTTGGCTTTGCCTTTTTTGGGGGGTCTTAATGTCAAACAGATCTGTTACGTGGGATCTAATATTTTAAACATTTTTTATTCCTTATTTCATAACAACATTGATGTAATTTACCAAAAATCTAACATTATTTTTTAGCTTATCATTTTCATTTTTTGAGCATTCTAACCCTCATTTGGAGACTCTATAATTACTAGTTAACATCCTTATCATAATTATTCTCAACCATTTTTTGATTCTCCTATTGTAAAAATTTGACTTCCCCTCTAAGGTATATTATATCACTCATGAACCAAGACATGATGGACTTTTGGAGGTTCAATTCTTATTCAATCTTGTTTGATTTTTGTTTCTATTTCAAAAAACTCACTAAATTATTGATTTTTTTAATTTAAAACATGAGGCTATTTACCTGTAGAATCTTTGTTTTTCTCCTTGAGGTCTTCCCTTGAATTTATTTTTCTAGAATTTATTTTTTTAGGCTAAGTAGTCTCAATTGCTCTGTCGAGGTCATTTTGATTATTCAAAATTTCAATACTAGGCATATCTTCTTCAACCAAAATTGAGTCCCTAGAAGAATGCCATATTTTACCCTTCTTATCCAAAGACATAAATAACATTGGGTTTTCCTTGATTTCACTCCATAGACACTTTTTTATACTAGTATCTTGAATTTTAGAAGCTTTAACCTCTGTACCCTTATAATCTTTGACCTCTTTACCCTTAGAAGGTTTAACCTCTATACCCTTGGAGGATACGCTACTAGGGTACTTGATCCATATCTTATTAATATTTTTGATGTCTATGAGTTTATTTACAAATTTTTTCTTCTAAGTATTAGGAATTTTTGATTTATCTGATGCATTCCATTAAAGTACTTGTGTATGAGAAATATAACCCCTTAACTTTTGGAATCAAGGTAATTTCCCTTTTTATATTTTAAGATGGAGGATTCTAATGAGAGAAAAATGTAGAAGGGAAGGATCAGGGTTATATCATGCCTAAAATTGTTTAGATAAATAAAAATATGTAATCTAACTATGTTGAATCTACCTTCAAGCATAATTTATTAAATCAGATGGAAAGTAACATTTCCAAATGGCATTGGAAGTGATTCCTAGTTAAATCCATTATGAATAATCTCTAAGAATTCATCCTCTAATAGAAAAATATCCTTATCATTTTTATAGTCCCTAATTATTTTTTAAATTTTAGTGTCGTCCATCCCCAACCCTATAACATGTGCTATCAACTATTTTATGATATCCAGTAAGACTTCATTGATGTTAAGGGTTATTTCCTCTTAAGCATTTACAAAAAGATTTAAAATATTCTTATCATGTCCTTCAATTTTCTCCATAAACCTTGTGAATCCCATAGTGTACAAAGCCTCCAAAATAACCTCATTATTTTTTACTTCCTCAAGATTTTTTGTCTCTATCCTATTCATCAGTCCCATTATAATCTCTTGGTGGGTAACTTAGGTCTTTCCAAAATCCAATTAACTAAAAAATAATAAATCCTTGAAGTTATCTTCTTCTTGTTATTAGAAATACATCTTTGAATTATGTTTCATGATTCTAGAAGCTTCTCATTGAGAGTGAATAAGGGGATATTTAAAAATAAATTGATCAAATAAAGGCTAAGACTATATAAAAATATAAAGTTCTAATAGCCTTTAAGACTATATTTGGGAAAGACCCCCACATCCTCAAATGTTTTGTTCATTAGAAATAACTTCTCCCTTAATCCTCTAAATAATGTCCTAATGAATATCTTCAATCTCCATCTAGTTAGTTAAATCCAAGGAGGCCACACCCATATTAGTGAACTAGTTGGCTATCATATTTCCTTCTTGATATACATGTTGGATATTCACCTATTGCCTAGAATCTAAAATAGATATGGTTTAATCCACCACTTTATTGATAGACCAATTAATATAATTTTTCCTAGAAATGCAACTTATTATATTTAGATAATCCCCCTCTATTATGAGAATATGAACTCCCTTTTGTTGAGCCAAGTTTAGACACCAAAAAGCATCAAGGGATTCAACCCAATGATTGGAATTAATTCACATATCTCTAACATAAACTGCCATAAAATTTACTTGATGATCTCTTAATACACCTCATCCTCCTCTTAGAATTGAGTTTCATTTAGAATATCCATCAAAGTTGAGATTTAACTATCCCAAAGGTGGAGGTTTACATTTAGTTATTCTTTTAATATCATCTCTAGGATCACACATTCCAAGATTAGAAGTATCAGTTTTCCAACTAGGAGTTGGTAGATGTTCAAATGTTAACAACATTTTGCATTTTTCATTAGGAACTATATCAATTTTTTCAATAATAGCCTCAAATATCCTTTTGGATGTAATTTTGATAACACATTTATTATCTCTAAATATTTTATTGTTGTGTTCTCCCCAAATGCTCTAGATAATATCTGGTAATGAGAGTTTCCATAATTTTTTACATACATTTTGAAAGGAAATATCACATGACTACCATAATTCCAACAAAGAACCTAGAAATACCCAATTAGCATTGAATTTTACAAGAAAGAAACTCTTAATTTATTTTACATAGGGCCAATCTATAAGTAGATGAAACATAAAGTCATTACCATTTTCACATAGTATGAATCTATTAGTCAATGTGTAACATATTTTTATTAAATTATCTATTGTAAGGATTATGTTTAAGACTACCACCCATAAAAATAAATTGATCTTAGGAATAAAATTTTTATCTCAAATCTTTTCCCAATTAGCAATGTTTCCTAGATTTTAAACCAACAAATTGTACCCAATTTTCACTTGGTATTGTTTATTAAATGAGTCCTTCCACACAATCCGATCTTCATTATTAATGCCTGGAAAATGAAAATTTCTCAATAGATTATTCAAATAAAACACAATGATGGTATCCTCCTAATTCTATTTTTGTAGGAATAAAGTATTACATGTTTTAACTCCTTCAACCACATCCTAATATTCATGGACCTTGCATCCATACTTATTCTAAATGTGTTCTTGTATGTACAACCAAGGATATATTTGACTAGGAGGTTATTCTAAAACCTAATAATAATTCCAAAATTCAACCTTTAAACCATTACCAATCTACCACTTTGATATTGATGATATTATATCTTTATTACAAACTAATAAATTTTAGAAATGTGAACCCCTAAAAAATTGTTCCTCTTCAAATATACACATCAAATTTATTCCCTCTGAATATTTCAATCCCAAAATATTAGCCCAAGTATTATTATCTTTTTAAAAACTCCATACAAACTTTGATAGGATCAATTTGTTCATAAAATGAAATTTCTTAGACCAAGTCCTCCATACTATTTTAGATTGAAAAATTTTCCCCAAGCAATAAAATTGAATCTATTCTTATTTTTAGTTTTAATCCAAAGGAAATTCCTTTGGATTTTAATCAGCTTATATTTTATGTTATTTGGAAGGATAAAAAGAGAAAGGAGGTAAATGTTGTAACTTAGATTTGCACCCCTTAAGGAGATGCCTAGCTCTCCTCATCCAAGTGGCATAATGGAACATCTCTCTTACTATGGGTAATAATTTGATGAGATGAATCTCTAGAAGGGATAGTTCCTTTGATGCACTCTTTGAAGTACTTTCTTGCCTATAAACTTTGGATGAAAAGGGTTAAGAAAAAAACTAAAAATGATAAAAAAAAAGGTGATGCACCAATATTTTATTTCTTCCTTTTGACTTAAATTATACTACTTAGATAAAAAAAAGCTTCTCTTATACAAAAGTCATAACACAAGGTAAATTGTTACATCAGTGTTTCATAAGCTAGGTTCAAGAAGGTATTTTGATACTTAGGAGGGAAATGAATGATTCCATGAGAGAATACAGTCATTTACCACTTCTAATACACTTACAAACTTGAAATATAACACTAATAAAGACCTTTACAAATTACTCTTATGCACCCTTGGTGAACAATCAAGGATAACAAGCTAGAAAAGATCATCTTCTACTAGACAAGACCAACAAGATTACAATAATACTCAATTGTAAAGAATGTAAGTAGGAAAAATCACTTGTTTATTTTTTCAAGATTCATTCAAGTATAAATTTGGTCAAGGTTTCACTATTAACCAACAGAGGCTACTAAAAAGAGCTAAAAGAGTCAATATTTATAGCCTTTGAGAGAAGAAAAAGACAAGTGAAGTCCAAAGGTCACTTGTAAACTTGTAAATATAATAAAAGGGGTTAAAATTCCATGAGTAAGATATATGGGATGAACCTTTCAATGTTAGGAGGACCAAGTGTCTATACAAGTCATGAAACTTATGAAAAATGGCACAAAACTCCCAATCTTCGCTCAAAAAACTACCTTTATAATTTGAACATAGATTAAAATACTAAATATAACTAGGGATAGGTATAATGATTATTATAAGAAGATAGGCCTTCATTAATGGCTCTCCATGCATTATTTTTGGTTATAATAATCTAAAAACTCTTAAAAGGAAGCCATCACTATCTTCAATCTTTAAAAAACTCCTTTTTCAATTACCCTACCACTTGGGCTAAAAACTACCTTTAGTTTTCCATTAAAATACATGGGAATTAGTTAGTGACTTTTTTTAAGACCCTCCATGGACTTAGAGGCATTAGGCATGCCTTAAAAAGGCTCATACTTGGATTTTTCACCCTTCTCACCCTTGTGTCTACTATGCCACTTTTGACTGGCTAAAAGAAGAGATATTATTCAAAATTTTATAAGTTTTACCATAAAAATAAATGACCATATGGATTTATAATAATTATAGATCCTTCCTCCAAAATTTATTTCATCTTTTAAAACCTAATAGAACCTACAAAACACAAAAAATGGTCAACAATACCCTATTTTTCATGTTGTACATATAATTCCATATAGATAATATATATGAGAGTAATATTTAATTCATCCTATACAAGTTTCAATATATTACCTGGTCAAACTATTTCATTTGGATAGCTCTTCAAGCTTGTTTTCTTCATCGTGTCCTAGCTAAGGGTTTAGTAGGGTTTTAAGTGGTTTTTGGTCTTAAGATTTGTTCATAAATATTTGACATTGGATATACCACTAAATTACAAAAAATTGATTCCAAGGGGCCCTAATAACCTTTCCTAATTCCTTTATTTCCCATGTAAATCCTTAGATGAGATATGAGCATTTGAAGTCACCCCATCGAGCTTGTTTTTGCCTTTCTTGCATACTTGTACCCTCTCTAAGATAATACTAGATTTATTATAGGTTTATTTACATATAAAAACATAAAACATGTCTATTTACACCTCATAAACATGTATAAATAAAAAATATATCCTTATAATATTTATAAGTAAATATGGACCCTAAATTAGTTATAGGTCCCTTGAAGGCCTAAAGGGTTTACAATGTACCCTAAAATTTTGAGATAATTGAATTCTTATTTAATGATTGGGATGGTGTCTCATGATAATTAATGATTCATTAAAATTGTTTAAACCATCACATATCCCCCAAAATATTCCACTTCTTCCATTTCCCTCATTCACTAACTAGGCGTAGTGAAAGTTTGCCTAAATGGACTGTGTGCAGGAGTATTTTGGTGATCTTGAGGTGTCTAAGTTTGGTCTAGTATTTTTAAAAACATATTAACCTTACATAAACCTTAATACATGTTTATATAATCTACCAAATCTTTAGGTCAATCCCTTTACCCATTTTGCACTCATTAGCTCACTTTGCCAAAGCTTGATTTTCCTAGACTCGCTGACCTATGAGATAAAATAGTAACATATATCCCTCATCCCCATCAAAAATTTAATATTTTATGAGTTTTTAAAATTCCTAATTATTATTTTTATGAGAGTTTTTATCTTTATTCCATTTTTTAGGTGTCTAAACAACTCCAAATGCCCCAAAAAGGCCTCTAAAAGCATATTCTCCTGCATTTTCCTCAAAACTTCCTATGAGTGACCTCTCCAAGCCAATAAACTGCTTATAGGTTTCTTTAAAATGTTACCCATATCCAATTCATGCTACTTAATCTTGAATTCATCCAAAAACACTCTTTTCCTTGGATTTCTCATGTCCATCTATTGGGTCAAGATGTTTCCTAACTCAATGTATGGACTAATAGCCCCTTAGTCAAGTAAGGAAAGTATATGGACATCTTGGAGGAGTATTGGTATTATTAACACACTTTTTTATTAGTCATAAACCACCTTTAATTGTCTATAAATATCTTCATTTCCCTAAATAGGTCCATGTATTACCCTACCTTCACTATCTTGTACCCTGATGTATGTGCGTACAGGGGTTTTGTAGACCTATGTAGGTGTGTACTTCTCTTGCCTATAGTTCATGAGGTCACCATGACATTCATTGAGGTACCACATGATATTTCATTAGGTTAAAACTATTAATAACCTTGCCTATGTACCTTCATCTTCAAAATTGAGCCTGTCTAGGTGTTAACAGAGACACTCTTCTGTGAAAAGATCCTAATTGAACCCCTCTAGGTGGCCATGTATGCACTTGCACTAGTATTTTATTTTGAAATTATTAAGAAACCATCATATCATCAACCATATGGGTCACTCTGTATTTATTGATACATCTTGATTTTTGACCTTCTTGTAGGTGTAATTTACATCATGAGACCTTGGTTATGATGTTGGAAGAATTTATTAAGCCCATATTGGTCACAGATTGCATGCTTAAACTTTCATTCAACCTAAGTTCACTTATATATTCTTTAGAAGCATAACTATGTTATTTTTAGACTAAGACACCCCTATCCTTAAGACCTAGTTGTAGGTGATTAATTAGCTTGACTAAGAACTTGGTCATGATGTTGGTGGAATTTCTTTAATGACCCTTTGAGAGAAAAAAAAAATTGATATCACCTTAGACTCACTTGCATGATCTTTGGACCCCCAAATTGAGTTTCTTGTCAATGACTCAAAAACCTTATTTTTTACTATTGTAGGTGCTTATTATCTACTAGAAAGGCACTTGTAAGTGGCCTTAGAGTTTACAAGGTCATGTTTCAATCTTCTCTTACTAACTTTCAAGCCATATATGTGCCATTCAACTAGTTGTAACATATTGATCATGAGGATTTTTCTTGTTTGCTTCTTAGGGTGAAAAAAGGCCATTTATCTCCTCAAGACTATAGATATTATTGGAGAATTTTAGTTTATTTTAGGGCATGTTTGAGGCCTCAAATAGATTATCTCTCCTTACTTTTTCACCTCCATTTTTTGCATGGGTATTGTATAAACTAAAGACTATCAAATCCAATAATTTAGATGCCTTGAAACACCCTAGAATTATGTTGAAAGAGGTTTATGAAAACCCCTTAGACCTTTATTTTAGCTTTTTGGGGCAACTTTCCTAGAATATAGTTCCTTATCTCTTTAAGTTGGTTTCACACTTCTTTTGCTCTTTAGATGCTCTATATAGATTGTCATGGATTGATTATTTGATCAAGGTCCTAAGGAGGTGTCAATATACTTCTCTCCCTCCATAAAAACACTTTTGGTCCCCTACTCAACCACTTGTAGGTGGATGTTTTAGTATATAAACAATGAGCTAGATATGAGTAATTATGAAACCATACATGTATATGAACTTTGTATGCTTATATAAAACATCCTAATTCACCTCTAGAAATACTAAGAGGTTGTAACACACATCCACTCTTCCACACATCATCATGACATAAAAAAGGGCTCTATAGGTGTACATTAGCTATTTTACACAGGCAGAGAATGGAATTAGGAAAAAACATGGTGGTGAATAGCTTTAAAACAACTCAAATGCATTTACAACCCTTAAATACATGATATAAATTTTTGGAAAACTTGAAACTAGTTCCAAAATATCTTCTTCAACATGAAAATCACTTGTATATACATGGAATAGAGCAAATAAGGGCATCAAATGACTGCTTGGTATGGTGAATGAACATATGACCACATTTACAATTTCCCAAACATCTTAATGGACTCTCTTCAACTCCAAATAGTTTGGATAACTAATTTACTATGAATAAAACTCTAGGAATGAGATGATCAAGCCCATACATTTGATTACAACTGAGGTTAAGCATGTAAATGACAATGGAGAATGACAAGATTGAAAACTACCCAAAACATGAAATAGTGAAACCAAAACATGTAAGGAGGTAGTCATATGATGTAGGAGCATCTACAAAAGTTTCAAATTCTAGTGTAAAAAATTCAAATTTTGGTTTTCCCTCCAAATTGTGAGATTTCAAAATTTTACCTTGAAATTAAAATGTAATTATCAAAAAGTGAAAGTAAAAAGGTAAAAAGTAATGGTTAGGCTGTTGAGTAAATTAGGGGGAAATGGTTGAAACTATTTTCAACCTTAGAATATTGTTAAAACTTAAAAACAGCATTTGTTTGCCTTAAGCCCAATTTGGGCGTAGAAGTTGGAAGAAAATCCTTGAAAAGAAAACAAAGAAGAATTCATTAAATAGAGAGGATGAGAAAATAAGGAGGATGAGAGGGCTGTAGAAGAGAAGAAGAATAGAGAGGAAAGGTCCTCTCATGCAAGGAAAGAGAATGGAATGAAGAAGAGAGAGGAGAATTAGTGAGGGAGGACCTCACTCAAGAAATGGTAAAGGAAAGAGAAGGAGCAAGTAAGAGAATGTGTGAAGAAGAAAATAGGGCTTTGGAAGCCATGGAATATGAATTGAATCTGGTATTAAATTGTAAGTCTTCCAATTGATCTATGAAAGAAAGAAATAATGTATTTGTTTCATTTATGAATTCTGTAAATAGGCCTATATATATATGTATGGGAATGTGTGTGTGAAGGATGGTTCTTCATAGCATATTAAGAAATACTGGTTATTTGGCATGTTGAGGATAATTTTAAACTGGTATTTATGTGAACAAAGGATCTTAAGAACTTTGAATGCTATAAAAAGCCCAAACAGGCCTAAACAAGGTATTCAGGCATCTAAATTACAGCCCACTGCCCAAAGAAAACCCCATGTGAAAATGGTTGCATGATGTTCATAATGGTATGGAGACAGGTCTATAAGGTAATTAGAAACCTAAATGAAGAAGAAACAGGCTTAGAAATCCCTTTGATATCTCAAAACTTCAACTGTTGAAATTCAGGCCTGTAGGTGACAGTATACAGGCAAGGGTCAAACATTTGTATGTTTTTGCAAGGTAAATGCATTGAAAAGGTCTTATTTGTTATAAGTATGGGAATAGTGGAATAAATTAAGGCATGGACATGTTTGTATAACATTTTGAAGTCCATTGATCATTGAAATAAATAAGAAAAATCTTAAACCCTGCTGACTGTCATACAAATACAGTCAAAAGACACTAAGTTGTTGAGCATTAGAAGGTACAGAAGGTTGACATGACCAAGATGATTATTGGATAAGGTGTAGGGGGTTAAAACAGACCTTATAAAAGTGATTAGAGCCCTTGAAACTTTCTAAAACACCCCCAGCAAAAATAATTAGCTCGCAGCCTTTGACTGTCATGGGAAAATTCTGAATTAGGCTCAAACCCTCAAAATGAGTTTTAAAGCTTAAAAACTCTTGAAACTTTGTAATCTGAACCTTGATGATGTTATAAAAATTTTGGAAGTGGTTTCAAGGTGATACAGTACGGATAAGTACGGAAAAAGTCAACTGTCAATTGAGACCTCGGTGCATGTGAAGGGAAGAGTGTAGGCCAATAGAGGAAAAGTGGATTTCTCCAAATAAGTTCCAAAAAAAATGATTGATTCACCTGTAATAAGATAATGGGTATCTGGAATGGTGCTTTGTTTGATTAAAAAGTCCGTACATCACTCTGGACAAGACGTTTTGCACAAAAGGAGGGTTAATTGGAACAGGGTCTAAAGAAGAAAGTACAAATCCGTACAAATAAACCTCAGGATATTTTTCAGTATGTTATAGAAAAGCTTAATGGGTATCCATAAATGGTTTTACTTTCATTATTGAGCTAACATATAAAAAGTTATGGCCAATAAACAGGGAAAATAGGGCTACAAGGAATGCTTGAACTAAATAGGCCTGTATATGAAGTTAGCTCACAGTTGAGGGTTACAGAGTTGTGTAAGATCAGTTTCATCATCATATTAATTTGAGGCATGTGGGAAATCATTATTCATTCACATAAAACCTCTGTAAAATACCAACATTATGGAACAAGGAAGAAAATATTATAACTTCACTCCTCCACTCCTCTTTGCAAACTGAGTTAGTTGGCTCATCAAATCAAAAACAAATGTGAAAAAAATCATGGATAAAATTAAGTAATGGAATCAAATTCCTCTAGAACTAATATTAGTAAGTTATGTATATGTACTTTCCTAAACAAGAGAAAAACTTGCAAGGTGCATAGATTAGCAAGTAAATTTAAAAGGTCAACTTATTAGGAATGGTTCATAAATATCATACCACCATTCCTATAAATTAAAACATAAAATATAATCTAACTAAGTTTATAACACACCCCCATGACCATTTTTCTTGAAACCCCTTGTGCTAACCATATCAAGTACAAACCTATAGGTCACTTTTGCTTGCCAAGAAGGGTGAAAAGGAGTGGAATAGTTTTGACATTAAAATGACACTTTTTGATCATTTTAAACATATATCTGAGCATTTTGAGTCTATAGAGGCATTATATAATCATTTCCCATGTGGTACACTTCCTAAGGAGGTTGTACAAGTGTCATTTTCTTCTCCCTTCTAAAGAAAATTGCCTTTTCTTCTACACAACCTATCAATTTTTAGTTATGTCAGTTTATTAAGACTTAAGTGGACACATGAGGCATTAAATAATATTTTTTAACCTTCAAACTTCCCAATAAACCTTTACAACTCATTAAATGCACCCTTTTAAACATCAAAATGACCCAAAATGACTAAAAAGCCTAAAATAACTAAGGACAAAGGCTAGTATAACATAAAATGATATTAATTAACCTATAAAAGACCTTTTGAATTAATATTTGACCCCTTAGAACACCTACAGGTCAATTTTTTTACTTAGGAGTGCCCCAATTTGACCTAAAAGTCAAATTTGGTCAACAGTAAATTGGAAGATTTTGAAAAACACTTCTGATTAATAAAATTTTGTCCACCTAATAGAGGAGATTTATTTTCGACCCAAAAAGCTTTATTTATAATATTTCAATTAATATATTACAAAATTAAATTTAAATATGATTAGAAAGGAGTGGCATGAAAAGATAAGAAGACAAATATTTGATTTGGAATCCTAATAATTATGCAATTTTATTTTGTCTTGCCATAGGGGTGTTAAAAAAATAGACTAAGATCCTATAAAAATTAACCTTATAATTTGAGGCATGTTCATACATAACCAAAATTATTTTTAAAACTCTAGATTCTTGAATAGATGCCTCAACCAATAGAATTATGTCATCTATAAATTGTTGATGGTAAATGGGATCAATATGTCTTACTACTTTAAAACCTTTTAGGTTTGTTGAATCCATTGATTTTGAGATAAATCTACTCATATATTCTACCATGATAATGAATAAGAAAGGGATAATTAATATGATAAAACCTTGAGCAACTCCATTCACAAGCAATGAGAACATACAATAAGATATAACTCATAAGATTTCCTAAATTTATCTTGAAATCCAAATTAAATCATGACTCTATATAAAATATTCCAATCAAGTCTATCATATGATTTAGCATATCCATGTTTAAAATCATTTGAACACTATGAATCTTATTCATGGAGTTTATAGATTCATGAACAATAATATTTCTACCTTGTATTTATCTACGTGGGACAAAACCCTCTTGTTGGGATTGATTAATAGTT
Organism: Torreya grandis; assembly: GCA_037957365.1. Taxonomy (NCBI): domain Eukaryota; kingdom Viridiplantae; phylum Streptophyta; class Pinopsida; order Cupressales; family Taxaceae; genus Torreya; species Torreya grandis. The sequence continues at coordinate 461,215 of JARHVA010006826.1, forward strand.
TCCATTATTGGTTGCAGCCTTATAGAGATCAACTTAGTGATGATTTTATAAATGGAATTACATAGGCTAATAGGATGAAAATTTGAAAAATTTATCATTCCTTCCTTCTTAGGGATTAACACAATAAAGGTATGATTGAATTCTTTTAACATTTGGGATGAAGTAAATAATTCATTGACTTATTCAAACACATCATCACCTATGATGTCCCATTTTTTTGGAAAAAAAAACATTTGGAAAAAAATCTAGACCATGTTATTTATCTAGATTCATGTTGGATATAAAAAAATTTGTATCTTCATTAGAAGTGACAACTGTAAGTGCTTCATTATCCTCTTTTTTTACTAGTTCAATAATCACATGAATGAATTCTTGTTCAAATCTTATGTTTCTTTTGAAATAATTTTTGAATGATTTTATGAAAAACTTTACACTCTCCTAATTAATTTGGTATTTATCATATATGAGATGTTCTTCATTGTCTAAAATTTCCTTAATGCAATTATGCTTTTTATGTTTCAAGGTTGACATATGAAAAAAAGTGTGTATTTATGTCCCCTTCCTTGAACCAAATATTTATGGATTTTTATCTCTAAAGGGAATTTTCCCTTGCAACAATCGTATGATATTCACATAAAAAATATTTTTCCTTGTTCTGAATCTCAATATCATAATCATTTATTTCTATCTTGTCTTTAATCTTTAAGATTTCTGATTTTAGTGATTTCATTTACAAATGAACATTTCAAATACTTGTTTATTACATTTTTTTATTTTGATTTTCACATTTTTCATTTTTTTATCCAGTTTTAACATATTTTAACCATTCAAATTTGGATACCACCATTATAAAATATTGTCATGAATATCTTGGTGATAAAACTACATGTGTTCCATCCTAAATGGGTATCTATTTTTCATTTGAGGCAATATCCAAAATTCTCAACTCAAGAGGTTTATGGTCTGATCTAGCTTGAGGAATATCCTTTAAATTAATTTCATTATGCATCATACAATACATTGAGATAAAAAAAATTCAACCTACATTGAATGAGGTTTTCACCCAATCTATTATTGCTCCAAGTAAATTTAGTGCCTTTTAATTCCACATCTATCAGCCCTATCTAAAATAAGGGAAGATAAATATTTCATATTGTCTGAAATAAATTAATTTTAACATTTTTAATCCCCTATATGTAAAATAGAGTTAAAATATCCAACCATGATCCAAGGGAAATCCTTGCATGTATTCCTAAAAATTCTTATATCTTACCACAAGTTCTTTGAATGGCTAAAGATTTTGGCAGATAGATGTTTTAAAAGATCTTTTACTTATCATTAGTCACATAAGTTAATAGAAATGACACATGATTATGTGACTTTAATATAGGTTCACCAAAAAAAAATAGTATCTCAAAAGGTGATGAGACTTCTAGATGCTCCTAAAGAACTATTATCTACTAGACTTCCACCCTTGTGAAGATTGTTTTATGCCTTCACAATCTAAAGTAACATGGAGACAATCCTAAGATATGGGTGGCCTAAAAAATGGATTGAATCTCTATATTTTAAGGGATATCTCCCCTTGATTTATCAATTAGGATATCTACTCTACACTACTAGCTTACAAGGGAAAAGAGAAGAATGTAAACTAGAAGGAAAACATATCTAACTGAGGTGATACACCAAAACATGTCCTCTACTTTTATAATATGCACTAGGAAGGATGAATAAAAAATGGACCTGATTCCACTTATCAGATAAATGTATATTTACATCAATTTTTCACATAGAGGCTCAACTTGATGGATGATCTAAGGCAACTAATCAATAGGTCTCTCAACCACACTAAGGAAATATTACACTTTCCAAGTATACAAGATTGTTCAAGCACACCTTGAAAATTGTAAGGATGAACTTAAACCTATAAATAGGTAAATATGAAATGAAAAAATGAAAGGATGCATACACTATCATGATCATTTATCAACTAACCATGAACATACACTAGTCACAAGTTTTGAGGAGGCATGAATTCAATATTATTCATTAAAAATTGGAAAATACAAGTGTTTTTATGATAATGGTATTAAAAAAACTAATTTTAAGGATTATTTCAAATTCCAAACATAATATTACATATAGATAATTGAGAAAGAGGAGACATAGAGAGAGAGAGAGAGAGAGATACAAGAGCCATAAAACTAGGAATGTATCATTTAATTAATCCTTCTCCAATTGATACATAGTATTTCATTGAATATATCTCATATTTTTTTAAAAAAATTGTCATCTAGTATGAGGTAGAGTGTTTTTTAAGTTTAAGGAGAATTTGAGCATTCATTTTTGGTCTTTGACCCATACAATCTGTTAGATCTTTGCTTGTACACCCTATATTCTTGGTTAAGAAGTTACCTCCTTGGAAATAGCCCTTAAAGGCTTAGTCAAGTCTTAATTACTATATAATTTGAAACCTTTTCCAATTATTTATGAGGTCCTTATACCTTTATTTACCTGTTATAATTTCTTTAGTGATTTTTTGACTACTTCAACATGCTAGGCATAGGAAGGAAAGAAGGTATAGCTAGGAGTTATCAAGACCTTTTCCACATTTGAAACCTTATTTGAAAATTAATTTGTCTTTTAATACTCTTAAAGTTCCATGGAAACAAGGATAAACCTCAATATATCCTCTTGAATAGTTTTTATGCATCTATTTGGGTGTTTTGACTACTTAATTCCTTCATGAGCAAAAAGGTGTAGGAAAGACAAATTGAGTTTCACTTTGAATAAAAAAATTTATTAAATGGATAGATTCTAAAAAACATATCAGACTTTAAATAAGACAATTAAAACCATTAATTATTCCAAAATATTCAATTTTTCTCATCTTGTGTGTTTTCCTTCACATTCCTTATAGGCCTAAAAACCTATAAAGCCCCTTATCCAGAAGATTCTATATATAAACATGGAAACATACACACATTTTAGAGTACCCTATATCCCCTTAAAATTCCAATAAAATTTTTATATTCCAACTCCAAGTGTAAGTACTCCTTGACTATGGTTTCTCTTTCTAATTAGGCCTAATTAGCCTCCCTAGGCCTAAAAAGTAGAAATATTTCTCTAGAGAGCTCCCACACATGTGAAACCCTATAAAAGTGTTTGATTAAATTTAAACGTGTTTTTATAATTATCCATGCCAATTTTAAAGTTCAATAACACTATACAAGTGTGCAAACCGTGAAATGGCGTTTGGAAAGGTTCTCTTTTTAAGACATTTTTAGATTGCCTTAATTTTTTTTATTTTTTTGAACACTTTTGGGTTAGATTGTATGGATTTATAGACTTGGATACATATAATTACTCCCAAATAATTTCTCAAAATGATTATAATTCATCCACACACTTTAACACCCCTTTTTTACCTCAAAAACTTACAAAAGAATAGTTTTTTTCTTAAATCCCTATAGGTGTAGGTACAAAAAAATGTCACATGGAGTAAATTTATGGAGAATATAATAAAATTTTGTAAGTTATGAGGTGAAAAAATTACATTTGGATGCATATTCTCCACTTTCTTCTCTATCGACCTCCTAGAAGGGTTTTTAGAAGATTTAGAGCTACTTCAGTTCTTAACAATTATTCATAAATAAAATGAGCCTAATCCAAAAAATAATGCCAATAATTATAATTATATAGAGTTCCCTAACACCCCATAATATTTTATACTCACATGTAACTTATCCATACCATTCCAAGCATAAGAAAGTGACCATTCCTTGACTATCAAGCTTGTTTAAGAGCTCGAGAAGGTTGTACTTGCCTGAAGAGGTGTGAGAGAGTTATATTTTGGCTCCAAATGCTTCCTTGGGGTATATTAAACCTTTTAAAACTTTATCCAATAGTTAACCTCATCATTTTTTCCATCAATATATTTTGTAACCCCTTTAATTAATCTCAGGGTTTCTTGATAAAATGGTGTTCTTGACCCTAACTCTATTACTGTCTTGAATTTTGTCTAAGATGAGAAGTTATTATGATATTTGTGACCTTCATGAATATGAAACACAATCCCATAGTCCCCATGACAACTTTTATTCGTCCTAAATGGACCATTAATCTCTTAGGCACTATTGCTCAATCAATCTTTTAGGTAGTTAAACCAGTTATAGGTAGCGATTTGGGGTTTCATTGGTTTGATTAGATAAAATAGAGGTGATGAGATACATAATTAGGTTTATGTAGAACTTTTTTAGTGTTACATACCATATTTTCACCCTTATTTATACCTTTGAACTATCATTCTTCATCTATGCTTAGAATGACCTATATGTGTGGTCATTTAGACCTCTTAGTTGTCGGTGATTATTTTAGGTGTATAGACCTAAAATTAAAGAGGTGGAATGATATAAAGAATGATATTTTTTATAATTTTTAAAAAATACTTCCATTTCACTCCTTTAACTCTTATCTATTACTCATTCTTATGTACCTCCCTTAGACTATGTGTATGACTAAATTGAATGTAAGTGTAGGTTCAATATTCTTTGGATATATGTGTAGATGTTAGGTGAAAAAGGACCCTATTTAGGTTTATAACATGATATAAAAAAACCTATAAACCTATTAAATATTCTAAAAACCTCCAATCTCATTTGGTGTACTCATAATTAATTCACCATATAATACATAGTTGTGTCATCTCTTGCCTAACTGTGTTCCATCCCAAGAGCCCTTATGATCTTCAATGACATTTTAATGGGAATGGATCTCCTCAATATCACTATTAGAGTTAATTAAAATAAAATTTTAAACACTCTTCTCATCATTTTAATAACCCTTGAAAACAATCTTACTCATGTTCTTGACTACGTATAGATATACATTGGTTGTAGGTAACTATTATGGAGTTTCATTAGTTGTAGGTGGAGATGTTAGGTGAAAAAGGACCCTTTTTATGTTTGTAAAATGATCTAAAACATACTAGAAGATTTTTAAATCTTCAAACATCCTCCCTTAACTTATAATTCATTATGATTTATAATAAGGCAATCGATTGTCTTTTAATATATGGTTATAGGTCATCATTGTACTTATACAGACTCTATGAAAAATTATCTTTGCCTTTTTCAAATTGAAAACCTTCTTTGGTCCTCAATTATTGTACCTAATAATCATTATTATCAATTTCACATTTCATCTACCTCATTTTTAGATATTTATTTTCATTGAGGCCTAACTGATTGTTCTTAAAACTCAAGATTGTTATAGGTACAAATTTAGTGTTTGTGTTTTATTATTTTTGGGAAATTAGTGTTTAGTTCCTAAATAATAAGGTTCTAGAGTAAGGGATAAATCTAGTTTAATAAGGTATAATATAGATTAGTATCAAGTAATTTAAATGAGGAATAGAAATGAAATTATCTAAAAATGAGTTGAAATGGATGATTTAGGGGCTAGAAACTAAGATGTAAGACTAGGACATTATCTAGAGTCTGGATCTAGACTTCATTTTCTGATTAGATAGGAGTTCCAAAACTTGATAAGAGTGGCATCAGCATTTTTTTTGACCTTTGTCATTTTTGTCCTAAGGATCTAAGCTTTTTGGGTTTTGTTCATCAGGTCAGTGGAATCTTGTATACCAAATTTTAGAGGCTATAAGTTAATAGAGCTTGAGATAGGTCTATTTCGATCTCCAAACCATGTATTCATCTACACACATGGAAATAATATATGCATCAAAATCAAATAGTGGAAAACTAGGTTAGGAGAAGAATGATCGCATGATCTAGAACCCCTACTATCCTAATTGATACCTACATTAACCCTCAAACTAGGGTCTCAAATCAAATATAGTTCTCCCATAGGGAATATGTATAGTCAATGCACATGATAGATGCAAGAATGAATTTTGCCTAAGCCCTTCATTTATCAATCATGAAATTATATGTGTGATGCAAAATGTTGAGCTATATTATTAACTAATTTTTATTATGTATAATGTGCCAAAGTAGTAAGTGCTAGATAACAAATGCCTTGTGTATTCCTTTATATAAGAGACTCTTTATTTTGAATTTGAGAGCTTTGTTTTTATTTAGATGACATAGGAAAACTTAGGGATGAAGAAAAAAAATGGTCTAGGACCCATCTAGTAGAAAAAATTGACTGTTAGGGCTCAAATTAACCTTAGATAGGAGCACTAAAAACTAGACACCCTAGGTTTTAGCATTAAAGTTTGATCCTAGTAATCCCATCCTATAGGCTAGGGATTAGGGGGGATGTAAAAATCATATAAAATATGACCTGATTGAGTGGAATGACCATTTTAAAGGTTCAAGATGACTAGGAATAGGTAAAAAGGTGTCTAGGGCACGTAACAAGATTGAGATGACTAAAATAAAAGACCTAGCTAAATGTGAACAAAGCTCATATTCTTCAGTCAGAGTCTCCTATAAAATGATTATTAAAATACATGATATGTGTGGTTTATTGACCAATTTAGGGTGTATACATTTACCCCCTATTAATTTAGTGATATAATGAAATGAAGTACTAGAGTAAAAGAAAAAAAAGAGAATGCATATTTGAACCTACCTATGTGGAAATAAGTGTGCTAAAAAAGAATCCATCTCACTTCCTATATAAGGAAGTGGATGGAGAGTTGAATAGTTCTTAGATAAGGAAGGAATCCTTAAAATGGATGGCCCTTGTACTGAACCTGGAAGTAGAATTTTTATAACATGTGGAAGGAAGACAATGCTTGCCCCTTATTCTAAATTTGACTAGAATGAGAAATGCTTAGAGGTCTAAAACTAGTGTCTACCATTTATCCTACATAAACTCATGTAATTTGGAATGTGTATCATATGATATATCTCCTAAATCCCATGAATGTATTATGATCTGACAATGTTGGCATAAATAGCTAAATGTATGTTGAAAACTAAACCACTCTTGGCCACTCCAATACTGGTGCACTAAGCTTATCTGAAAGCCTCAAGAACTATAGAATTTTGGAACTTAAGAGGTTAATATTTTATGAAATCCAATCTAAAATTATTCCAACCACCTTTAGATGGATTAAGGCATGCAACTACTAAAAATGTCTGGGTAATGTTAAACTTAGAAAGAAAGAAAATAAATGTGTCATGCACATTGCCCCCAATCACTGGTGTCTAAAACATGGATTTTGATCTAAAAGTTATATCAACTACCATATATAAAACTATAAGCAAGATCCATCATTCCATTCATGATTCCCCCTATATATATATTCTATTAAATATGTAAGAAAAGAATGGCATATCTCTGCCATTCCAATTTGTATAATCTTGGATGATGAAGAAAATGAACATATGTGTCATGCCCACAAATCTAGTATATGAGTGATGCATATATATAGTATAGTAATCTATATAAACACATGTTATGTGACCTATAATTTAATTCCCCATGTGCAAAAATGGAGATTAAAACATTGTGCTTTGTACTATGCCTAAAAGCTACTATCTGGTCCTATAATTATGTCATGTTATATGAAGCTTTATGTGTGAGATGTGTAGTAATTTACATGCCCCAAAATATGGTATCTAAGTATAAATATATATGAAATTCACTATGAATCCATATAATCTAAACCATTGTATAATTCAACCAATCTAAGATGAATGTGATAATCTAAATATAGGTGTAAAAACCCATGCTGAGTGACCCATATATTCTAAATCACTACATATTTCAATGAATCTAAGATAAATATAATAATATAACCACTATAGGTGTAATAATCATGGTGTATCCACCTATGGGAGTGGATGGGTATGTTGGTTAAGTGTAGGAATAGGAATAGTAGGAATGATGCCCCCTTTTGGGGATAGCGATGAGATCTTGTGATAGAGGAGTTTGAGCCAAAACTGATGACTAGTGGTATAATGATAGAAGTGAGGTTGGTATAGTTTAAACTAACTGAGAAGTTTTTTTATTTATTAGAATAAGTTTTTTTGAAAGTTGAATGAGTTGTTGATTGATTAGGTTGAATTATTTGATAGTTGAATGAGTCTTTGATTGGTTAGGACCAAATTGTATATCTAGGTAAAAAAATTAATATAAATATGTGTGTAGCATAATATGAATATAATGTAGTAAGATATTTAATCTCATGTGATGTTTAAGGTTTCATTTTTATGATTTTTTAGAACAAAATGGTTTGTAAAATGGAGCTACAGGGTTGAAGTTATAGGAAAAATGGTATTTTGATTTGAATGACAAAAAATTTTGATATAGGAGAATTGGATGGATTCATGATTCATTTTTGATTTGAGAAGGTTAATATTTTGAGCTTTGGAGTAGGAGATATGCTGAGGAGATGATCACCTACCATGACCCATTTTGAGCAGTTAGAAGCCTAGGTGGAGGATGGTGGGGAGGTTACCCTAGTAAGTAACTGAAACGTGGCACTTTTGCCTATTTAAAAGACTATTTTTGATGTTTTTGAGGAGTTTTAAGAAGTGTAGGAAATTTTTAACTAGTTCTAGTGCTCATATCCCTCCTCCAACATTATTGTCTAGGTTGCAGTGTTGTTGTACTGTACTCAACATTATTGTCCTAGAGGGTGGATTTTTTAGGCTAATGTTTAGTTTAGTTGCTATAATTTTGCTTGGCTATTGATTTGGCATGGTTGATTAATATATATGTTGTTTTATAGTGTTTTTCATGGTGAGGTATGGATGAGGGAGTTTTATAGATGCTAGGCTATGGAGACACTACATTTTTTACCTTTATCGATTGATGGGAGAGTTGTGATAGATAGAGCAAGGTTGGGTCATGAGTGTGACTTAAGCCCTATACAATGGGATAGGTATCTAATTACCACCTTATGTGAGTGGTGGAATGTAGATACATGTGATTTTTGGAATCTTACTAAAGAGATTATGATTATTTTGGAGGATGTGTATCATATTCTACACTTTCTAGTTAGTAAAAATTAGATGGCATTACAGGATGACATCGATACATATGTTATTGATCATGCATCCCTATATTTTGATGGTGTTCCATTAGGCATACATAGGAGAGGTAGTGATAGTGATGTATTATTGTTAGTTATTGTGAATTTGAGTGTTATGTGCTTGTGAAATTAGTTGGCTATTTTGTTGGCCTCATTTGTTGTTATCAATGAGAGTGGGTTGTTGATTTCATATAGGATGCATAGGATCATGCATAGTATAGAGGTGTATGGTATTATGTTCTCATGGGGTAGGGCTATGCTTACCCACTTATACAAGGACCTATACATGTTTACTTAGGAGGCATTCAATTATGGTGTGATCATAGTTACTTTATTTCATTGTTGGGCCTATGAGCATATAGTGGTTGTGTAACTGATAGGATTATCAAGGGAGAGGTCGGTACCTCTATAACCATATGCAGAGTGATGGATGAGTACATTGGCTATTAAATTCATAACATAGATTACTATAGCTGAGTTTTATACAATTTGGTGACTCAAGATATCATATGGAGACCCTATATAAGATTCCCTAGGTGGCCCAAGGATAGAGTGTAGTTGTAGTACATGAAGGTCAGCTATTAGTTACATGACCATTAGGTTAGAGTGTATGATTAATTTCAGTATGAGCACATGAATAGATATTTTGGGGTACCACAAGATGTGCCCCCAATAACATAGCTATGGTTGAGGAGTGCATAGGCACCAATGAGGGTGGGAGCTCAGGGGAAGCCTATTGAGGCTGAGCTAGCACCATTACCTTTAGATGCATGAGATACAAATATAGATATTCCTAATGTAGATGATTTTAGATGCATAACAACATATACCACATGGTGGGAAAGGTATCAATGGGATTCATTATATCCTATTGGTGGAGGGAATGCCCTTAAGTATGAGGACCCTACTCTGATCTAGATGATGGGAGGTAAGCATTGATTATATTTGAATTGTTATTCAAGTTTGTGCATGTTTTAGCTTGTTTTGAAAATGTATGTCTAATGTAATGTTTTAATTTTTCATGAAAGTGGATTGGAAGGTGCTTAGAATGAAGCACAAATTGGAGCAAGAGGTAGAGTTGATGGGTTTTGGGAGACCATCATTGAGTATACACTTCAAGAGCTCACATAGTATATTTTTGATGATGTTGTGAAGTAGGGTTTGATAGAGTGAGTGATAGTTATAGTTTACATTTATGCTCATTTGTTTGATAGGGATGTTATAGCTATAACTGCATATGATAAGGTAGTGGGAGAGAAGGATGAGCTGAGAGCTGAGTGAGATAGACATAGGATGCCTCCACTGCATTATGGATTGGTGAGTATGTATAATATGGATGAGTACACTAATTTTTAGAGGTGGTATGTAGAATTACATGAGGAGCATGGTCAGTTATTGGAGAAAGATAGTTGACATAAGAGGCATTCGAGAGCTTAAGGAGGTGCAGGGATATTGAGTGTGAGGCTAGACTATGGGACTAGTAATGGAAGAGAGTGAGATTGAGAGTGAGGGCATGATGCCCATTCATGATTGATCAAATACATATATATCATATCAAGATATGATCAATCATGAATGGGCATCATGCCCTCACTCTCAATCTCACTCTCTCTTCCATTACTAGTCCCATAGTCTAGCCTCACACTCAATATCCCTGCACCTCCTTGAGCTCTCGAATGCCTCTTATGTCAACTATCTTGCTCCAATAACTCACCATGCTCCTCATGTAATTCTACATACCACCTCTAAAAATTAGTGTACTCATCCATATTATACATACTCACCAATCCATAATGAGGTGGAGGCATCCTATGAATACACTAATTTTTAGAGGTGGTATGTAGAATTACATGAGGAGAAAGGTCAGTTATTAGAGTAAGATAGTTGACATAAGAGGCATTCCAGAGCTCAAGGAGGTGCAGGGATATTGAGTGTGAGGATAGACTATGGGACTAGTAATGGAAGAGAGAGTGAGATTGAGAGTGAGGGCATGATGCCCATTCATGATTGATCATATCTTGATATGATATATATGTATATATGTATATATATATATATATATGTATATATGTATGTATATATATATATATATGTATATATATATATATATATATATATATATATATGTATATATATATATATGTATATATATATATATATATACATATATATACATTATTTTCATAGTAATAGGCCTTCCTAGAAGTTCTAGATAATTATCTTGGTATACCAACTCAATCACCTTTAATTTATCATGGAAATCCATGGCCATGATATCTACAATATCACTCTTAATAATTCCATTCAATTATACTTGGGTCTTATTGGCCATGAAAAGCAATGAGGGGAAGGCTTCAAGGCTGACCTACCCATCTTCTCCCATGCATTCTTGGTCAAAATATTGACCTCAGTGATTATTTCCACACGTACCTTACATACAAACCATCCATTAATGGTGGAATTTAGAAGGATTTATTTATCTTATTCCACATTCTATGTATGCCTAACTTCTCAATCCCATTTTATGTGTGGCATAATGACTTCAACTAATGTTTTCCTTGCATGCTCCAATAGCAAGTTTTTCAATAGGGTAAGCATTCCTTACATTTATAATATGTGTAGTATCTCTATTAGCTCTTGTATTTCAGCCTCCTATCTATATTTCTTCTTGTAGGAAGTATTAGCCTACACCTCTAGGTCTCATGCTAGTTGGATCTCTTCTTACAGGTTATGGATAACACTCATATCCCATTCCAATACATATTTCTAACATTTAGGGTCTGGATAAGGTGAATATATGATTTTAGTCCACATGATATGACCAATGCATCTCTATTCCCCATATTCTAGGTGAAATTACGGTATTATCACAACTGGTGGTTGAGTGGTGAATCCTCTATGAGTAGTCTCTTGTAGTTTGATTATCTCTACATTGGTCATTTACACCTTTGGATTCCACTTTTATGCTTTGAAATCTCACTTGATCATTCTTGTGCCCTTGTCTATGCCAGGCCTACCTTGGGTCAAATGTTTGTACAAGTTGAGGAATTTTTTAACCTTATGGGTTCCTCAATAATACCCATATGTTATATGTGTAGGGCAGTCACACTGATAGTGTTCTATCCAAAAACACTTATAACATAGGTAGGGTGGGAACCTCCCACCACCACATCCTCCACCTTTCCCTCTAGTGCCTCATTTCATCTCATAGCCCATTTTCTATTGGCCATAACCTTCATCTCCTTAGTTAGCCTACCCTCTAAATATTGTAGTGGCCTACCTTGTGCCTCTCACTATATTCTCATTCATCTCATAAATCATGCATTAATCATCCATTATATGGGTGTAGGAATCACACAAATAACAATAAGTGGTTATGTTAACTTGGATAGCACATTATAATAATGGTTATCTATAAACATCATATGCCTCTATACAAAATGCATAGCTTAAATAATTGTGTACACATTATTTTGAGGGTATTTATTCTTGTTATGGAATTTTTATTCATAATTTATGCACCATAACCTATTTCAATTTCAGTTTTAACAAGAACAAGAGATATACTTGGTCCTTTCAACATAGGATCTTGGTAGTTTCATTGGCACAAGTCTTGTTTGGGATAAACCTAATGGTTTATAAGCACAAACCTTTATTATAATAAGCTTAGTGTCATTCATGCACTTTGAGGAGTTGAGGGAATGCTTTAGATCAAGTATTCATGTTTTGAATATTAATTCTTATCAAGGGTATCAAATCTTGGGCACATGACTCTCCTTATAATTATGATAATTCATATAATATGTTGATGTCATCATTCAACATAGAGATGCCATTAGGATCATAAACCATAATCTTGAATAAATATTACTTAACATAACTGAAGTAAACTTACAAAATTACATTCAAAATTAGATAACATTATCACAAACACATAAACCAAGTCATACTCAATTTGGAGCAACATTCACTATCAGTAAACAAAGTCTAAATAAATAGAGTACATGATAATTGAAATAGAGTAACACTTTTATTAAGCTATTTAATTAACTAAAGGCTAACAAGTAAGCTTGAGCATATAAAATAGGATACTTAATGGCATCCATGTTATTAGTAATAATATTGAACATCTTTATATAGAACCACTTCTTTAGAGCTTCATTGCATTCCAATCTTATACTTGCCTTACTAGTTTGAGCTTGTTCTTATAACACACAAGAGCATCTCTTTGTCAGGGTGGAGAGTGCACACTAGGTACTAAGCTGGAGCCTTTTTTGATCATTTATCTAGATCCATCACCTTTTTCCATTCAAACTATGGTCTTAACATGTTTCCACTCATAGAAGATGTCCTAAAGATCTAGGTGCCAGTTAACTACCTGCCAACTATCACAATATTTACATTGGTTCCTCCAACTGGCACCAATATACCAACTATCAATCATGATAAGTGAATGCCTCATGTCAAGATGTCTATCAAGTTGGCATGGCTCCATAGTTTAATGAATTAAGGTCCTAAAAAAAAACAAATGCACTACACACTATATCATGATGAGAAATGTGTACTAGTAAAAGATGACTAGATATAATAAACCAAAGATCTTTAAAATGGGTAATAAATGTTTTTAAAGCATGTAAAAGATTTTCACCAGATTAAAACAAGTAAAATCATACTATAACATGTCAGGAAATATGAAAATAATGAAATAGAATGGAAAGCACATGAAAACTAAATGGTATAAAAACAAAACATTTAAGTCAATCAATCATACTAAATCACATTGGGAAGCATAAAAGAGAAAATAAGATTGGAGAAATGGACTTAAATTGATCACATTTATTCAAGTTGGGAAGTATGAAAAATTTACAAAAAAATTGTAAGCATACATGCAATCACAAAATAAGAAGATAAAAGTGAAAGATTAATGAAGTAAACATAAAACATACTATATTAAGATGGGAAGCACGTTAATGCCATGTAACTCATAAGTAATCATTATTTATCTCAAATTTGACACATGTAATTTCATTGTGACTCGGGTATTGGAAATTTTTGTGAGGAAGGCCAGGTCTTATCCATGGTCTTACACTATAACTCATAAGGGGGACACCAAGGAGGTAGAAAAAATTGGGGTAATGATGTTAAAATATGGTTGTAATGTGGTAATTTGTGAGGAAGGCCTAGTCTTACCCATGGTCTTATAATGCAACTCACAAATAAGATCCCTAGGGGGAGTGATCAGTTAATAAAGTAATATTTCTCCAAGGGAAATATTATTAATGTTGTAAAGGAAAGAGGTAATGTAAAAATCACAATGTAGGCATCTATGAAAAGACCTTAAGAAACATGAGACACATTGAGGCTATAGAAAAGACACTAAATGGCTAGTGATCATCAATATACAAAGGGTACCCATTCATAATAATAACAAAGTTGTATATACAAATAAGTGAGGTATAAATATTGACTCATGCTAGTTATATTAAAAATAAAATTAAAATGGACCTAATTTCTCACATTGTGTTCCCCATTCCTCAGGACCTCTTATAGAGCCATGGATGTACTATGAAGCTTGGGTACTTTTGTGAGAAAGTAGGTAGAACTAAAAGATTTTTTATTCTCTTTTTCCAATCTACAAGCCTATCACACCCTAATGGATGTCAACTCTATCATGAGGCCAATTGTAGAGTTTGAGATTCAATTATAAGTAAGGAGATGTGCTTTGAATCATGTATTTTAGTGTGATTTGACTTTTAAAATTTGTATGTTTCCTTTTATATCATTTTCTTTTATTAAATGATTTGGATTTTAAATTTTTATAACTTTTAATATTACTCCTCCATATGCATTTTGAATAACTAACATGAGAGATAAAAATTGATACACACAAATGAGATTTTGACTTTGGCTAAAGGAAGCTAAGTATGTAAAGACAAGACTGACTAAACACTTAGGATTACCTATGAGCCAATATGTTATCTCAAATTTCAACCATGTGTATGATTAGTGTACAAAAGGAAATACAGGGATAAAGGGAGATCTAAAGTAGATCAATAAGATAGAGAATTTAAATTAGATGACTTATTTTCTAACTAATCACATGGTAAATAAGTATTACTAAAGGGAGTAGGTTTTGTATAACCAAGTCACAATAATTATCTATGTTGGATGAGATAAGGTAGTAAATAATCATGATAAAAGACAAAGGCATATATAAAAAAGAAATGAATTCCTGAACATGAGTTCATAAAAATAATCCATAAGAGTGAAAATGAAAGAAATGAAACCATAAATAACACATAATGCAAAATACAGATAACCATGTAAGATAGACAAGTGAAGAAAAAAGTGACATAGAATCAAGTGAGAGAATAGAGAAAAGTGAATCAAAATTCCAATCCAAAAATCATAATGAAGATGAAAGTGAAGGAAGACCATTTTGTGTTCAAAAATAATGATAAATTCATCCACATATATCATCCATTACATCTGATATGTATCTATGAATTTGGATTGTAACTACAATGGGAGCCTCATCAATCCTCAGGGAAAGCAATGAAAATAACTCTCATCAAATTTCCTCTACATAAAATGTAAGTATAGTTGATGGATAATGATTGGTCTTATGGGTACCACACTAGTTCCAAAGGCAATATACCTCTCCATATTTGGGAATATTCTTTAATAACAAATTGGGAGGAGGTATATTCTTGTATTTAGTCTAAGGAAGGGTAGGGAACAAGGTGTCAATATATTTTTGAACCTTTCAATAATGGGTAGAGGAATGATTATTTATGCCATGGAAGCAAAAAATACACTTTTTATTAGACTTTTTGGGTCGACTAATGGAAGGACTAGAAGCAAGAGCTAGGGAAGGATGGTATAACTATTAGTCTTTAGTCTAGTGACTAATAGCTCTATGGATGTCATAATAGGGGTGATTATTCCATTAGGAGAGCAAGGGATCAAGTTATGATAAAGGAATTAGGTCATCACCATGTGGAGGTGGGGATGGTAGAGATATTGGGTTAGGATTGGCTAAAAGAGAGACAACATCAGATGTAGCATGAGTCTTAGCTAAGGGTAGAGTGTAAGTAGGATCCATACTAGGCTCAAAAAAGGGAGGAGAAAGACACATATAAGGATTAAGGGTAGTAGCAATAATCTATTAAGGAAGTAGGCTATAGGGATCCTAATATCTAGAAAAATGATAGGGAGTAGTCATAGCATGATCCATAAGCATGTTCTTAAGAGGATTTATGGAGAGTAGAGGTGTGCCATATAAATTCTCCATATATACCCTATGATGAAGTGGAATAATATTATAATTAGGAACTATATAAGATAGAATATGATAAGAAGAACAAAAAGACTAAAGTAAAGAAGAATGATAATGAAAGATCTTAGCATCTATACCCTGAATGACCTCTTAGAAATGGGTCATATAAATTATAACCATTTTCATAATCAAGTGTATGAAGATAAATGGTGCAAGTAGGGATGACCTTCTCATCAAAAGTGGTATGATGAATAAAATGTTGAGTCTTGGTTAAGACTATGGATATATCATTGATATGTGGCTGACGAGAATGCAACTTCAAGGATGGTGGAAGTAGGAAAATGAGATGAGGAGAGAGATATAAATTTTTGATCTTGAGGTTGATCTCATTTGGTTTATCATCATCAAAGTCTAAGAGGTTAGGTGGTATGTTCTCGATGAGGTTGGGGTGACCATGATTACTTCAAGTAGAGTTGATAGGAAAATTGAAATATTGATATTCTTGGAATGGAACACTTTGTAAGGGTTTAAGGGTTAGAATTTTGAATACACCATAGTCTTGGTGTGGGTAAAATTGACACATTGTTAAGAAGAATAGGTGACATCCCTCAGGTGATGAGTCTAACACCTACCAAGTGAGATATTGTAGGAAAGGGGGAAATTGAATATAGTAACCTTCATTCAAACTATGATAGGTGGGATGGTAATATGGAGACACATGCAACCTAAAGGAGTCATTTTCCTTTGATCATAACCTTAACATGTGTTGTGTGTGTATTTAATATTTCACTTAGAACATCCAAGAATTTTAATGAATTTGAGGGAAGTGACACAAGTACTTAAACCCTAAAAAATAAAATGATGCCTTAATTAGATATCACTAATTTAAATGCTTATAAAGAGTTAAGGATCATTCACATGAATCAAAATCTCATATGGGATCATGCAAGCAATAAAAACATTGAGGAAAGAGAAGTGTCCATTGTTTCATCAACATGTATAAACGTCTCTTGATCTAGATAAGGTAGATTTATGTCCTTCAAGGGGAGGATGAGGTATGTTAATTTCAAATAATAATTTCATTAGATATTTGTGATGACATAAATAGTTTCATATGAGTTTAAAGAATAATATTTGAGATGGGAGATTATTAAGTTTTGCAATAGGGTCCCATTCATCATAACCTATAGGTGGACTACTATATAGAGGTGCATAATGTTAGAGGAGCTCCTAAGAAGGAGAAGTATAAGTATGTTTAAAGTTGTGTTGGTAAGATGTGGTCATTTTAGTTTTGAGATAAATAGATTGATTGTCTTTAGATGATCGGGTAGTTGATTTAGGTTTGTTTAGTGATTGATTTGAAGTATTATTAGAATATTTAAGAGAGTTTTTTATGGGTAAATAGGTTGAGTAAATTTCATAAATAGTGTGAGAAGTGTTATCTACTTGAGGTGTTATAATTGGTTCTTGAAAATATATAAGGTCCTCTTGCCCCAAAATTGTTAGGTGAAATGGGGAAGAATCTTGAATAAAATGGAAAGTTTGCTATGGTTGGTGCATGTGTGTAGGATGAGGATCAATGAAATAAACTACCCTATTCATACTAATCATATTTACCAAATTTTTTTTGAGTTATTGGTATATAAGACTTTCAATGTTGTTGGTGGAAGGAGTAGGATTGTCATTATTATCTTGATTATTTGGAAGAGGGTATTTGTAAATGTCTACAAAAACATTATGCTAATTCAAAGATTGGGATTTATTTTGTATTTGATGAGATTTTCAGGTGATATCATAATATTGCTGGCATTTATGAATGAGTAAATAGTGATCAAAATTTGGACTAAGGAGGAAATTCATAGCTAGGTTACATAATTGCCTACAAGTCTCATGTGAGTGACCCTAGGTAGCATGACACCAAAAAAATCTATTTGGATTATACCATGATTTCATAGGGTGAGTGGTCTCAAGATATTGGTGAAGAGGCATTTGTAGATGATTTTGGACTTATGTTAAGGATAAATTCTTGTGAACATTAATGTAGTTAATTTGAGAAAATTGAGGATCAGGGGTGTTAGTTAAAAGGGAAGCTTACTTTGTAACAAGGTTAGGAGCAATGGCTTAAATATTATGAATGGTATCATAGGAGTCAGTGACACCATCATTGGTATAATGTCAATGTTTATTTTTGATGAGCATGTGATTTCCTATAGGAGGTTGAGATGGCTCAAATTGATGCATGAGAGAATCTTGGTGCTTAGTTTAGTTAATGTCCTCTTCCAAAGTTCATGGAGATATAGGACCCTAACTCAATATTGAAAATTGGGATGAAGATTATTTTTATATAGATGAAATATTTTATCATCTACCATGTTATGATCATAATTATTGGATAAGATCTTCCATCATTTGATGAAATATTGTGTGGTTTTAATTTCAAGTTGCTTGCAATTGATAAAATGAGCAAATTTATTCTTAGGGAGGTCACTAGTTTGAAACTCTTGTACTCGAGAGTTAACTAGAACTTCCAAGATAGTGATATAATGGGACTTGAGTTTATTATACCAATCTAAATCATCTGTAAATAGGGTTTTCACTAACATCTTGGCAATATTAAAAATTTTAACTTGACCCAATCTTTGTAGAGATTACCAAATGTTTTAAAATATAGGGTATGATAAATTGACCCATTTTAAATAATGGTATGTGTGATACTTCATATATTAATGTTGGAAATTTGAGGTGTAAGAGGCTCATTTTGAAGACGTTTAGTAATTTTTTTAACAAGGGGTGGTTGGGGATGGGAATTCCTAAGGGGAGGTGGGGGAATTTTGATTTTACATTCCCCATAGAACCTAATCAAGTTTATTTTGGAGTTGAATAAGGTGATTTTGCATTTGCATTATTTGATTGGCATAATTAGATTGAAAATCATTCATTTGATTAAGAGTTTTCAATAAGAGTTGATAGGTTTGAGTGGTGTGTTGACTAGTTTGTATGACATTCAAAACATTATCCTTAGTATTAGTGTCTTGGGTACCACTATGAGTAGTTACATGTATGGCACTAGTGGCTTGAGAGGCATTGGTAGAAATGAGGCACTAGAATAATGATTAACATGTGTAGACAAAGATGCACTAATATAAGGATTATAAGGAAAAGAAGTGCTAGTAGCATGATTACCATTGGTATAAAATGTTACACTAATGGAGTCATTGAGAAGGAGGGGTCTTGTAAAATACCCACTAGATGTTGAACCTATCATGTTAGTATATCTACTTGAGATGGCTATGGAAGAAAACAAGGAGGAAGAGGTCATACTATGAGAAGGAGTCAAAATATAAGAGAGAGGTTGAGAATTAAATAAAGTATCTCTCCCAAATTCATGAGTGAATGTGGGAGAAGGTGATTTAGGTTCTTTTATTTGACCACTTATCATGAAGTTATATATAGTATAAGGGTATTTTTACCTATGTTTAAGAAATTCATTAATGAAGAAATTAATTTTAGGAGTGTACTATAATTCCAATTGATATTATAAGGAGAAAAGAGGGTTACAAATTGAAGATGATTGAGGAGAATTCCTAAAATTAGTAGTGAAAGTGACCACATACACATTACTTTCATCTAAAGTAGAATCCACAAGAGATTGATGGGGAAACCTATTAGGATTGTTAAACTCATTATATCTACTGAGTTCAAATTTATGTTGTCTTCAAATAATAATATCATGATGAAATAAGGGGGATAAAAAGGAGTGATGCAAAAATAAATTTAAAAAATAGGTTATAAAGTCAAATTGGTCAACTATGTTTTGTAACCTAGGAAACTGAACAAAAAGATAAAGATACATGATCATGTAGGTCAATTATGTATTACAGGTAGGAAGGATAAAATAGGATGATAAGGAGACATAGTTGTGTAGGTTGACTATGTACTTATGAATAGAGAACTAAATCAAGAGATAAGAATACATAGTCATGTAGGTCCATTGTGTATTTTAGTCAAAAAGGTTTATTAGTCTATAATATACTATATTGATTAAGACAATAATGTTCTAAAATAGAAAAAAAATGAAATACAATTTGAAGCAATAATGAAAGTAAGCACATAAATAACTAGATTAATGTAACCAATCTAATTGGAACACACATCGCAAACCTTGCACCAACATTCAGCAATGAAAGTTTTATAATATAACACATAATGATCAAGGAGAAAGAAACAACTAAAAATTAAATGCTAACTAGTCGGTAATATTAAGAGTTATAAGTTATTATAAATTATAATTTTAGTGTGATAGGAAATTTGGTTAAAATAAGGAACTAGAAATCAATATAAGGATGGTTTTAAGACATTTAGGCTAAAAGGGATGTGTATTGGTGATGGTATTGGATTGTTATTGGGTCATACCCCCTCAATTCATAATCCTATAGTGATAAGGGTGTTATTTTATTTTACAATATATACCATCAACCACGTATTTATACATGGCTATAAAACCAAGTTGGTTTCCCCATTGGTGATGAAATCCAGATAGGTAGGACTTGGGAGGACAAATGTTTAATTTTTTTGTAATTTAAAGTGATTTGGTAGGGTGTGAAAAATAGAAAAACATTGTAACTAAAATGCTAATTTTAAAAAATGAACTATTTAATCTATCTAAATTAATCTAATAATGAAAACAACTAAAAAGTAAAGGTGAATTAATTACCATCAAATATATGTTAATTCCTTGATTGATAATAGTACAAAGTTAGTTTAGATGACATTATATACAAATAATATAGAACAGAGTCGACTAGGTTGCTACTATTTTTTAGAAGAAATATATTTAAGAACAAATTTAAAAAGGTCAACTATGTTTCTTAGATAGAAGATAAAGTTATAGAACTACATCAACCAGGTTGACCTAGTTGGTTGTAGGTTTATAGTTTTGTAGACTATAAACTCTTGAAAAATAGAACTAAAAGGATAGAGAGAGAAAAGAAAGGAACCTTGGTGGGCTTTAATAATTTTTATCTTGAAAATTTTATGATGATATGTTCAAATTATACTTTCAAAATTCTACCAATTAGGTCAATTGGTTCAACCAAGTTTATAATACCCTATGATGAAGAAGAGATAACAAATAGAGTTGACCTATTCAACTATGTTTGTTAACCTATATGTTGATAGAAGAAGATAGTAGATAGAGTCAACCTATTCAACTATGTATTATAATATAGAACTAAATAATGGTGTTGTGTTTAGCTTCTTGATCTATTAACCTATAATTGATGAAGACCTGCATAGACAGAATAAAATCATTTTGAGGTGATTGTGTGTTAAACCTATGTACAAAAAGATATAACTAAATTGACTATTTCAATACATAAAAATATAAATGATGACAAAAGTGATCACATGAAATAAAAATTTCAAGGATTAGATTCACGTCAAGTTCATTTGAATGTATACAAAAATAAATGCAACTGATTTATAAATCAATCCTAGCTTAGAGAAGATAAATCTTAATTACACTTACTATTATTAATAAATTATATATTTGGGGTCATGAATAAGATGTATCTATTAGGCCTAAACAAGGGAAATATTACTAAAATAATATCACTAGGGAGAGTTACAAAGCCTCCAGTCAAGAAAAACTATGCAATAGCCGTAACTAGGTCCTATGTTTTCATATTCACAAAAGTAAATGACAAGTAGATTAAATTCTAATATAGTCCTCACTAAATATTGTGGAAAAAATTGGGTGAAATAAACATGAAAATTAAATTTTCATAGAGGATATATACTCACATCAATCTATATAGAATCCTAACGCATGGGAGAGAAGTAAAAATGCAAAAATGTATCTACTGTTATAAAGGAAGAACAAATCTATGAGTACTTACATTTGAAGATGAAACCACCAATAATCAATCTCTCCATTGGACAAGGTGATTAACAAGAGATTTTTTTGGTGTGTAATGATAAAAATAACAATTCATCTCTAGGATACATAATGTATTTATGCATCTAAAAGACTTTTCCACAAGACAAGATCCATATCTACAAAGAAAGTATGAAACCTTAAGCTATCCTCATCAAATATAATGGTGGATAAATAGATGCACAATATATATCTATTATTATTATTATTATCTTAATTAATAAATGACAAAATGAATGTGTATATATAGTTTAATTTAACCCTAAACCTTTATAAAAATTTAACCGACTGGGTTAGCCCAATCAACTCAATATTATTATTGACAAAAATAAATTAGGTCTTATTCTAGGTTGCCTAGGGGCCAACCTAGACCCTAAATAACTTTTTTTAATTAGAGTAAAGGGTTGATGGGGATAAAATTATATCGTAAAGCATCAAAAAGGTGTTTAGGCTATGGAATGGCTAATGAAGGTGAAAAATGATTATAGGAGGGTGAAAAAGAGGAGGCAAAGCTTAGGAAAATGTTTTTAGATGTTTGTTTAGATAAAAAGTGGTAACATATGGATAATAAGCTAATGAAGAACTAATGGTCTACCCATGCCTTTCTTGGGGTGCCCCTTAAGGTGTGCACTTAGAGAGATTGAGACTCAATGAGTTTCTATAAGAGATACAACATTAAAAATTGATAAATTTTGAAAATATTATGTGTATACACATTTCATGTTGATTGGATATTTAAATATGACATCCCTTTTGATTGTGTAACATTTTAACATGACCCTTATATGATGTCTCCTTAGACCATTCCTTTTCATTAAATTGAGTGCTCTTATATGTGTACTTGATTATTTTTTGAGATTTTACTATTAATATTTAGACATTGGCATGATCTATATCATGTATCTTAAGAATTGATGTGATAACATACTATGATCTTAATTGATATATCTGCTTCAGCATGTTATCCTTATATTATACATGATTCATATATAGAGTATACAACTACATTATCCTTTTAAGGTAATTTACCTACCATATTCTATTTTACTCACCTCAAAATGTGGGGAATATAAATATGGGTATGTCATAGAAGCATGAACTCCACATTTTCATATTTCATTGATTTTAGTTGGGTCATATCACAAAGGCATGACCTCCAACCTTATACACATTATTAGTATTTTTATATTTTATTTAGGGCATGTCATTAAAACATGAACTTAAAACTTACAAACTTACTTAGTATCACTATAATTTAGTGGGGGCATGTCATAAAAATATGATCACACTTGCACATACTCTAGTTTAGTTTCATGATTTAGATATACACTTGGGTTAGAATCCTATACAATACACTAAATTTACATAGATTTTAAATATTTATTTTAGATTTATGACACATAAAATCTAGATTATACATATTATAAGTTCATATTCCATTCTATTACACCAAAAGTTTCAAAATTTACTAATTATAATATTCACTAGACAGCACCAACTACACTAGGATGTATTATTCCCAAGCCTTTTTTGTTCCAATAATTGGTTCACTTTATAGGTTGAAGTTATTTAATTATTCAAACTCACTATATTTATATATTTTATGGATTAAATCATCTAATCTCACCATATTTATGGGATGATTTGATTAAATCACTCACCCTCAATAGATTATATATATTCACACTTGAGTTATGCAGTTGAGATATAATGATCTTAATGTTCATGTCAAAACTCATCCTTGAAAATTTTGAGGGAATATCCATATTTAAATATCTAAGTTTCATGTTTGAACTTATCCTATCCCCAATGCTTCATAATGTATATCTTTACCAAGTAAAAAAATTAATAGGCAACATGGTTGCATTAACACATATGTGTACTCCTTTTCTCTCTTTATTTTCAAGCATTTAAATTATTTAAAAATTTATATTATATTCATTTATTTTTACTATAACATGATCTTGTTTGTAGGTCATACACCATCAAAGGACTCAAAATGTGCTCCATCAAAGACAAGGTATGTTATACACACCCAAGTATGCATTTATATACTTTAACCTAATAATTTAATGCTTACACATTAATATATTAAAGGGTGGAAAATGTAAATACTAAAACTAAATATTTATATCATCTCTATCTTGTACATTTGACAAATATCAATTAGGCTCTACCCTTTAGTTCTAGACCTCCTTGCTATCAAAAATATCACATTCACCATCTCAATATGCCTTAATTTCTATCTCTTAGTATAATATCTATCATTATGATGGTCCAAGTCTCATATAATATACAAAACTATAAAAACTTGATAGACAAATTCACAATCAATTTTAGATCTATGCCTATTTTATAGTCTTCTAGACAATACTGGCCACAAAGGGACAATAGCACTGACGGTATTGTCTAGATCCTTAACTAGTGTCTAGTTTCCAAAAGTCATCCAAATTATAAATGTTTCAAAACCTATTGGTAAAACTATTTGTATTATCTAACCTTATCTTGACAAAGTTTCAAAAAGTGTGGTATAAATACAATTATAAGCCTTATCATTACTCATATATCAAATGTCAGTAGAATACCTACTAAATATAAATAAATCAACTACACAACCATGTTATTCTACCATATTTTTCCATATTGTCATATCAAACATAGGATCAATCATACTACAGGTTTGAATCATTCAAAGAGTATCCCATGAGTCATATTTTTCAAGTTATAAGTTAGATAATTGCATGCATTATCATATATTATTTTTCATCCTTATGCACACATTTTATCAAACACATGGGATAAATACATGAGTATGAATTCATCCTTAGAATAATATATATGTATGTAGAAGATATTGATAAAGGAGTATTTGGGGTCATCTTGACACTAAAATCCCACTAACCCATTTTTATCAAATTCATTATAAGGATGAATAAGGGTGAAGAGATAGGGTTTAATAAATTGGGGAAGAGTGAAAAATGATATCCCATATCTAAATACATCAATAGAAATTAAAAAATTATAACAACATATATTGTCACATATAAATCTAAACATTATTTTGTATTAGACACTTGCTTCATATTTAGACACTAGCATTGTCAGTAATGTCCAAATTTGATCATAGTGTCAATGGATATAGAAGTACAATTTTCATAATCTAAAAATTGATCTGTAATATTGATCATGCATACTTTACACATGTTTCTAGTCTAAATCTACCTATGCACAATAAACTAGCTATCATTTTTATTTGATATTATAATAAATTAAATAATAGATGATATTATAATAAATTGGTCATGAAGAGCAAGGAAGGTTACGTATCAAATGATCTTCAGTAATTTAAATTTTTTCTCAAGTGGGAAAACTAGAATGGTCATGTAGATACTACCTAGGTAA
The DNA here is from genome assembly GCA_037957365.1 of Torreya grandis. Lineage (NCBI taxonomy): Eukaryota > Viridiplantae > Streptophyta > Pinopsida > Cupressales > Taxaceae > Torreya > Torreya grandis. Next base: position 486,841 of record JARHVA010006826.1, read on the forward strand.
CAAAAGGGAAGTTTTTGGGTGATAATGCTCTCTCCAAAGTTAGTGTGGCCCCATATGACACTAGTCATAGGATTGGTATGGTAGACAAAAGACTAAAGAGTCAGATTCCACCCAGAGGTAGGTAGACAATATCAAATCTACTTAGGAAAATAATGACCCACATTACCCAAAATTATCTTAGGTGAACAAAGTGAAATATAAAATTTTGGTGGCCATGACCTTTTGAATTTTCAAATTTTTTTGGAAGTGGAGAACAATGAGTTTTTCATTCCTATTCTTCACTCCATGGTGGAACAGGATGACATGGAACTATTGTGGCATTAGTTTACACCCATGTAGGGAGTTATTTAATCTCTCTCTAACTAAGACTCAAAATGGGAATAATATTAGGTTTTTGGTATCTTATAATGGCTTTGAACCTTTAGAGAAGGATGACTTCTTCTTGATGAATCACCTAGATCAATGAATTTGTTTGGAAAAGTGTTAGGAAGGGGAATAGGTTTACTAAGAAATATAAAAGGGTGATACACCAAATTTAAATGAGACACTCACATAATCTTAAAACCAATACTAGATCATCATAAGATAATGTTTGCTCAAACAATCTCACTAATAAACTAATTGCATAAGTATTTCATGAACTAGTCTCACCAAGCAATTAAAGAATCAAAGAGGAATTATAAAACTTATACCAAGCATCCATTGATGGAAAAAGAACATAAGTATAAACATAAAAATAGATTGAAATCACCTTAAAATAGGTAATGAAGAAGGACAATGGCCATGGAATAATATTCTTCCTAAATTCATCATGCACAAGCTTACTAAACACTAGTTAAAGGCAAGAGATAGGTGAAATATCATCTTATTACATAAAGAGGTAGTTTTTACAAATTTTAATAGGTCTTGCCTTGTCAAATGAGATTCTCTTACTCTTAAAAAATTATAGAGTCCTTATGAGAGTCCAAAATTAGATAGAGAGTATCTAAAATCTGAGAGAGTGTTACCATGAGGGAGAAAATAGGAGATATAGAGAGGAGGGGAAGAAAGAGGAGGGGAACATAATTAGAAAATAATAAATGAGCTTCAACCACCCTTTAATGAATCCTTAACCATATTTTTATCAAATCAAGAATAGTCCTCCATCAATAAATTAAAATTTATTTGTCCCAATAGCCTTTGAACCTTCTCATTGGCTAATAAATACACTAGAAGACAAGAAGTTTTTTTAAAGGTGATGAGTCATGATCCATTAGGAAGACAGATCCTTAAGACTAGAAATAATTGAATGTTCCACCTACAATCTTCAACCACCAAATCTTTCCCTTAAAACTCTATGCCATATTCTACTTGACTTAATTATAAGGACAAAATCCTCATATCTAATAACCTAAAAGAGCCATGACTATGTCTATTTTAAATGGTTGTAGGTACATGCTTTGTCAATGATATGATTATGTCAAAAGACAAGACACTCTTCATATGTCATTTATATCTTCCCCTATTCCAAACCTAATCATAGGTTTACTATGGATGAAACCAATCCCATTTATTGGTTCTCATATAGTCATGACCTCAATGAATAACCAATAGGCCACATAGCTTCATTCTTTATCTTTATTAGGTCTAAATAGAACTGTTCTACCTTTGAGCATCATGGAAGCCAAGAGGTCATTATACACGTAGATCCCCTCATAAGAACAATTAATATAGTCATGAAATGACATTATAACCTTAGATAATATGTCCTATAGGTTTTAAATCTCCAAACCAAAGGTCAAAACTGAGCTCTAATGGCACCCTTTGAACCTAAAATATCTACTCTAAATTGTTGAATTATATCTAGATCTTGATTCTATGTATTTAACTACCTTAGTACATAGAATCCTTTGATATAATGTGTCTCTATGTGGCATCCTCACCATATTTTTTACCATATTTTAAAATATGACTACTATTTCTTTTGACACATGTCACGATCTTGCACCTCCTAGAACTTGATTGAATTCTCTTTATCGATATTTGATTCAGGGTTCCTAAATTATGACACATGGTAACCTCATGTGCTTATATGGATCTTGTTGTTATATCTCCATCTGAATTACATTATAATGCCATGTGGAAATCTTGAATGCAATCTAGGATCATTAAATTTTGACTTAACATGCACCATCAATCTTTTCTACAAGGTTAAATGCATGTCATCCATCTTGATCAGACATGCACCATTGATCCTTTGATTCACCATGATCATGACACTTGTCATTCCCATTCCAAATCTTAAGATCCTATGTATTTTTGACCTTAATATTTTCATTTATCTTGATTTGCATGATTTAACTCATGCCATTTATCTTTATGGTCCCACTAACTTGAGCTATTATCTATATGCCATTAATCTATGATCTGATCGAGCATGATTTTGACACTTGGTAGTAGTGTGTTCAATCTTAGGATACTTTGAAGATTTTGAATTCAAATAGCTATGGATTTTATTTGACATCCCCAAACATGTTTCTTACTACTAGACCATCTTTAAAAGCTTGTATCTAATCATTATTACATGACATGCCATGATGGTTTGGTTCTTTTAGGCTGGTGCATGTCATCCTTCTCTTTTCAAATATGTGATGAACTAATGAAACTTTGAGATAGCTTACTTCATGCCCCATAGATTTCATGAACACCATGGAAACCCATTGGATTCTTTCACTTGTAATTCTATACCTAATTCCAAGCCATCTTCCCAAAAATCATCAAATTACACTTTAAGACTTGCTTAAAGTGTTTAAAAATATTTCAAGTGACATGTGATTTTCTTCTTCCCGCATTTGGTCATCCATTCAATAGGAATTCTGTTCAAATTTTCTTGCCTTAACCAAGACCTCTAGAATATTGATCCATGTAGGTAGAGTTTTATATGTAGGCCAAAAATTGGCCAACATTTTTGGTGACATCCTATAACTACATGCCTACTATGCAAGAGACTAGTAGCCTTATCCTATCTATTGGGCATAGAGTCTCAAGTCTTTTTTATTATTTGGTCATGAAAATGATACAAGTTTTTCCCTTTCTAAGACCTTCTCTTGAACCAAAAGGATAACAAGAACAAAACAAACACTATGCCCAATGTACTTATGGAAGGGAACACATTACTTGAAAAGAAATTTGCATAAGGCACTTAGAGGAAAATGTAAATCCTACTCTAATATGTAAAAGTATACCACTTACAAGTACTTTCCATGTAGATCAAATTGGAAGCATTCAACATCATTCACTTATAATAGATCAAGATGAAAAATACCTCATTTTGGAGGTACCAAAATTGGTGAACTAGGATTCTTAATTACTAACCATTTTGGCATGTTATCTAATAGATTAAGTTGTGGAAACATGTCTCCAATGTAGACATACTAGTCCCAATGTTCAAATATTTCTTCATGTTGGACTATAGGAGCAATTACAATCTTTTTTACCATGGTTCATCAAAGTGGCATATTTTTCTCTTAATAGCCTCTTGAGGAGTCTCCAATTGTTCATCCACCACTCTTATCTTATTGATTGAGTCACCAAGATTATTTGAATACCTTAGTAAGCTCATAATTACCTAGAAATAAGATATATATTACTTACAATATTTTTTAAAAGTCTTCATATTTGTCTTTCTAACCCATTCATGCACATTAGAGCATCATTAAGGACATCTAGTTGTAATTATACTGCATTAATTTCCTCATCCTCACCAAGATCCAAGCTATGGTAACTAGATTGGTCATCTTCCTTTGTATATAAGGGAGGCTCATCATTGTAGTCAAGGTTTAACTCATCATGATCTTTATGTTCTTCATTGGTATGCTTCTCAAACTATATCACTTGAGCACTTGATATGTCTCCTTCATCAACCTTACTCAAGATTTCATCTTGTTCTTCAACTGCAAATGAGGGTTAATTTGACCAACCAAGGTCCAAAAAGACACATTTTTATTTCTCAAGGCTTGATTTTTGTTCTTTTAGCTCCAACATATCAGGGATATCTTCATTTGACACCTCATCCTAAAGTGAACCAACCTCTGATTCTTGGTTCTGATCCTATTTTCCATCTAAGTGGAATAGATAAGCAGTAGTCTATTCAAGGTCTCCCCTATGTTTGGATTAAGGATTGTTACCTTGTGGCTCAAGTTCATTAGTGTCAAAGCCATGTCAAGAAGGTTGGTCCAAAACTAATTTTTCTTCCTCTGAGTGAAGTGGGCCTCCTATCATGATATATTCATAATATAAAATTAAAGTATCTTCTTCAATCTCACCTATGACTATAAGCTCCTCTTCTATCTTCTTTAAAATAGGTTATTTCTTCAAGAGGGAGATGGTGGGAGGGTGAAAATTTTTACCTTACATGTAGCTTAAGAGAGTTTCCTTCCAACTAGGGAATTTGAAGGATATTTTTGGTGGATCTTAAGGGGGGATAAAGCATCATGGAACTCTTGTAGGGTAAGCTTATTGAGCTGAGTTAACAGCTCTTTTTCTTTAATTTGTTCATAAACTACCTCAACTAGCATTTTTTCTTTCTTTATGCCTCTCAAAATTGGTTTCCATGAGGGGAATGTGTAATATGTACCCACCTTTTCCTCTTCCTAAATGGGTATAAGAGAGGGTGGTTTCATAAGAGAGGGTATGACATAATCAAGGTCATTGGCAAAAGAGAAGATCCATGATGGGATGGCCTCATGTTCTTTAGCTGAAAGGTCTTTAATGATTTATTTGACTTTTGATAGAGATGAGGTTTGACAAGATGGACTAAGGGGATGGGTTTGAGTATAAATAGGAGTAAGAGAGGGTGTTTTAGGTCTAAGGTTGTTTTCTCTCTTTCTTAAGAACAACTGATAGTCATTTTCTTTCTTAGCTTGTTCTTGCCTAACTAAGCACTCTTCCTGAAACCTTAACTCTTACTCCTAAACAAAAACTTGGGATTCAAGAATTTATTTCTTATTATAACACTCTTCCACCCTATTAATCTATCTTAATTCCCTTTTAAGGTCCATTTTTATCTCCCTAAGAATTTTTTTTGGTTGACTAGAGAGAGACAAACTTTGACAACATTGACACATTAAATCTTGAGAGCTAGCCATAAACATTTCTAATCTGATATGAAGGATAAGGGAGAAAATAACATGCATTTTGATCAAATGAGTGATGATACATACCAAAAAATGATGAATAGGCACTTGAGCTGAATATACTAGCTAATAAATATTTGGATTCACCATTGATGCTTACACACATGCCTCCAAAGGTTGATTGGATGAAGAGAAAACCAAAACTCTTCACTCAATGAATAGTTTTGTCCCATCAAGCATGTAAAAAACTACTGTGGTATTAGTTGGCACCCATGGAGGGGATTTTTTAGGCTCTCTTTAATTAAGCCACAAAATGGGAATAACCCTAGGTTGTGGGTATCCTATAGCGGGGTTGAACCTCTAGAGAAGGTTGGCTTCCTTTTGATGGATCACCTAGATTAATGAATTTGCTTGGAAAAGGGTTAGGAAGGGAAAATAGGGTTACTAAGAACACTAAAAAGGTGATACATCAAATTTAAATGTGACACTCATATAAGCTTGAAACCAACACTAGATTAACATAAGATAATGTTTTCTCACACAATATCATAAACTAACTAATTGCATAAGTATTCCATGAAATAGGCTCACCAAACAATCAAAGAAGCAAAGACAAATTCTAATACTCACACCAAGCATCAATTGATGGAAAAAGAACATATTTTTAGAATTGAAAATAGATTGAAACCATCTTAAAATAGTTAAGTAAGAAGGACAATGTACATGAAATAATCTCCTTCACAAATCCATCATGCACATGCTTACTAAACACTAGTTAAAGTCAAGAGATAGGTAAAATATCATCTTATGAAATCAAGAGGTAGTTATTATAAATTTTGACAAGGTCTTGCCTTGTCAAATGAGAGTCTTTTACTCTTTAAAAATTTGAGAGTTATTGTGAGAGTCCAAAATTTGAGAGAGAGTATCTAAAATCTAACAGAGTGTTATCATTAGGTTATTGTGAGAGTCCAAAATTTGAGAGAGAGTATCTAAAATCTAACAGAGTGTTATCATTAGGGAGAAAATAAGAGATATAGAGAGAAGGGGAAGGAGGAGGGGCACATAATTAGAAAACAATAAATGATCTATGACCACCCTTCGATGAATTCTCAACCATATTTTTATCAAATCAATAATATTCCTCCATCAGTAAATTAACCTTTATTTGTCCCAATAGCCTTTGAACCTTTTGATTGGTTGAGAAGTACACTAGAATACAAGAATCTATTTTGAAGATGATGAGTCATGATCCATTAGGATTAAAGATCCTTAATAATAGAAATAATTGAATGTTCCACTTGAACCTTTAACCACCAAATCTATCCCTTGGAAATCTATGCCATATTCTACTTGACCTCACTATAAGGAAAAAATCCTCATATTTATAAACCTGACAGAGCCATGATTATGTCTATTTTAAATGTCTATAGGTACCTTCTTTGTTAAGGATATGACTATCTCAAAAGATAAGACACTCCTCCATATATTATTTATATCTTCCCCTATTCCAAATCAATCTCATTTATTAGTTTTCATATAGTCATGACCTCAATGAATATCCAATAGGCCATATAGCTTCATTCTTTATCTCTATTAGGTTTAAATAGACCTATTCTACCTCTGAGCATCATGGAATCTAATAAGTCATTATACATGTAGATCCATTCCTAAGAATAATGAATAAAGTCATGAAATGGTCTTACAACCTTAGATAATAGGTCTTGTACTTTCTAAATATCTAAACCAAAGGTGGAAATTGAGCTTTAATTGTACCCTTCAAACTTGAAATATATGCTCTAGCTTGTTGAATCATATATGGGTCTTGATTTTATGCATTTACCTACCTTTATCCATATTATCCTTTGATATTACTTGTCTACCTATGTGACATCCTCACCATGTTGTTTACCATATTTTAAAATATTATTGTTATTTCTTCTAATATGTTTCACCATATTTTGCCTTTTATAACTTGATTGAATTTGTTCCATAAATCTTTGGTTTGGGTTTCCTAAATTATGAAACTTGGTAATCCTAAATGCTTCTATGAATCTTGCTATAATATCTCCATTTGGCTTATGGAATTATACCATGTGGTGAACTTTCATGAAATATGGGCTCATTGAATTTTAACTTCACGTGCACTATTAATCTTTTATATAATTTTGCACGTACATCATCAATCTTGATCAACTTGATCAAACACACACCATTGATCCTTTGATTCACCATGATTGTGCCACTTATCATCCCCACACCTAATATCATGGAATTTTTAACCCTTATCTTGCCATTGATATGTAATTACATGATTAACTCATGATGTTAATATTGATGGTCCTATTGACTCAAGATATTATCTCCATGCCATTGATCTATGATCCAATCAAATGAGATTTTGACACCTAGAAGTAGTGCACTCACTCTCAAGATCCTTTGAAGATTTTGAATTCAAATGAATACTTCTTGTGGCTTTTATTTGACATCCTTGAGTATATTTATTACTATTAGACCATCTTTGAAATCTTGTATTTATTCATTCTTACATGGCATGCCATGACAGTCTAGTTATTTCAGGTTGGTGTAAGTCATCCTTCTCTCTTTAAATATCTAATGAATTAATGAGACTCTGAGTGAACCTCATTCATGCCCCCTAAATTCCATGAATATAATTAAAACCTACTAGATTCTTTCACTTGCAATTCTAGACCTACTTCTATGCCTTCTTCCCTAAAATCATCAAATTACACTTTAAGACTTGCTTGAAGTGTTTCAAAATCTTGAAAGTAACATGTTATTTTGTTCTTCCCCTATTTGGTCATCCATTTAATAATAAATTTACTAATATTTTCACATCATAATTAAGACCTCTAGAATACTAATCCATCTAGGTAGAGTTTCATATGTAGGCTAAAATTAGCCAATAGGAACTGATAATATCCATCCTGGTATGGGTGAATAGTTTTTGACCTAATATTGATGTTAAATTTTTGGCTTCAAAATCCAAATGATAACCCCTATCATTCAAAGCTTTGATGACCATTGCCTTAGCTTACTTCTCTATGCCCTAGAGTGTCCTTGCTTTAAAGAAAAAATGATTAACACATGCTTTAAGAAGCCAGACCATCATGTGTATATTAGGAGGGATGAATACATCAGTTCAATTATATATTTAATATATACACCTATAGAATCAACCAAATCCAAAATATTGCATGAGCATGATGTACTTTGTCCTAAGATCACCCCTACAAATTTGGTGCCTTGATGAGCCTTTTATTTCAAGTTACAAGTGTTTAAGGTTGAACCTAAAAAATAAGACATAAATGGGGATGCCAAAATTAATCCATGAAAACTAGTCATTCAAATTAAAATAATCCAAGGAATGAGTGATTAGCTAACAAGTGTCCAAATATCAGGAGCTAAGATAAAGATCTAATAGCGAGTGGGAAACCTAATGATGTAAGTGGGTCCCAAGATCTAATGGTACATGTTCATTTATATATCACAGATTAACAATAAGCATCAAGTCAAAGAGTCAGCATAAATGAGAAGCTACCAAGTGGCAAGATCTTGGGTACCTATTATATGGATCAATGGTACATGTTGATTGACAAGGCTAGTGGGGTAAAATAGATTAACATAACATATTTAATCGTATCGAGTAGATCGATGGTGAGCAAGGGTCAAAAATCAAAAGGATCAATAGTAGGATCCTAGTAATGATTGTAGAGTTGACAATTTTCATAATCCAAATTTTTTACCATAGATCAATGGTCAATATTACAATTTAAAATCTAAGGGAAAGTAAAAGTGACTTGAGTCAAACAAGAAGCAAGCTTTAAAGGTTTAAACATCACCATCAAAGCTTGACTAAATACCATCTATGAGGAAGACCTATGATTATATTTTAAGGTAGGGGTAGATGTGTGATCTTGGGGAAACATCTTAGTAGTTTACATGGTCATTTCCTTGACATACAAGTACTTGTAGTCACTTAAAGTAGATATACATAGCTCTATCAGGTCTATGCATATAAAGACTTTGTCTTTACTATAGAATCAAGTTGAGGATTGGAATTGAAGTGTATATCTTGGAGTTCAAGTGGATTTTCCATGTTGTTCATCTAATTTTCACATGGAAATTTTCATACACTTTTAATCATTAAGTACCAGATCATGCATAAGAAGGCTAAAGTGGAGTTAATCAGTCATCAAGCATAAAATCATTCTCAGTTGACTGTGTAACTAATCTCATGCATATTATTTTGTTTCATGTATTAAAAGGTATTCAAACACTTAAAACTTAGCTTCAATTTTGGGTTGATAATTGAGGATGGGCATAGTTTTTCATGCAAGGGTTTTCCATCCCAACAAGGGCTCACAACCTTCCTTTCTATGCCAAAATTGAAGATCATGTATGAGTTTGAAGATTTTGATGAAATTTGAAGACTTCATTTAATATTGTAAAAAGTATTTTAGTCTTGATTTAACAAAATCAAGACTTATCCTTATCTCCTCTATGCCACATTAGCTAGAGTCTTTCCTTTTTAGTTGTATATGTAGTCTCTTGAAGCCATTTTTTTATAATCCCTAAAGCCAGTATACAGAGATATACATAAATTGTAACTTGCACCATAAAAATAATAAAGATAATTGTTTTCAAATTAGTTTATGGTGGTAGTGTGTATTTTTGATTTTTTGTTTGTATATAAGTGTGATAGTTGTCATATTTTGGAGGTCCTTTTCTCACCTACCACTATAATTTCATTCTCAACAATTCAGTTGAAGAGCTAAGAAAATAAGTTACACTAAATATTATTTATATGTAGTGTCTTTAGAGACCTTGATGTAGATACCTTCAATCTACAAAAATTATTTCAATCCTTCCTTTGAAACACTAATGTTTAGGACTGATCTATAGAGTTTCTTTTGATCCATATGTGTACCTTAGTTTCAAAGCTTTCAAAGGATAAACAATTATTCAAGTGCATCACCAAAGTTAAAGTAGCTTGAATTTTTAGTTTATTCCTTTTCCTTTTCATCCCAATAATTAACACTTTAGTAAGTAGTGAACATTGATATAATTAGAGGAGTTAGCCTCATCAAAATCTAGATGTCTGATCTAAGTTGAAGTATCTCACACCTCAAATCATTCTAATGTTAGTCCAGATGTGATGGATTTTTGGAGCTAAATATATCAATCCTTTTAACACACTTGATGGGACCACTTATTCACACAAAGTGAATCATTTTTATATTTGCATACTTTTCATTCCCCCAAGAGTTATCACAAGATCCTTTGTAAAAGGGAAAGAAGTAGTGTTCACTGAGTTAGCCTTCCAATTAGCAAAGAATAAGAAATCCTTTTAGTCAAATATAAATCTTACACCTTCTATTTCCCCTATTATTACACAAAATACTCCTATTTAAGATAATATTATTTATCCAAACATTGTTATAAATCCCATACCTCATATGGTTATTCTTAGAAGATAAGCCTTTATGTCATTCAATGGTTGTAGTCCTTTGAATCTTACTCAATGGGATGATATTACAACTTTTGATCTAAAGGTTCTTCCTTATTTTATAGGAAAAAACCTAGTTACTCCTATATAACATATTTTAGATCTTTCTAGCCTTTGTTCAGTGCATCATGTGACTTAGAAAAATATAGAAATGAGGTTGTTAGAAACTTGTTTCAAAGGGAAAGTACTTCAATGGTTTAGAGGATTAGCTCTTGCATCAATCAAAAATTTAGATGAATTTGTAGAGGTATTTTTCAAACACTTTGAAGATAAAAGTGATTATATTTCACTAGTGGAGTAGCTTAAAACAATCAAGAGATTCAATCAGGAATTGATGGTGGATTTCAATTACAAGTTCCAGAAGACTTGGGACTGAATTCTTGTAGTAATCAAGCCTACACCTAACTATGATTTTCTATAATATTTTAAGGCTTTTAATTTATATTTGGATGTGATAATTTAATCCATGGGAGAGAAAAATATACTTGAAGATTTTGAAGTAGCAATCAAGACTAAAAATTACCTTATACAAGTAGGCAAGTTGTCTTCAAGTCCACCAATGCCTCTCTTTCCATAGATCCATCTTTTTGCTCCAATTATTACTCAAGTTTCAAATTCAAAAAAAAATTATCAAATAAATGGTGATCAAACTAATATATTAGGGAAGATAGAGAGTCTTCTCAAGACTCATAATGAGTTTTTTGTAATGGAAAGACAACTAACTCCACCATACAAGCCATATCAAAATACTAATTAGAATTATCAATATAATAGACCATCATATTAGTCTAATCAACAAGGACAAGGGCATAATTCTCAATAAATTTAATACAATCCCTCAAATCAATTCCAAATATATAGTGCTAACTCAAAGCAATTATGCTCACGAAGGATAATGGAACAATTAATGGGATCAAGCAAATAACATGACAATGGCTCCAACTGGTGAGAGCTCACAACAGTCTTATATGTAGTAGATTTTAGATCCTCCTTCACATGAAAATGAGATACCTTACATAATAAGGAAGCTTATCTACCAAATGGATACATCCCTTAATTAACTCAAGTAGAAGTGTCAAATCAATAAAGAGAATGTAGTTGTACATCACCTACTAAAACTACATTTTTGAATTTCTAAGAAGGTGAGAATTATTTTATCTCATAGCAAAAAAATCAAAGTCCAAATTTGTCTAATGTTGATAATTTAGTTACATCCTATACTACATCCAAGAAAAGGGAAAATGTTGAAGGTGTAGGTCTTAATAAGGCAACTCCTCTTCCTTCTTAGCCACCAAAAAATACTACCACTTATGAACTACCTCAAAATACATCAAATTAGCAAGGTCAAGATCCAAAGGGGTAGAATTTTAAAGGGCCTTACATTCCTTAGTTCACACAATATTTGGTATATCCTTTTGCTCCTAAACTAAAGCCAAAAAATAGAAACTTATTCACTAAGTATTGTAGATCCAATGAAGAAAAATTTAGTATCATTTTCGATGTGGGGTACACTACTAATACCAGGACAAAATGAGTATTTGCAAGAGGAGCTTTCAAAGATCAATATCTTTGATAGACCACCTAAAAATAAAAGAATAAGTGTTATTATAACCAAATCTAATTCACTTATTGAGCCTCAAGATCCTAAGGTGACTAAGCCTCCTCTATTCTATCTTTCAATTATCATAGGAGATTGTATTGTCCACAGATTTATGATTGATAGTGGAGGTAGTACTTCTATCATGCTTTAAATCTATAGCTAACAAACTAGGACTAAAATATGAACCTCATGAAAAATGATTTTTATATTTGGATGGTTATCCTACTAAGATTTTGTGAATCCTTGAATATATTAAGATTTTACTTACTTCTTATCCAAATTTCACCATTTCATAGGATATAGTTATTGTTGATTTACCTCCATATTTTACACTATGCCTATTTAGAGATTTCACTATTAAAATAGGATGTTACCATTTTTCAAATTGGCCATACATGTTTTTTACAACCAGATATGGAACCAAAGTCCCTATAATATTTGAGCCTATTTATAGATTTCACTTTGAACCATATATGCTAAATAGGTCTAATATGAATTATAGTATTTCAGAAGAAGATGAGGATACTATTAATCAAGAACATTCTAAGCCACTTGAATACATGCTAGATCTAATCTTGGATGAGTGGGCTATTGATAACCATGGGTATGACCCATAAAAAGGAATTAAAGAAGTTGTTTTTGGTGTGTATTGCATGCTTGAAGAAGGTAACTCATTACCTTGTCTCACCAACTCAAAGCAGGATTGAGAAGGGTTGTGGAATATGTTCTTTGATGGATTCAGATCTAGTAATAGGATCAGGGTTGGTGTAATGTTGGTTTCACCTCAAAATCAAAGGTATTATTCTTCAGTTAGATTTTATTTTAGTTTTACATGAAATATAATAGAGTATAAAAATCTTATTTATGGCCTTCAGTGGGCTAGAAAGAGAGGTATTAAGCTTTTGTAGGTTAAAGGTGATAGTGATATGGTAGTGCAACAAGTCAAAGGTTTAAGTAAATCAAATGACCCTCTCTTAAATGCCTACAAGCATAGATTTTGAGACCTCATGGAAGATTTCCTAGCATTTGATATCGGCTCCATTCCTAGAGGAACCAATCAACATGCATATAGACTTGTAACCATAGGAGCATAATGTGATATAGTGGATCAACTCAAGGACAATAAAGATCTGACCCAAATCAAATTTTTATGCAAGAATTTAGTTTTAAATAATGAGGTAAGTTGGCAATTCTTTGATAGTGATAAACAAATACCTGTTTCTTATAGAATGAGCCAGAATTTTGCTTAAAGAATCAAAATAAATGTCAATGCCAATATCAAGAACAAATTTTGAAATTTAGATAAAATAATATGCCTAAAGGTTTATTTACTTTTAAAATCATTTTCAATGAAGATTATTAGCTTAGAAAGGATAAGGTAAGCATCTCTTCCAAGGAAGAACATCATGAGGAAGTTCAAATAGTTGAAGGTAAGAAAATCAAGTGGGGTAAAGTGAACATTGATCCTAAGAGAGTAGCTTTAATTTAATTATGTAAGAAATTCATGTATTTATTTTCTTTGGAATACCATGATTTGAATTTTGTTTACTCCAAATTAGCATAACATACCATTGAGATTGAATAAGATACAAAACTAGTAAGACAAAATCAAAGACCAATCAATCACAAGATTGAAATCCTCATGAGAAAGGAGCTTACCAAGTTGATTGAGTCAAGTATAATATTTCCTATCAAGAACTCAACATGGGTGGAAAACCTTGTACCACTTAGAAAGAAGAATGGAGAGATAAGACTATGTGTAGATTTCAAATATTTGAATAAAGTGTCACTAAAAGACCACTATCCTCTTCCTTCCATGGATCAAATCTTATAGAAAGTATCAAGTTCAAAAATATTCTCTTTACTAAATGGGTAAAAAGGTTAAAACTAGATATTGGTAAAAGAGTAATATTAGTATAGAATAACTTTCACAACCAAATGGGGTATTTATGCCTATTAAAAGATGCCTTTTGAGCTCTCTAATGCTAGTGTCACTTTCCAAAGGGCAATGCATGTTTCCTTTCATGGTATTTTGATTGAAATGGTCTTATTTTGTATTTATGCCATTATTATATTTTCAAAGGATACTAATGATAATCTAATAATACACTTGAGAGTTTTTTTTATAGATGTAGATAATTCCAAAGAAGTGCATCTTTTTAGTGCATGAGGAGAGACTTCTTGGGCATGTGTTGTCCAAATATGGTCTCTCTATTGATCCAAAAAGAATAGAATAAATTCTTTATCTATCATTTCCAAAACATAAGAAAGGATTTCAAATCTTCTTAGGCAAGATAAATTTCATTAGAAGATTCATTCCTAGATTTCCAATACTAGTAAGACCACTCACTCAAATGTTGAAGAAACATCAAGAATTCACTTAGAGTAAAGAGGGTAAGATAAGTTTTGAATCCATAAAACAATAAATCAGAAAATATTCTACTTTATTAGTCCATATTTTAGTAATGATTTATTTATGTATGCTTTTTCTACATTTAGTATAATTTCAGCCATGCTTATGCAATAGAATAGTGAATGTTTGACGCAACCCATTGATTTGTTTATTCAATATTTGGAAGACTATGATGAGAGGTATTATTATTTTTTTAAATAATATGATTGATATTATAAGAGGTTTAAAAAAATATAGACATTTGGTTTCAAATAACAAGATTATACTAATGGTAGCTCATTCTAGTGTGAAGGATTTCATCCTCAATAGAGACTTAAGTGAAAAAAGAGTTGGATGGGTTACTAAGTGCATGGAATATGATATTGAATAAGTGGTCTATAAATATAGTTTTAGGTTAAGTATTATGTGAAAAAAAGTTATAATATTTGAAAGAATAAAAAGAGATGGTTTTGACACTTCAAGACACCCAACAAGAAGTTGAAACTACTTTTCCATCTAGTTGGACACAAGACATTGCTAGATTACATCAAATAGGAGAATGTACAATGGGTTTAGTTGCATCAAAAAAAAAAAATTAGGGTAAAATTATTACCATACATTTTTATAGATTAAATGCTTTTCAAAAATGAAATTGGAGGTATGCTTTTAAGGTGTGTTAAAACTAATCAATTTGACAAGCTTTTTTAGCAATTTCATGATAGTCTTTCTAGAAGCAATTTTTCAAAAAAGAACATAGATATAAAAATAATTATATATAGTTAATTTTAGACTAAATTATTCAAGGATGCACATACATGGGTTGGAAGTGTGCAAAGTGTGAAATGTTTACAATAAAATAGAGACTAGTTGTTATGCCACTGAGGCCTATTCAGGTTGAGTAGCCTTTCATGTAATGGGGTTTAAACTTAATTGGCATGATACATCATCCATATAATTTTGGTCATAAGTGGGTCTTGATAGATACAAATTATTTCACCAGATGGGTGGAAGCAGTGCCTTTGAAAGAGGTAAATGAGAACTTTGTACTTAAGTTCTATGAAAGTCTAGTCACCCATTTTGGAGTAACTTCCACTATAATATTGTATAATTATTTAACATTAATTATTGAAAAGGTATGTGAATGTCATTTTTAGTAATTTATTTATCTGAAATCTTCCTAAAATTACTATCCATAAGGTAAGGGACTAGCTAAGTCCACTAACAAGAACCTGAATTAGATCATCAAAAGAACACTTGAAGATAATCAGAGATCTTGGCATACAAAGTTGATTACTAATTTATGGGCTGATAAGATCACCACTAAGAAGGCCATTGGTCATTCAACTTATCTCTTAGTTTATGGAATATAATCAAGGCTACCTATCTCATTGGAGCTTACACACCAACTAGATCTTTTAGAAAGTGATGGAATGGAGGTTAAGATGAATGAATTGAGAGAATTGGAGGAGATAAGAAATGATGCCATGCACACCATGTGGTCAAAATAGAAACAAGTTAAGAAAAATATTGACAAAAAAGCTTCATCAAAAGCATTCCATCAAGGAGACATAATACTCAAATGAGATGAAGAACATGTAAAACTAAGTAAGCACTCCAAACTTGATAGTCTTTGAAGTGGATCTTATATTATCACTGATTGTAAGGAAAGAAATAATTTCCAATTATATATATTGAGTGGAGAGAAAATTTCCATTCTTTTGAATGGGATGTTCTTCAAGTACTACTATTAGGAGAGTTAATCCTTTGTACATAATTATAGTTTCATTCTTATAAGTGCACAAGTGCATATGCTTTCAATAGTTATTATTTTTCAGTCTCTTTTGGATGTTTCCTATATGTTCACATGTACACATGATTTCATTAGTTTTTTTTCCATTTCATTCTAATGTGGTTTTTTACACTAAGTGCATAGGTGCACATGTTTTTGTGTTAGTTTGTTAGTTTTGTCTATGTCTCTACAAGTTTTCCTAATTTATGTATATAGTTCAGGCCTATTTTTACACAATTTTTGAAATTCCTTGACTAGCAAGCTGATAAACCCATATGAGTAACCAAAAATGTTAACATTTTAGCCTCATAAGCTAAATGTTAACCCCTATAATTCAAAAATTTAATGACCATTACCTTAACTTGATTTTATATGATCCATAATGTCCTTGTTTAAGGAAAAAATTACTAACATAGGCCTTGAAAATATATACCATCATGTGCACATCAGGTATGGATGAATAAATCATCTTGACTGTATATTTAATAAATACACCTATAGAATCAACCAAAGCTAAAAGACTACATGAGCATGATGTACTTTGTCCCAAGATTACCCCCTACAAATTTAGTGCCTTGATGAGTCTTCTATCTCAAGTTAAAAATATTTAAGGTTGAACCTATATAATAAGAGATATGGGGGGATGTCAAACTTAAACCATGGGAACTAACTATTTAAATTTAAATAATACTAGGAATGAGTGAGTAGCTGACAAGTGTCCAAATCTTGGGAGCTAAGATGAAGATACAATAACAAGTAGGAAACCTAATAATGTTAGTGGGTCCTAAGATCAAATGGTATGCATTAATTCTTACCTCAAATATCAATGATGAGAATTAACATAAATGAGAAGCTACCAAGTGATAATATCTTAGGTACCTATCAGATGGATCAATAGTATGCATCGACTAACAAGGCTAGTGGGATAAAATATATCAATAGAGTGCATTTAATCATTTTGAGTAGATTGATGGTGAACAAGGGTCAAAGATTCAAAAGATCCCAAGGATGAAAAATCTTCTACCAAGTGTCACAACCATGTTATATTAACAAAATATCAATGACTCATATTCATTCATATAGAAATAGATCTATGGTATGCAAGATGTCAAGGAGTTAGGTCTAACAGGAGGATCCTAGTAATGAATGTGGAGCTAACAATTGGAATATTCTATAAATCCAACCATAAATCAATAATCAATATTAAAATTCAAAAACCAATGTAAAATACAAGTGACTTAGGTCAAATAGGAAGAAATATCTATAGGTTTAACCATCACCATTAAATCTCGACCAAATACCAACTATCAGGAAGACCTATTCTTAGATATTGAGGTAGGGGTAGATGTGTGATCTTGGAAAAATGTCTTAGCAATTGACATGGTCATTTCCTTAACATATAGGTACTTGCATCCACTTAAAGTAGATAGTCGTAACTCTATCATGTCCATGCATATGAAGACTTTGTCTTTACAGTAGAAGAAAGTAGAGGATTGACATTGAAGTGTCTATCTTAGAGTTCAATTAAAGTTTCCATTTTTTTCATCTACTCTTAACATGGAAATTTCCATGAATTTTAGTCATTAATTACCTAATCATGCATGGGAAGGCTAAAGTGGAGTTAACAAGTCATCAAGTGCCAAATCATTCTCAATTGACTATGTAACTACTCTCATGAACATTCATTTATTTCATATAGTAAAAGGTATTCAAACACTTAAAACTTAGATTAAATATTGAGTTAACAATTGAGGATGGGTGTATTTTTTCATGCAAGGGTTTGTCAAGCCAACAAGGGCTCATTACCTTCCTTTTTATGCCAAAATTAAAGCTCATGCATGAGTTTGAAGGTTTTGAGGATATTTGAAGACTTGATTTAATATGGTGAAAGGAATTTAGCCTTTAATTAACAAAACCAAGACTAATCCGTATCTCTTCTATGCCATTTTTGCTAGAGTCTTTCCTTTTTGGCTATATATGTAGACTCTTAAAGCCATTTTTTTAGAATCCCTGAAGCTGGTATACAAATAAATACATAAATTGTAACTTATACCATAAAATAAATAGAGTTGTTTGCAAATTATTTTATGATGGTAGTGTGTATTTTTGATATTGTATTTGGATATAAGTGTGATAGTTGTCATCTTTTATAAGACTTTTCCTCACCTATTACTATAATTTCATCCTTAATAGGTCAATTGAAGAGCTAAGAATAGAAGTTGAACTGAATATTGTTTTTATGTAGTGTCTTTAGAGACCTTCATGCACATACCTTCAATATTCAAACCTTATTTCAATCTTTCCTTTTAAACACTTATGTTTAAGACTGATCTATAGAGTTTTTAAAATCTATATGTATGCCTTAGTTCAAAGATTTCAGAGGATAAACAACTATTCAGGTGCATCACCAAAGTTAAATTAATTTTCATTTTTAGTTTCTTCCTTTCCCTTTTAATCCCAAAAATTATTAATTTAGTAAGTATTTAATAATGATATAATCATAGGAGCTAACCTCATCAAAATATAGAGGTCTGATATAGATATAGGCATCCCATGACCTTAGATCATTCTCATGTTAGTCTAGGTATGAGTCAGACTTCAGAAATCTGATCTTTATTTGATGCTATCTAGATATCTAACAATTCAATATTTTTGTATCTAGACCAAATCAAGGTGAAAACCTAAAGGATACTTGGAGGTGGTTGCTTTGGCTAGGGGTTTTTCTTTCTAAACTTTTCTTTATAATAGGATTGTATAAAGGTTCTTTGTAAAGGGCCCTAGCTCATGGGTAATACTAGAATTATTATCAAAAGTTGGAAGGCTAGGTAAAATATCAACAACACCACCTTAGATGATGTTCTAATGTAGGTCCTTCTTCCTGAACTCCCTTTGGAATATTGGCACCTTGAGGTCATTATACGTATCATCACAGCTTTGGACCAATCCATAACTATTAACCTGGTGACACAATCCTATTGAAGAATTTTTGCATCTTAGGTGCAAATTTTTATGCCTATGAATAATTCCCTTCTACATGAGATCAAAATTGAGTTAAAATATAGATAATAGATGTAAAACATCATGTATGAGAACAACACAATCATCTATTCACATTACAACATTTCAAGCCATATATTGAGGGATTATTCTAAGAAATGTTAGGTCCACATCACCCCTAGGAACATGTGGACTAAGAAGATGGTGCCAAGGAAGGATCAACAAACTAAACAACCTCTCATAATTGGTCCTCCAAGATCTTCTCCAAGTGTACCTATGATTGGTAGCCTAAAAGGTATTCCTTTTAATAAACCTTTTTCTCCTCTTTATTTTTTTGATGACTCAGTGTCCATGAGTGAGTTGGTACCCCTCAAGTGACCCTATTTGAACCCCCTACCCCTTCCCCCCACCTCCCTCTCCCCTAAAAATCCCCCATCCCCTTGACTCCTACTCCCCACTTGTCCTCCTCTTCCTCCCCATCCTCACAACATGGTTTTATCACCCCTCCCAAGTGTGTCATTTCTCCCTTAAGTGACTCAAGCCTCACCCCACTCCTTTCTCCTCTCTTCTCCCCTTCCAAACCTAGAACATCTCCTCCTCACCCTTATTTTTACCTTGGGTTCCACTTCCCCCCTTTCTCCCTCATAATACCTTCCATATCCCCTCCTTCCCCTCCTTCCCACTCTTTGGGTTTTCTCCATTTATTGTTAGGCTAATGTACTAACAAACTAGCACATGCTTTTAAACAACAATATTCTATTTCCAAAATATTATAAATTTTTTAAAAAAATAGAATATTTCTAGTTGGTTGGTGGGCCCTATGTTGATAAAGCCCCTTATTACTGCTGAAAAATACTCATGGCTATATCTACATTGAGTGGCTATATATTTTTGTTTTTAATTTAGCATAGACATGTATTTAAAACAAATTAAAAAATTGGTTTTTATTTATAAATTTATATTAATGAAAATTTTATAAGTTGTATAGCCTTGCCACCAAACTAATGGAACCCTCCTTTTAAAAACCATCGGCTCTATTTGCACTCCCTAAAAAGTGGTTGAGTATGGAAAAATAACAAAAAATACTTCGGAGGATAAATTTATATGAATTTATCTTTTGGCACATTTCATCACATAAGCTTAAACTTGTCATATATAGTCTTGACATAAAGGTCAATAAACCCATTTGACTATTTCTCTTGAAATTACAATGCTTGTAAGATATGGCCTCTTCAACATGTTCACTAGGCTCAATTTGGACCTTACAAATTGGTTATGTTGAAAAAATAGTGGAAAATACATTGGAGGACAAATTTTCATGCTTTTATCTTTTTATGCACTTTCTCGTATGAGCTCAAACTTAGCACAAATATTTCTTGTGTTAATGTGAACAAACTCATTTGATTATTTTCTTTGAATTTATAGTTTGTGAGAGATATGGCTTCATAAAAATGTCTACTCAACTTTTTTTGAGTTCTTTGAAAATGGCTAAGTATGGAAAAAAATAGAAAAATATGGCTGATAAACCAAATTTTCATGACCATAAATTTTGATGCAGTTTCTTGTATGATCTCAAATTAAGTGAAAATGTTTCTTGTGTAAATGTGAATAAACCCATTTGAGTATTTCCTCTAAATTTATAGTGTGTGAGAGATATGGCCTCATGAAAATGCCTACTCAGCTCTATTTATACTCACATTTGATGACCATATGATCGTATTTGACATCTCTCATACCGTAAAATTTAAGCTCATGTGATTTTTTGCATGGGCTTAAATTTGATGTATGTGCAACAATAATATTTATTCCTAGGCTTAAATTTGATGTTTGTGTGATCATCATTTGACATCTATATGATCATATTTAACATCTCATAGACTATCAAATTTAATCTCATGTGATTTTTTTCTTGGGCTCATTTTTTACATCTGTTCAATCATCATATGACATCCATGTGAGTATCAGGGTCAAAAATGATTATGGAAAAATAGTTAATTTTTTTTGAGAAGTCAACTTTGGATATCCATAACTTTTTATGTGCTATATCATGTGAGTTGAAACTTGGTGAAAATGTTCTTTTTATGAGAGTTAAAAAACCCATTTGATAATTTTTATTGAAATTTAAGTGTGTGAGAGATATGGTATGTTCAATATGCTCAATTGGCTCTATTTGTACTTAAAAACACAATCGAAAATTCTTAGGAGGGAAAATTTACATCTCCATAACTTTTGATGTGCTATTTAATATGAACTAAAAATTGGAACTTATGATATAGGTATGAATGTGAATAAACTCATTTGACCATTTCTCCTAAAACATCCACACATATGAAATATGATTCTAGTAAACTACCCATTCAATTTTTTTGCCATCAAACCAAAATGTCTAAATTGACACAATGAGGACCCAACTAAATACCATGTACTTCCATACTTACTCCAAGCACTATTAGAATCCCCTAGGGTTTCTATAACCTATTCATGGAATTTTTAAATTGACAAATGACACCTTAATATAACTCATTTAACTTGACTTTCTATAGATCAAAGACAAGTAAAGGACTAAATTAGGATTAAATCATGAAATTTTAACGTAACTCATTCAAATAAGGTCTCATCAAACCTATAATATAAACATTAAGAACAAATGCTAAAAAACTTAGATAGGGTTAGACCAGAACCATGAACTAATAATTCAACTAGACCATGGTGTGGATGAGCTTCAAATAAAAAAATGTACAAACATGCTAGTGACACTCTATTCAAGTGAATTTTCAATTTTAAAGTAAAAATTTGCATAATTTAACACAAGGGTCCCTATTTTTAAAAAGTGAGGGTATGTTGACCTCAATAAATAGTGACTTTAAGGAGAAACATAGCAATATATTAGAATTCAGACACTCTGATTTAGACTAATAACTATGCTACTTACTCTATTTGATCAGGTACCATCATTAAGATCAGATCATGGTTAGAAAAATATATTTTATATGAAAAATTATGATAAAATATCAAAACTTAGTCATATTATGTGTGTGCTTTGATTCCACTTATTGATTACCAAAGGATTTAGAGAACAACTTCTAGGTTCATGGATTTAATCATTAATACTAACTTTTAACATGTTTGAATATTCATTACAAACCATGCCTTAGCTCAAAGAAGACTTGAGCATTGATCTACTTTCAGCTAGATCTCCATAGCCCTAATAGATATGCCTTCGGATTTACTTATATCCTTGATCTACTACCAACTAGGCATATATAGCCCTGATAGAGATTACCAGAATCACTTTTGCCTAGAAAACCTTTGATTTTCCTATAAGCTCTTATTTTTTAATTTTCAGATCAGTTTTTATCCTTTCAAAAAAGGTTGGAAACTAGGTTAGCTAGGTTTAGGTATTTGGTCAAGTGTTTGATTTTTAGACAATCATCCTTGGTTGTAAACTTTATCCCAGGTAATTAATATTTTTTTAATGCAAGCAAGACTATGTTCAAATAGTTTAAGATTTCATCTTACATGTGCAATCCTTCTTAAAACTAAGATTAGATCATAAAAAGGTTTAAAATCTCAAGGAATAATTACCTTATCCATCAGTCTTTACTAGTTTCTCTAAAACTACAACATCAAGCTCACATTCTAAAAACCCATGATCAACCAATGTTGAGAAATCATACCTTAATTTCTGAACTATGAATCAACTCTTGAGCAGCCTAGATGAAATTAAAGCTAAGGGATGTCTAAAATTACTTATTTAGAAACAAGTAACAAATCAAAAAAGGCATAAAAATATGTTTAGGTGTTAATACAAAAAAAGGACATGAAGGAAAAAAATAAAAAAGAAATAATAGGAAAGAAATCAATCTAAGCCCTATACTAACTCATAAAATACCTACCTCTAGGATCAAATAAGAAATTACTTAATATACTCTATAACCTTGAAACTTGAGTGTTTTTAATGGCATCTTCTAGTCGATAAGGTCATTTGGAAACTTAGGTATTTTAGATGGTGTGAATTGGACTCCCATATACCTCCTCAAGTACATGGATCAAATATATGAGTATAAAATCCAATCCTCTTCCTCCCAAATCCTTATAATTTATAGAAAGAGTGTTATTCCTACTTTATCCATAAATAGGTATTGGATTATATCATCTTCACTCAATAATGGTAGCTCAACTTACATCCTCAGACTGATGTCTTCATTATGTCCTTTCTTAGTTGGAAGTGGACTACCAATCTTTGCATAAAATCTTCCAATTCATCCCAAAAGATTTCTTCATCCTAATCAACTGAATGATATTCATCTATAATATCATCATGAGAAACATGTTGGTCCCATAATGTTGACCTCTTGATGAAGTCACATGATAATTCTTGGTCCGATTCACATGCTTCATCTTTATCCTTGGCGAAGAGGGACATCTCTTCCATCTAATTAAGATTCATCTTCTCCTTATTTGGTTCTTCCAAAATAATACCACTTTTTAATAACTCTACATCATTGGTGAAATCCTTAGATGAAACATCCATGTGTTGTTTTATCCCCTTATTTATCATTTCCAACTCCTTGATTTTATTCAAGAAATCATGGTATGACTACTATCATTGATCATATTCTTCAAGGGTATTCTCCATTTCATAAATAAACCTATGTGAGTTATCTTTTTAGCTACCTTATGAATAAATATCATCTTATATTTGATTCATATCTATTTCTAATAACTCTTCATCATCTATAGATATACTAATGATGATGTATTATTGATCTTCAATTACAATCTCTCTTACATATTTAGGAATATAAGTCATCTTAGATGAAACTTATTCAATTGATTCATCTTCATCTCCATATTCAAATGAAAAATCAAAGGCATGCATGAAACCTTGAGATGCTCCTGCAAAGATAGATGTCACTGCAGTAAATTATTACATAGGCACAATTTTAGAGGTTTCAAAAATATTACAATGATCAGCCAAAATAATATCATGGAAACTCATTTGCATGTTTTTAGATAATCCATTATTGTTGTCATCATGAGACCTGCTTGGAAGCCTATCAAACCTTTGAGAATCATAGTTTTTATTAGAGCATTCCACTGTATTTTCTACTTACTTTTACAAGTGAATAAAGTTGGTGCTAAGTTTTTGGACCATTTATAATATCAATTCATTTTAATTATTTGGTGTCTCAATATCATGAATTAGAGAATTATTACTATCTATGGGTACAATATTTCTATGGTTTTTTGGATAAAATACACTTGTAGTTCTATTTAAGAACTCTAGGTGTTGGCTAGGATATGCATGACAAAAGGGAAAAATTTTATGAACTTGTGTTAAAATAGGTATATTAGGAATTATGTTCTAGATGGGCCAATTTAAATTTACATTAGGCATGGAACAACCTATTTGACTTTGAGGCTATATTTGGTCATTAATGATCATGACTTCAGAGTAGGCCCAGGTCAATGTGTTTATAACTAGAAGAGACCTTTTCAAGAACATGGAGGTTATGATATCCATATCATCCTTATAAATATCTAAGGTTCAATCCTCATTGGGTCTATAATGGGTTTTAATTTTAATAAATTTTGTTTTGGAACTGAGCATTAAAATCTCTTATGGTTTCATTAACATCCTTTTTAATTATAGTGAACTATTGATACAAAACATAAGGACTAATAATTTTGCCAAATTGATCAATAAAGATATTATTGAAGTCATTCTAATTAGTAATGAAATCCTCTTGAAGGTTAATAAACCATTCATAGGAATCATATTTAAAAGTAAATGGAAATAACCTACATGTTACATCTTCATGAGTCACATTCACCAACCTCAAAGTAGCATTGACACTTCTAACATGCTCTTTAGCGATGACAACATTATTAGGACTATATAAAGACAAATATCTTTCAAGATTTTTTTAAGAAGATCATGCACCATACTTGGTATATTTATTGAAGAAACACCTAGCCAAGCCATAACCTAAACACATGAGTACTTTGAACTAGGGAAGTGTTTGAGACTTTAGGAATTTTGTTCACCTAAGCCTTGCTTTGGGTAATTATAGATTATGACTTTGAATCCTATTTAAAATATGATGTATCGAATCAATATTTATAAATAATAATGATTAGATTTTTACATTAAGCAAATTTTTTAAAGATTTATATAAAGAAAAATAAAGGACAACACTCTTTAACTAAGCTAGCTCATAGAGGTATCCAAATATGCTAGTATGAATGATATTTAAATGTTCAAGGCCAAATAAACTCAAATTTACAAAGTATTTATAAATATTTGATCAAAATAGATATGAATAACCTTAAACCAGTTGGATTCATAGAACTAAATCTATCTTTACCATAACTAAGTATATGTATTTATTGGTGCATTTATTTGCTTTATTGTATTTACTTATTTTTATTATTTAGATTGGTACATTAATTGCTTATTATAATTAGTTTATTGTGTTAATTAATAATGTATACTAGATAGTGAATAAGCTTGCTTAGCTAGTAGTTAACTTGGGCATATATCTCGTTA
This sequence comes from Torreya grandis, assembly GCA_037957365.1. Lineage (NCBI taxonomy): Eukaryota > Viridiplantae > Streptophyta > Pinopsida > Cupressales > Taxaceae > Torreya > Torreya grandis. The sequence goes on from JARHVA010006826.1 coordinate 512,813, forward strand.
CCATGGAGTTTCACTCCACTATTCAGGGTAAGATAAGATAAGATTGGTTAACTAGTAGTCAACTTGTGTTGATCATTTACACAAGTTTAACACGTATCTTGTTATTATGGAGTTACACTCCACTATTCATGTAGTCAGATATTAGTTAAACTACACATGTTGTGTGAGTTCCTTATTCTTTATCTTTCACACCTTTATCTATATAAGCAATGGCTATTTATGTATTCATCATCAGATCAATATTGAATTATCAAAGTAATCCATCATATTCAAGTTATTTATTCATTTCAATTATTATCTCAGATATATAGTTATTATTTATTACTATTACTATTTCATCTCTTATTCATATTTTCTATTAGATTCATTATATCCTATATGATAATTATAACATGGTATGAGAGCTAGCTTGAATCTATAGATTACTAAATATTCAAGAGAAAAATATCTAGATATGGGATCAATTTTTTGATTTTGTATACATGCATAAACTGGAGTTTTTTGGATAACTTTTGAGCTCACCATTTAGTTTAGAGTGCCCAAGATATTCAAAATCATCTACAATTTTGTTCAAACTGGGTATAGGAGGCAAAATTGATAAGGGTTTGATCCAAAAGCACCACGTCCAAATCTAATGGGTACCTAAAAATTAAAGTGTTTCTAAGAAAAATGGACGCCATGATTGTGTTCAAAAGGCATCAAAACCTACAGATCCATATAAAATTTGTCCAATTTGGACATAGTGACCTGGAAGGCAATTTTTTTTGCTCCCAAGTATGACCATATGGATTATGCAGGGCAAAAAAAATTTGAGCAGGCCTCATGGATTAGTAGGTAGAATTGATAGGGAAATTTCAGGAGCCTACCATTTAAACACTAAGAGGTATTTTTCAGTGATTTTTTTTGAAATAGATTAAAATTTCATGCTCTTTGTTGATGTATTTCAATTTTTTTAGATTTGTCTAAATGTTTCCAAAATTTTGGTTTTTCAATAGCAGCTTTTGCTCATCCTTATTTTTGTAACTTTAGAGGCTCATAGCTTTCACAAATGACCTCATATTACGGTCTCATTTTTCAAAATATAATATTTTTTAGATCATAATGTATTGGTTTATAAATTTTTGTAATAAAATGCATATTTTTCTATACTTTTATCTTAGAAGGCCTAATTGAGCTTTTTGTAAATTGGAAAAATTATAATCTAGCCTTATAACTATACTCAATTATAAAGTGATAAAAAATACTTACTAAGTGAGATAAAATTAAATAATTTAATAGGATTTTGTGATGTGTTTTATACTTTGAATTTTGATTTGTGATGGTTTATTTTCAATTGCATCATGGGAAATCCTAAGTTCCCACTACTAATAGCATACAACTATAACATATGGAAACAAAATACTTAGAATGCATTAATGATGATAGGATATATGCCTTACATAACAACTCTTCTTACTCCACCTAATAATGCAAAAGAGTTACAACACTTTCTCTTTGAAACTACTAAGGTTATTAGATGCATTCAGTCTTACATGTCTTTAGATTTGAATTTTCATCTTGACAAATAAACAAATCTAAAATATGCTTGGGATAAATTAGCATCATTATTTGGTAAAATAGATGAGGTTCATGGTTACCAAATTGAAAATTAACTCATTAGTTTAGATCCTAAAAGTTATGCTATAATACAAGACTACATCACTAAAGTCATAGATATTAGAGCATAACTTTTTGAATGTAAAATTGATAAAAAGAATATTCAATTGATTTTTAGTTCCTTACAAAAATTAGGTCCTAAATATTTATCCTTTATCTCTATCTTTTAGACTCATAGGCTCATGTTAGACACAACATATCAAATTCCCACCTTTGAGGTATTTTTTTCAGATTCTAATGGTTGAAGAGGAAAATTTAATAACTATGGGTATAATCAAGTCATCCAAATCTCAAGCTCTAGTTGTAAGTTAACCTCAAAATAAACAAGTTTCAACATCAACATCAAATATAAATTTGAGTAAAAAGAAAAAAAAAATCAGAATAAGTCACAAAAAGATAAGAATAAAGGGAAACAATCTTCCTCATAAGGAGATTATAAATCCACTAATAGGAAAAGTGATTAATAAAAAAAGACTAGCACTCCTTTCCCTTATTGCAAAAAGGGGTTTCATACTAAACAAGATTACTAAAAGAAATAGATTGATGACCTTAAGGGTCTTCTCAAGAAGAAGAATATCAATCAATCCTCTTCAAAATATTCTTCCACTCCTTAAAATTTATGGAAAGGGAAAGATACCACACTAGTTGTATTGACAAATTCTCCCAAGTCATGGGTACTTGACTCAGGTGCTTTGCACCATATGGGTTCAAATAAAGAACAATTTTTTGGATTAGAACCTAGTTTCTTGCCTCATATTCTTATAGGTGATAATTATAAGGTAGATATCATAATAAAAGGTATAGTTGATGTTGATAATGGTGTATGTGAGGATGTCATATATGTGCTAGAGTTATCAAATAACCTTCTCTCTATCTACCAAATCACTCACTTTGATACTGGTATAAAAGTTGAGTTCACACTTGAATCTATATCAATCAAAAAATTGGAGGATAATGTCTTATTTGTAATGAGAAAATTCAACAATCAAACTCAAATTTATTAACTCTCCCATTTTTTCCTTGGTCTTCCTCTATATATTTAATCTCACACACTAATTCACTAAGCAAGCTATGACACGAGTGGTTGAGCCATCTGAACTATCATTATTTATAGTAGCTTAGTCAGTATGAGATTGTTACAAGACTTCCACATATTTATTTTTTAGGGGGTGTATGTCATGGTTTTGCCTTAGGAAAACATTTATAGGATACGTTTGATAAAAATAAGGCTTAGAGGGCTACACAAGTCCTCAAAATTGTTCATAGTGATTTAGCGGGTCCATTACCTACTTTATCTTTTAGTAAAACATGTCATGTGCTTACATTTATTGATAAATATTTCATATATACTAGGGCTTATTTTTTAAAACTCAAGAGTGAAGTATTTGATATATTTATAGAGTTCAAAACTCTAGTAGAGAAACAACCTGATAAGTATGTTAAGATCCTCTACATTGATAATGGGAGGGAATATGTGAACAAGAAGTTTGAACAATTCTATGATATTGAAGGAATTGATTTTTAGCATCCAATTTCATACACACCTCAGTAGAATGGTGTAGTAGAGAGGAATAATAGATTCTTAAAAGAGATGGTGAGTTGTATGATCCATGAAAAATCATTGGTTCCTGAGTACTAGGTGGAAGTGATTAATTTTGTTGCATATATATAGAATAGAGTTCTTCACAAATATTTAAAGGGTATAACACCTCTTGAATCTTGGTAATATAAGAATCTAGAAGTGCATCATTTTATATTCTTTGATATTCCAAAATGGGCTCAAATACCTTCAAACAAGCATCGTACTTTAGAAAAATAAAGTCAAACTTGTATATTTATGGGATATATTAGTGGTGTTAAGGGATATCACCTCATTGATCTAGATTCACATAAACTTATTATAGTGAAAAGTTTTTACTTTGAAAAAAGTCCTTCAGACTTATCTTCTAACATTTCTCAGTCTTCTTTCTTCCTTAGAAGAATTGGATAGTAGTGAAAATGATACTCATGCTTCATCTACTTACAAGGATGACGAGGTAATACCTCCCCAACTAAGTTTAGTAGGTAAAATTATAGTTACTCCTCCTCCTCCTCTAGTTCCTCACCCATTTATGAATTTATGGGATAAATATACTTTGGAGGATACATACGCTATTTTTGGGGATCCATTAGATAGAAGGAGAACATGGTCACAACATGATCTTCCACATTCATATATTACCACAAATTTTGATCCATAATATTTTTAGGAAGCAATAAGGATAATTGAATGGGATTTAATGATGGAAGAAGAGTATGATTCATTGATGAGGAAAAACACTTAGGATCTTGTTCCTCTTCCTAAGGGAAGAAAATTAGTATGATGTAGGTGGATATATTAGACTAAGTTTGCAATAGATGGAAATATTGATAACTATAAAGTACACTTAGTGGCAAAAGTTTTTTTCCAAGTGGAAGGTATTGATATATAAAAACCATTGTTCCTATTACTAAGATGAATTCCATTCAATTGGTACTCGTTATCATTGTAGCTCAGGATTGGGCTATACATCAGATGGATGTAAAGAGCACATTTACTCACATGGATCTTCATTAGGAGATATATATGGATCAGCCACAAGGGTTTATTTAGGATTATTCATTGGTGTGCCACTTGAAAAAGTCTCTCTATGGTCTAAAATAATCCCTTAGGGCTTGGTATTCTAAGATGGACATATTTTTTCTCTTAGTTGGATTCTCAAGATGTCACTCAATTTTGAATATCTACATTCTACGTTAGGAGGTTTTATTATTGCACTTGGTACTCTATGTTGATGATCTCATTATTACAAGGAGCACATCATCCATCATCAATAGTGTTAAGACTATACTTCATGACTAGTTTTCTATGATAGACATGGGCCTATTACATTATTTTCTCAAGATTCAGATAGCATAATTGTCTTCCTAGATTACTCTTTCAAAGCCCAATTATGCCATGGACTTATTATCTCAGTTTTACATGGTTGGTTATAGGCCTACACCAACTCAATTTTTAACTATAATTAGACTTGAGGTTCATTGTTCCACTCCATTTGTTGATGCCACATTGTATAACTAACTTGTAGGTAGCCTCATCTATTTGACTCATACATGGCCTAACATTTCATATGTAGTTGGCATGGTTTCACACTTTATGAAGACACCACATGAGCTTCATTAGAGAAACACCAATTATATTTTGAGCTACATTCATGTCACTATTAGATATAAGATTTACTATACAATAGGTACAGGTTAAAATTTGGTAAGATACATAGATTTTGATTAGGCTAGTGATTATGATGCTCATAAGTTCACTTCTGGTTACAAATTTCACTTCAGATCTGGGTCTATTTATTGGTAGAGAAAGAAACATCATGTTATTACTCTTTCATCTATAGAGGATGAATATCATGGCATTTTTAATTCCTCTACTAAGGCTATTTGACATTAGAATATTTTCACTAAGCTTGGCATTCCATTTCAAAAGCCATCAATCATCTATTATGACAATCAGAGCACTATCTAAATCTCAAAGAATCTATTTCATCATCAAAGACCCAAACACATAGAGATCCATATGTACTTTATTAGGGAATTGATTCAATCAAATATCATTGATCTTTAATATTTTTCTATGGAGGAGTAGATTATAGATATTTTCACCAAACCTTTCACTGAGAGCAAGTATCTTCACTTGTGATCTCTTTTAGAGGTATAGGACATCAATTCTTTATGTGGGGTCTCCTAGAACTTCATTTTGAGGATAATTTTTTTTCCTTTAGGTTTTATCCTTTCTTCATCTATTTGTATAGAGTACCTAATATGGCTACACATTGTCTGGACACTTATCTGCATAGCCCTACCTAAGCTTCACTTATGGGAGGTGTTAGTGAATTTATTTACTTTATTATGTTTACTTGTCTTTATTATTTAGATTTGTGTACTAATTATTTATTGCAATTATTTTATTATATTAATTAATAATTTACACAAGATAGGATAAGTTTGCTTAGCTAGTAGTCAACTTGGACACCTATCTTGTTACCATAGAGTTTCACTTCACTATTCAAGGTAAAATAGCATAAGATTGATTAACTAGTAATCAACTTGTGTTGATCATTTACACAAGTTTGACACCTATCTTGTTATTATGGATTTGCACTCCACTATTCATGTAATCAAGTATCATTTATACTACATGTGTTATGTGAGTTCCCTAATCTTTATCTTGCACGCCTTGTTATATATAAGTAATGGATATTTGTGTATTCATCATAAGATCAATATTGAATTATCAAAGTAATTCATTATATTTGAGTTACTTATTCATTTCAGTTATTATCTCATATATATATTTATTATTTATTATTATTACCATTTTATCTCTTGTTCATATTTTTTATTAGATTCATTAGATTTTGTATGCTAATTCTAAAAATATTCAAATAATTTTAATCTTTTTCTAAATAAGCCTAATGACTGGTCTAAAATTATGAATATCACCAACCTTTACATATTTATTCTAAAATAAACACAAATATGTAAATAATAGAGTAATCTTTGATAAAAATACATCAAAACACAATGATAATCTAAATTAAGGTGATCCAAGTCAAAAAAAGAGTAAAAGGAAAGGTAAGAAAAAAATAAATATTACTGATCTTCATTCCAATTATCATGATAAACTTTATATTTCATCTAAACATGTACTTAAAATCAATGTATAATACAAAATAGCTTTAGCCCAAATCTTACCTACATTAGGCAAACTCTTAAAGAAGGTGTAAATAATGCAAATAAGAATCAATTTCACTTTTCAGATTCTACCCTCGTAAGCAAACAACATTGGCCTAAATGTAAAAAGAGTAAAGAAAATGAAATGAAACTAAATACTTTCAGTCAACCTAGAATTAACATTAGTTAACATCTCTACAATTAAATGTGCACACCAAGAATTCATAAGAAATATTCAAATCTAGAAATCAAAATAAGCAAATAAAATATAAGTTACGATAGCATACACAGGTAAATACTAGACAATTTTTAAATAATTTCTTATTTGTATTACTTTCTTCAAGTTTACAAAGTTTTTTTGGCTCTAAAACTCCTTGTTTTTACAATATAAAAACACTACCTTTTATAGAATACCAAGGCATCATACCAGTCAGTCATGTTAAAAACAAATATACAAAAGAAAAAACAACTATCCTTTTTACAAAGTTTATATAATGCACTAGAGTTTTCCAAAAATATGACCACTAGGCCAATGTTCTAACAAACTAATGCATGTATTTAAAAAAAATATTCCATTTTTAAAATATTATAAAATTTTCAAAAAAAGTAATATTTCTAGCTAGCTATTGGACCATATGTTGATGAACCCCTTACTGCTACTAAAAAATAATCATGGTTGTATCTATATTGAGCAGCTATATATTTTTATTTTAACTTTAGCACATGCATGTATTAAAAACCAATTAAAAATTTAGTTTTCATTTAAAATTTTGCATTAATGAAAATAGTATATGTTGCATAGCCTTTCCATCAAATTTTTAGGACCCTCTATTTAAAAACCATCAGCTCTATTTTCACTCTCTGAAAAGTGGCCAAGTATGAAAAAATAATAGAAAATGCTTTAGAGGGCAACTTTTCATGTTTTTATATTTTATCAAGCTTCATCACATGAGCTTAAAATTGGCAAAAACGGTCTTGGCATAAAGGTTAAAAAATGCATTTAACCATTTCTCTTGAAATTGTAGTGTTTGTGATATATGACCTCTTCAACATGTTCACTAAGCTCAATTTAGACCCTACAAAATTGGTTGTGTGGAAAAATTAGTGGAAAATGCATTAGAGGTCAAATTTTCATTCTTATATCTTTTGATGAACTTTCTTGTGTGATCTAAAACTTAGTGCAAATGTTTCTTTTGAAAATGTGAACAAATCCATTTGACCATTTCCTCTGAAGTTTCAGTGCGTGAGAGATATGGCCTCATAAAAATGCCTACTCAGCTCTATTTGAGCTCTCTAAAAATGGATAAGTATGGGGAAAATAGTGAAATGTGGTCAAGAGGACAACTTTACATGCCCATAACGTTTTATGTGCCTTATTTCATAAGCTAAAACTTAGCATAAATATTCCTTGTGCAATGTAAACAAACCCATTTGACCATTTCCTCTAAAGTTATAGTGTGTGAGATATATGGCCTCATGAAAATGCCTAATTGACTCTATTTTCACTCCCATTTAATGTTTGTGTGACTGTATTTGACATCTCGTAGACCATCAAATATAAGATCATATGATTTTTTGCATGGGCTTAAATTTAACATCTGCATGAATGTCATATTTTTTCCAAGGCTTAAATTTGACATTTGCATGACAGTATTTGATGTCCCATAGACTGTCAAATTTAATCTCATGTTATTTTTTTCATGGGATTAATTTTGACATCTACACGACCATCATATGATGTTTGTGTGACCATCAAGGTTAAAAATGACTATGGAAAAACAACTAATTTTTTTTTAGAGGCCAACTTTAAATCTCCATAAATTTTGATGTACTATCTTACATGAGATAAAACTTAGAAAAAATGTTCTTTGTATGAGTTTTAATAAACGCATTTGACCATTTATCCAAAATTTGAAGCATGTGATAGATATGGCCTATTCAATATGTTCAATCGACTTTATTTGCACCTAGAAAACATAGTCAAAACACTTTGGAGGGTAACTTTACATCTCCATAGATTTTGATATGCTATATTTTATGAAATAAAACTTTAAACATATGATATAAGTATGAAGGTGAACAAACCCAATTTACCATTTCTTTTAAAACATGCACACGTGTGAAATATAACTCCAGCAAACTACCTATTTAGATTTTCTACCATCAGGCTAGAATGTCTAGATGGACACAATGAGGACCCAATTGAATACCATGCAATTCCATACTTAATCCAAGAACTCTTAGTACCCCATAGAGTCTCTTTAACCTATCCATGTTGTAAATTTACAAATGGCACCTTAAATGAACTTATTTAACTTGACTTTCTATAGACCAAAGGCTAGTAAAGGACCAAATTAGGATTAAATCATGAAATTTAGACACAGTTCATTTAAGAAAAGCTTCATAAAAATTATAACCTAAACATAAATAAAAATGTTGACAAACTTAAATAAGGTCAAACCAGAACCATGAACTAAGAAGTCAATCAGACCATGAAGTGGATGAGTTTCAAATAAAAAAATATGCAAACATGCTAGTGACTCTCTAATCAAGTGAATTTTCAATTTTAAGGTACAAATTTATATAATTTTATACAATGGTCCTCATTTTTTAAAAATGTGGGTATGTTGACCTTAATAGACTCCCTAGAGGAGGACCCTACCTTAGGATCATACCACCCTTATGTTAGTACCCCCAAGCTAGCTTGTCTAAAAACCCCACTAATGAACTCCCACTGAAGTTGTTTATCTCTAAGCCCAAACTATTAATTCATGATGAGGTCACATATATAGAGGTCTCTAAAAAGGGTAATTTTATCCTAACTTAAAAATTGAAAAATAATTAAGAGCAGTTATATATGTTCAACAATAGGGTGGAGGAACTCAGAATAAACTTGTCTAGTCTCATTCAAGAATGGAATGCCTTATATAGGCAAACAAACATGAATGTTTAGTCTTTTATCCATTCTATCAAGAGGAACCAAATTCTTATTAATCAGTCACTAAAGTTGATGGAGATCCCCCCATATAATATCCCTAGCAAGACCCCAATCAAGAAAACTCGTCTGGAGGTATAGGGATAAAAAAGCTTGCATATGATCCTCCCTTAAGATGATGTTGAAGGACCCAGTAATAGTATGAGGGAAAAAGTTTCCAAAATAAGTGGGGTATACCTAAGAAGATATCTAAATATCTAAAGGAACCATCATAGGTTACACCCTTGATCTATTCTCTATTATTTTTTGTTTCACTACCTAAGGGGTTAACTAGATAGTTTTTTGTTGTTTTGATGTTCAGCCTTAGAGGCCTGCTATTTTTTTATATCACACTTTTATGGTTCTTGGATCTTTGTAAAACCAAATTGTTTACTTGATCAAATAAAAAAATAACACTACCCTTTCCCAAGAAAATTTTATTTCCATTAGAGTCCATTGCTAATTATCCAATAAACTAGCAATATATCATAGTGACCATTCATGCCTCCTAGATTTAGTGTCTCAAGGTTTTCCTTCATAATTTGAGATCCCAAAACTTTTTTATTTCCCAAAAACTAGTTGTTCTCCCTTAATTATCCTTCTAGGCTTAATTCATACCTCTAGACTTTATAAATACATCATACACTAAGCATCAGTAGATGAATTATACATACAATCAATCAATGAATAATATACATTTACCCTTAATTCTAAGGTCAAATATTTTATTATCTTTCTCCTATTGACCTACTGAGAAAAGCCAAAAGTAGACAAGTGATGCCTACCCTATCATAAATTATTCTAATAATGGTTGATTCAGCCAAGGCTATGGGTGAACATCATAATAATGCCAAGGAATTTTAAAAATCACCTTAAATTAATTGGATACAAATAAAATTGATGCTTTCTATCACCTCAGAGGTATCATATGGGATATTTCCTCTAATTTTTTATTTAGATAAAAAGGTTTGTAGGTATAATATGGTTTAATTTCAAAGCAAACCTTTCATTACCTTAGGTAATTTGAATCTCTCCTTAGAAATATATTTAGATTTGAAGCTCTAATACCACTATCATAAACCCCAAAAATTCAACCCAAAAAAATATTTTAAGGTTATTATACCCATTCTCCAACATCAATTCTCTTACTTGCATAATTAATTCCAACAACTTTAAACTAAGTTTAGTACAAGATTATTTTCATCCACCCCTTGTATTTGTAAGTAACATTGATAACCACCCAATTAAGTGTCTTTCACATATTCCAATAGTAAAATCAAGTCACAAATAATTTATCTTTACAATACCTTCTCCTTTTTTGAACTTAAATAAATAAGCAAATAATTCTCATATACACTTCATAGCCAAACTTCCAAATTATATTGGGTTTAAATAATTGATATAGTGTTTTGTATTGGAAGGGTGTGTTATTTATAAATTAATTTTAGGTATCTTATTACAAAATCATTTAATATATAATAAATCCCTTTGAGTTATCCATACATTTAAGATAATTAGATGGTCTAAGAAGATCCAATGAGTCCTTATTCATCTTAACCCAAAAGTAGAATCATAGAGATTAAGATTTATTAATTAAAGAGGATAAAAAACATTAAATACATTAATAATCCTACTATAATATGGATTCACCATTAAATCAATGTGTTTTTATAAGTCTATAATTCCTTCCCTTTTTAATGTTTTACACATATATGGAAATATTGCAGTTACAGTTATGGTTTGAGCATTATCCATATAGTGCCAACCACCTAATTTTTTAATGTTTTGAAAATGACGCTAAATTTATTTACAAAAAGTATGTAATAATATTTTAAATTCAATTTTAGTGTTATCTCCAATGGTATACATTATTCATTTACAACCGTTCTTATATTCATGCAAGTTCAAATTGTTCCATTCTTAATTAAACTAGGGTACAAACATCTAGGTTATAAATTCCAACCATTCTTGAAGTCAACAAACTCCATGTAATCCATAAATTTTATCAAAAGGAATTTTTTTTTAATCCTAATTCATACATATGTTTATAACATCTCCCTTCATAATATTGATCAAAAAAGGATAAATATTGTTATTAATACCTAAGGTTAATCATTTTCCGTATGATGTAATTTACTCCAAAACATAAATATTACAGTCATTAAATAGGTTATAAGTCTCTTGAAGGTATATTTAAATAATACATAAATAACATAACTATATATTATCACTTGTTTACTTTCCCTTTTCAAATTTATTAATGCTTAAACTATATGTTCTCATTATCAGAATGGAATCCTTAACAACCATACAACTTAAAATAGATTTGCACTGTTAACATAGTAGACTATTATTTATACTATGTTAGGTCAAAGTAGGATTTTTTTCCACAAGTAAGATAATATAGTAATTTATTTAAAAATTTATTAAATATAAAAAAATACTAATTTAACTCATTCCTATAATTATAGTTAAACTTTTGTAGTTCTCATTGTTTCACTTAGGAAGTAGATGGATTTTAGGTTCGTTGTATAAGGTTGCCTTATTTTTAACCAAAGAAGGAAATAATACATTTTTAAATTTTTTTTCCTTACTCAATCAAGTATATTAGATACTATGATAATTCAAATTCAATTGATATGCAATATAATATCTTCATCATCTAGTTATGCAACAACTATTGAACCATTATACCTTACTAATTCAAGTAAGGTAAATAGTAGAATAATAGGATACCAAAATAATTATTGCACATTATTATTTTCATTCTCATTGACATGTATTCAAATAATATTGAATCCAATTTAAAATATATGAAGGATGAACATTCGTTTCAATAATTTACTTTAACTCTATAAATGGGATATAGTCATAATAATTTAGTTACACATTCTAAATATACATACTAAGGAATCATGATATAACAACCAATAAAATATGAAAATACATCAATGTATAAAATCCAAATGACTTCCAAATAAGGTAGATGTAGAAATTAATATTTACCTTAGTATTTTACATTTTATGTCAACATATTTAATAACATAGAGGTAATTTCAATTAATCTACAATATTTAATGTACAATTTTTTCTTCACAAACCCTTTAATAGAGAAAAACAATCCATAAATTTCACCAAGTGTACTCATTGACAAATACATAATCTAATCTATATGTAAAAGGAAGATGTATGCTAATACATACATCACAACTAAATGGTTTATAAATTTATTATAACACATAAGATTAAACTTTATGTGCCTTAATGACTATTATTCATAGACTTGATTTTTTTCCAAATAAGCCAACATACCAAAGAAATGATATAGTACAAAGCAAATCATAGTGAATTAATTTTAAATAATTCATAGATTTTATAATTGTCCATCATGCTCCTTAATACTTATACATATAGCAGTAATGAAATGTTTCCAACCTTTTTTCAAAAATATAAATTGATTCGATATTTCACAATAAGACTCCAATTTTAAAATTTAAATGAATAATGTAACATTATTACTTACAACCATAAGGTATTATGAATTCATAAGACAAATAGTTACCTCCTATGACAAATTCCTAAGTAACAAATATTGACCATTTTTGGTTACCATGGAAGAGTGCCATTGAAATCATGGTTCAAGGCATAAGGATCAATAGAGAAGGGATTTTGAAGTTTTTTGGAAGTCAAGAAATAAGAAAAGGGATTAGAAGGCTCTCAAAAAATGGTCTTTACACTTAGGATTTTGTCCAAGTGTTTTACACTTCAGATTTTATGTGTTGTGACTAGTCAAAACTTTTGTTTCAAACAAAAGTTATGAAAGCACAAGTTCCAATAAAATCTAGGATATGTTGCAATTTTTACATAAAGAGGAAATGTTTTGACACTTAGTCAATTCACTAAAATTTCTTGGAACCACATGTCACATTTTTGTTCCTTGTCAATTTTCCATTTTTATTCAAAAGTTTTCTAGTGGGTCAAGAAAGCACTCATCACTTAGCCATTATAGTGTTTCTTCCTAGTGATGGATTTAGGAGGTAATGAGATTAAATTTGATGGGACCTCAAGAGATGTATTAATGGATTCCTAGTTTGTTAGTTATAGTGATACTTAGCCATTTTTTCTAGTATCACTTAGTGTTAGGTGTCAATCTCATAGTAATCCTAATCCCTTTCAAATGGTTTTCAATACTTAGACATTTCTCTTTAAATGTCACCTAGTGCCATGCATCTCTCTCTTGATAGTCTTCAGCTTATTAAATTTTTTTAAGGACTTAGTTAATTTAGAAGAAGTAGATCAATGAGATAATGATAACAATAATCCTCTAGGTGATAGGATGAGTGGGTTAGTAGTATGCTTTTATGTGTCACAATCCCAAAATCTCATAGTCTTGAGAATATGTGTATAATTCAAATACTTTCATAGTAGTGGGTTAATAATATGATGCCATATGATATAATCACATTTCCACATTCCCATAGATATTTTTATACAACCTACATATATGTTAGAGTATATAGCTAGAGAATGAGTGGTATGACATTGCATGGTAGAATCCTACTACTCTATATCCCTATGGTAGTCTGTGCAAGCCCAAAAAATAATTTAAAACCTTATGCAAATGGGTAGAGATAAAAATATCCATGTAGATGTGGTAGGCCCTATGCACATACTAATTGATAGAGTCAAAGGAAGGGGTAGACAAACTAGACCACATGGACTTGATAGAGCCCAAGACTTTATATCCCAGTAAAAATAAGACAAGTGGTTATCTTGGATTAATCCAGAGAGTCTATAAAATGTCAAGTATATGAGGCACAAGGGTAATATACCCATAGAATTAGAAATATATAATGATATTGATATCAACATGTGGTTGTAACATACTACTGAGGAGTTTATTGGCACTAGTTAAAGAAAATTTGATAGCATGTTTTCCCATTCAAATCCCAAATTCATGAATCGACTATGCAACTATAATGGTTCATATAATAAATGATGAATGGAGTGGCCCAGTGTGAAAATCATTATACAACTCAACTCTAATTGGAAATATATTGAAAGGGAAATGGAATATAACCCCATTCATCATGGAAGTAAGTGGAAATGGAGAAAACATATAAGACAAGTTGTAGGATTAGGAGGGCATGGTAGGCAATTATACAAACATGGATCTAGAAATCCCAAGGGGATCCCCAATACCTTAACCTCCCTTCCCTCATCATCATCAAAATTTTAACCACCCTTGATAGTGGAAATGACCAAAAAGGGACCCAAGCTTTGAATATTTTGGCCTATAAAAACAATCAAAATTATCATGGCAAAGGGTCCCTTTTATAGCACAAAAATGCTGATGAAATTGGCCCATCTTTGATCCTCTCTTGGGTATGAATATACTCTATTGACATGTAATTATATCCACATTAATAATGGAAGTAACTAGAAATAGATAGAACATAAAAGATAAGTTTTAGGCTTAGGAGGGCATGGTAGGCAATTATGCAGGCATGGTCTAGAAATCCCAAGGGGATCCCCACTACCTCAACATCCCTTCCTTGATCATCATCAAAATTGTAACTACCCTTGATAGTGAAAATGACCAAAAAGGGACCTAAGATCTGAATATTTTAGCTTATAAAAGCAACCGGAATTATAATGGTAAAAGTACCCTTTTATATCACAAATTTTTTGATGAAACTGGCCCATGTTTGATCCCTCTCTTGGGTATGATCAGACTCTACTCACATGTAATATTGGATTTTAAGCCTTATTATGATATTCTTGTGTGAACTATTTTAGGCTCAATTTTCACCCTTGGAGAGAGTTCTTTAGGCTCCTTCCAATTGAGCTACATAATGGGAATAACCCTAGGCTGTGGGTCACCTATGGTGGGGTTAGACCTCTAGATAAGGCTGACTTCCTCTTGATGCTCATCTAAACTAATGATAAACTAATGCTTCATATGGAAAATGGTTATAAAGATAGCTAACAGATCCTAGGAAAACTAAAAGGGTTATGTACTAAAGTTAAATGGACACTCATATAAGTTTGAACACACACTGGATCAACATAGAACAACTATAGCTCACAACCTCACAAACTCACAATTTGTATAAATATTTCATAGAAGAGGTTTCAAATAAAAAAATAATCTAGACATACAAGTTAGCTTTAAAACATCTTCAAAGAGGTAAGAAGAAGGACAATAAACTAGGAAGAATCTTCTTCACAAATTCACCATACACAAACATACTAATCACTAATTAAAGATAAGAGATAGATAAATATTTTATCCTATTACTTAAAAAGGTAGTTCTTATAATATTTTGATATGGTTTTACCATATTATATGATCACACTTTTGTACGAGTCTCAATGAGTATCCTTGTCCTAGAAAAGAATGCTAAATTCTAAGAGCTGAAAATCCCTTTAATGGGAATGAGACTAGGATATATAGGATAATAAAGAGGGAGAGATAATGTTGGAGAATGACATCTAAGATGGAACACAACATCCCAAGTCATTAATTGAACCTGAGCTACCACTTTTTTCTCCTTAGCTAATGAAAACATTACCACCTTTTTGATCAATCAGGACACTGCCCATGGCTTATTGAGTGAGAAAGACTCCAAAGATTCTGAGGATGCATTAAATACACCTAGCTAAAGCTACCAACACTAGACATTTTATTTTATCTTTCATATCATCTCTCACTTGAAGATAAAACTTCATGCTCATTGATTTGACAAAATCATGGATTTATGCATTTTATGCAACTGCTTGCCAAAAATATGACCATGCTAAAGGATGAGGAACCTTTCCATTAATCACATGCCTAATCCATTTTATATCTAAATCATAGGTTCTTATATAAGAGGAAAACTAATATAATATTATTGGTTTTCCTATATCCTTTATATTAATGTAGACCTATAGACTATATATCCCTTTTTATATATTATAATAGGTCTAAATAAACCCATTCTATCTATGTAGGAACCAAGATTTCACCATATACATGGATCCTTCTTAAAATGGTGAACACAGTTGAAAAAATAACCCTACCCAATATAAATTTACAAACCAAAGGTCTGTATTTAGCTCCAATGGAAGTCCCTTTATGTTCCTTATGTATTACTATATTAGTGTGTCCCTTTAATGGTATTGAATCAAGATTCAATGATGGAAAGATGATCCTACAAGACCTATTTACTTCTAGTTGAGAATGGTCCCTCAATTTCTATCTAAATTCTTGGGCTCACCTTTATTTTGATTGGCTGTCGATATCTGACTTATCTTATTAACATGTTGACCCATCTTGATTTGTTAGATCTTACTTATTTAGATGAATGTTGATCATTAATCCTATTCTAATTGAATCAACTATTGACACTTATCATGCATGCATTTGTTTTTGAGATTCATTAACCTCTTTAACCTCTACTCACTATTAGATATGAATGTACAATTGAATGCATGTCATTGGATCTATTAGGGACCCATTGTTATAAAATTAATGGCTATTTATTAGTTCTTAAAATTTATGTCCACATGAACATAATTTTGTGTATGCATGGATGTATTTGATGTCAAATAGACTGTCAAATTTAAGCTCTAATGGATTTTTTCTTGATCTTTGATCTGAAATCTACATGAACATCAATCACATTTGACTAACTTTGAATGCTTGGATCTATAAGGGAAGAGGTCATGGAGGCACCAAATTTTTAAGAGATGTTATTGATACTAAAATGGATGAACCCACTTAATCCATTGGTTTTGGGAGATTTCTAAGTGAAGATAAAAAATGCACAAATGAGTTGGTCCATTTATTCCTATGTGACATCGGCATGCTTGTCATGGTCTAAAATGGATAAGTATGGAAACTTAGAAAATTTTATTTGAGGAGCCAAAGTTGAACATGTATAACTTTTGTCATGCTTAGATGTATGGCATAAAACTTAGCACATAGTAACTAATGACTAAGATGAACAAACACATATGACAATTTTATCTTGAGACCATCACTCATGTGAGATATATCACTATCAAACTAACCACTTAGATCTATTTGAGATTCTTTGAAAATTGGCTATGGAAACTTAGTAAATTTTATTTTAGACGCCAACTTTAAGTCTTCATATTTCTATTACACTTAGTTAAATGACCTAGAGATTCATGTGTGTGTTCTTGGGACTAATATGAACAAACCCATGTGACCAATTCTTCTTGAATCATCTACACATGGTAAAGATGGCATCAGTCCTAATTAAAAAAATCTACCACTGGACCTAAATGTCTAAATGAATACAATGAAAAACTAGATGGATGTTATGTAACTCCATACTCATTCCAAGCACTCTTGACATCCCATAGGGTCTCTACACCATTTTATACATGTCCCTTATAAATTGGAAAATTACACTTTAAGTGAACTTAAAGTGTTTCAAAAATATTTGTGAGGAAAATGAGATCCTTGGACCACTCATTCCATCCATAACTTTTGTTCATCTACTCATTCTTTAGTAACTTGGTACATTTGGGCATAATATTGGTATGTGGGACAAAATTAAATAACATCTTTGGGGACTCATAGGGAAGAATGAGTACTATGCTTTGGGAACCTAGACCATTTTTTTTGTCTGGTGCATTGGGTATATGGAGTCATTAGCCTTTGTAACTAATCATGTAGATAACACAAAGCTATCCTTGTCTAGAGCCTTTATTGAAGCAAAAGTACCAATAGAAACAAAATAAAATAAAATTCCCAAGGCATTTTGGAAATGGAAATATAAAAATATAAAAGAAATGTGTAAAAAACACTTAGAGGAAAATATACAAATCTATTCTAATATGTATAATATGTTACAATAGATGCAATGTTATTCAATAATAGGGATTTAAATGAATGTTATTTATTAGGATGGGTAATACCTCTCCATATGGTTTTTAAGATGATAAGTATTATGTTCCTTGCATCCATGGATCAAATAAGGACCACTCTACAAGCTATCAAAATTGGTATGGTAACCTGGTTTGGCCTTATTTGAGTCCCATTTGAGGACTAGGTCCCCTTCCTTGAATTTCCTTCGTATAGCTTTCTTGTCAAAGGCCATTTTGACCTATGTTTGATGTGACTCTAGTGTTTTCATAGCAAGGTCCCTAGTTTCTTCTAGTTTAATGAGCTCTACCATCCTCACATTCATGGGTTCATCTCTATCAACTCAAGTTGATGGGCTAATTCTAATGTAGGCAGTTTAAGGGAGATAGGCAATTTGGCTTCCCTTCCATACACAATAACATTTGGAGAACTACCAATGGTAGTTTTAGGAGTCACCTTATTATCCCATAAGGATTTCATTAGCTTGGTGTGCCATGTTCTTTGATTCTCTTCCATGGTCCTCATGATGATCCTTATCAAATTCTTGTTTGTGCACTTTGTCAGTCCATTTACTTGAGCATAGTAGTTGGAAGATGTGTTGAGGTAGGTGCCAAGTTTAAGAGCCCACTAACTTGTATTCTTACCAAGGAATTCCAATCCATTATAAAAAAATTATGGTGGTTAGGACACCAAACCTACTTACAAGGCTGTCATAGAAATCCAAGATTACACCTTCAATAGCTTCCTTCAAAGAAATGACTTCCACCCACCTAGTGAAGTATTCTATTGTAGTGAGCACCCATTTATTCCCTATACTTTATGGTTGACTAATCATCCCTATGAATTATAACCCCCATTACATGAAGTTTTATTCCACCTAAATTGGATTGAGTGGAAGGGCTACTAGATTTTGCTTTCCTACAAAAAGGGCACACTTCTAGGATTTTATAAGCCATGCATGATCATACTTGAAAATATTGGGCTAGTAATAAATAGCCCTCATTACCTTTATTGTGGTGTTTCTAGGTGAAAAATGGCCTCCTATAGGTCCATCATGAAACTGCTCTAAGATATTGGTCACTTGATCATTTTTTATGCACCTAAGTAGTACCCCATTGAGGTCCTTTCTAAAAAGAACACCATCAACTAATGCATGAGGTATAGATTGAATCTTGAAATACCTTATTTTGGCTCTGTCTAAACCTTGGGGGTATTATTCTATTGTCAATAAATGATCCATAGCTTGATGCCATCTATTTTGAAGTAGAGGTACACCTACCTATGAGTTATCTTAGGTTAACAAAATAGCTTCCTTATCTTCCTGGATGTCATTTACCATGTTATAACACAATCCCTTACCTTTAAAGAGCTTGGTGACCTTGGTCTCTATGTCATATTCCATGACCTTTGTGATCTAGCCTACTCTCTTCTCATTTAAATCCTTGTTAAGGATGAAATCCCTAGCTCTAGGATGAGACACCATAAGATGGATCTTGATATTGGAGAGCATGGGCCTAAAATTCTTAAGACTCCTATAGGTTTTAAGAACCTATTTTTAAATAAATGTGTACCTCACTTCATATATGTCTATCTCTTAACTAAAAAAGGTAATTAGTTGTTCCATTCATTCACCATTCTTTTGCATCAGCATGGATGATATGTTGTCAACATTAATGAAGGTGTAGAATATGAAGTCCTTGGATAAATAAGAATTTATGAGTGAGGGGGATTGGATAATGACATAATTGATGGCTTCAAAAGATGCCTTACTTTCATCTAACCAAGAAAACACTTGGATCTTCTTTAGCATGGTGGTGATAGGTTTAACTAGGTTTGTAAAACTAGGTATGAACCTGCTCATAAAGTTAATCTTCATAAGGAAGCTATAGATCCAATTTTTGTGCTTTGGAAAGGATAAGGCTAAGATAAAAATTACTTTATTAGGGCCAATATATAATCCCTCTTTTGAAACAATGTGACCCAACAACTTAACTTCATGCATAGAGAACACACATTTCTTAAGATTTTAAGAGATCCCATACTCTTTACATCTATATAATATCAACCTCAGATGGTCCATGTTCTCACTAAAATTCTTGGAGAAGATAATGATGTCATCCAAGTAGACCAACACCATTTGATTTAGCATCCATTAAAAGGCCATGCCCATTTCTCTTTGAAAGATTACCCTAGTATTGGAAATCTAAAAGGCATATTTTGATAAGAAAATATGCCCCATTTGGTGGTGAAGGTAGTCTTATATTGGTCTTCCTCTCTCACTAGCACTTGGTTATAACCTAAAAATCCATATAAGAGAGAAACATTCTAAACTATAAACTACTTATAGGATTTGCTCCATGGATGGTAGAGGGTAATGATCCTTCAAAGAGATCCTATTAAGATCCCTAAAGTCTACACACAGACTAGTCTCCCCATTCATCTTCTTGATAGGTATTAGAATAGCTACCCATGAAGAGTGATGAATTAGGAAGATGATCCTAGATGAAATAAGATTGGTCGATTCCTTTCTCATGAGCTCTTTAATATTGAGGTTTATGGGCCTCTACTTCCTCTTGACATGCTTGGCATTAGCCTCTATCTCTATAGTGTGTTGGGACAACATAGGATCAAATCCCCTTAGGTCACTATATTACCAAGAAAATATGTTTTCATATTCCTTAAAAATCTCTATGAAATCATGCCTCTCAGCTTTAGTGCTTACCTTTCCAAACTTGAGGAACTTATCCTCATATATAATAACTCTCTCATAATCATCTTCATTATTTGACATCACTACTTTATCCTTCCTCATATGGTCCCCTTCATGAAAGATAGGGTGATTACCCCTTTAGGGATCTTATTGGACCTTAATTAAACAATCTACTCCTCATATTGATGGTGCATATCTTCCTTTGTTGATAGAAGAGAAATCTCCTTGTTGCAAGAAACATGCAATCTTTTTTGTCATTTTCAAAGACCTGCTAGTGAGCTTCATTTTCTACCACTGATGGTCTTATTACCACTTTGATATCTGGTTACACCTTTGTTATTTTCAATTTATTAAGGATGTCAAAATGAGTCCCCATAGCTACTAGTCTATCAACATGTTGAGTTTTACCTCTTAGCATTGATTTTATGTTAAAGGCCTCAAAATCCTCAATTAAATCCCACACTCTATGTTTATAGTAATTCATTAATGGGTTCTTAATGGCATTCTAACCTCTGACTTAGTTTACAACTAGTTCACTATTCCCATAAACTTGTAATTGTTTGATCCTCATCTTATTATCCCATTAAAGGCCAAGGATGAGACCCTTATATTCTACTATATTATAGGAGTAGTTGAATTAGAACCTATATGAGGAGAAGTAATTATCACTTGAATGGGATATTAGCATAACACATACACCCACCCCATGTTTGATCCTTTATCCATAAAATAATAACTTCCATAGACCACTAGGATCTTATTAAGGCCTCATGAAATATGGCATGGGATAAATTTCTTTATGCAAATAGTAGACACCAAGTCCCTTTCTTGAAAACCATATAAGGGCTTCACCAACTAGATTTCATTCCAGAGCACATCTAGGAACATGTTTGGTACCTCTTTTAGATGAGTACTGAGCTCCTGCCCCATTACAAATTCATCTTCATTAATGATGGTTCAATTCATGTTGACATTATCTAGTCCATAAGGATCTATGTGGAATTGTATAATGGGATTAGTTTTGATTGACACATTGGCCCCATACCTTGTTCTTAATGCCATATAGGACCAATCTACTACAAGATAGCCCTTATTTTTTCTATCAACTCCCTAGACAAGCATAGTGCAAAGCAAGGAGGCACATTCAAGATCAATACATCTTCAGCCAC
This sequence comes from Torreya grandis, assembly GCA_037957365.1. Taxonomy (NCBI): domain Eukaryota; kingdom Viridiplantae; phylum Streptophyta; class Pinopsida; order Cupressales; family Taxaceae; genus Torreya; species Torreya grandis. The sequence continues at coordinate 534,961 of JARHVA010006826.1, forward strand.
TGGGACACTATGACAAACATGTAAGGTCATATTAAGCTCCCTAATTATGCTAGATGGCTTGGTAAAAGAACCATCAAGTTATAACACTCCTTTGGATTGGGGTTCATATTTTAGACCAAGCTAATTAGTTATGGACTTTGTCATTACTAAGGTACTAGCCCCACTATCCATTAAGAAATTGTGCACTAGAGAGTTGCCAATGATTATTGAAATATAGAAGGGAGGAGACTTGACTACTTTACTTGATTTCCCTTCATTTGGTCCTTTGGCTACATTGGTGAGAACTTTATTCACCTTTCTTGGTGGCTTATCTGCATCTATTATAACATTAATCTTGGACAAAACTTTCTAAAGAATGTCCACTTGACCAGGGATGGAGAGCATATCCCACATCAACACACTCACATTAAATTTATTCATCTATTTAATAATGTTTATGGGTGAACCACCAAACTTTACTTGTGCTTTGGGAACCACCACTATTATTTTTTGAGTTTGTTAACCTTGAGAGACCAAGACATTTCACTAATGTTGACCCCATGAAACTATTGGAACCTTTGGAGTGATAATAGGTCCAGTGAAGGAATAAAGATAGGAAGCTCTTTGAAGGTTTCCTAGTTACCATCGATGTTCCTTATTTTAAATATTGTATTTCAAACCACTAGAATGTAGGCTTGGCTAGAACTAGCTTATTGGTTGGATGCATAACATTCCTCTTGTTCATAGTTCATCATGGTAGCATCTAATTAGTTTGGTCCTTGATTAGACACTTGACCTTATGGAGGCTCTTCTAGTTTAGTCATTATAGGCATCTCTACATTTTGGGTCATGAGAGCTTGGTTGTATCCAAAATTAGCAACTTTCTACCATTAATCATTAAAGGCTTGGTTAAGATCAATATTTGGGATAATAAGTTGACTAAAAGATTGACTCCAGGGCATGGTACCCTTTGCTTCTTAAGACACATTATTTTGAACTAGTACTAAGGTGTTTTAAGTGCTAATAATATTAATATTGTAGTTATTATACCTATTATAGCCATGTTTCCCTAGTCCTTAGTTTTGACCTTGGCCCTAACTTTGGTAGTTCCCTTTGTATGGAAGCTTGTTTTCTTGAAAAACTTACTACTGAGGTTAATATGAACCTTGATAGGGCCTATTGAAAACCTGCTACCTTTTGACATTTGCTATCTCATTCCCCAAGGACTAAAACATATTTTTGAGCTCCTGAAAGTTCTTTTGGTCTAGTGAATCACTAGATCTGTTAGTGGAAGCTTTCTCTTATTTTGGAGTAGGTATTGAAATAATTTTTGGTGTAGGAGGAATTACATCAAGTAGAGGTATAGCAATAAGAGGTGGTCTAATTTTAGGAAATAAGGGCATTGGTGGTCTGGGTGTAAGCTTACCTACCTGAACCAGACAATTTTATGGTTTGATGACCACCTCATAAGCATTTAGAAGTATATTCCCCCCATATATTAGATCATCACTACTATATCACTATTTAAAGCTTTTAAATAATACAAGAAATCAAAATTTGGGGTTGGTCTAATTGAAACTAGGATTCTATCCTAAGTTTTTAGGAACCTTGTGTTAAAGTCCTGCATGACTTCATGAGGAGCTCTCTTAATGCTAGTTAGTTGCTCTGTAAGTGAAAAATGGTCAATTTTATCCTCAAATATTTTACACAAGGCTTATACTAATTGGTCCCATGTTTTAATGGAATTAGTAATGAGGCTTATTTACCAATTTAGGGCCTTTCCTTTAAAAAAAGTAGCTAATAACCTAATAGTTATAATTTCCTCAGTGACATTATAGATATTAAAAAAATTGGCTATGTTAATGAGGTGCTCAGAATTTGTTGTAGCTTGGTCAACAACATAATAAGGAACACTTTTAAGGGTTATAACTAGGATAGAATCAAATTGGGAAAGGTCTAGAGGACTTTGGTCATTAAGAGCCAAAAAATATCTAGGGACTTCCATGGATATGCAAGGGTTTAATAAAGGTCTTATTGAAGGTGTAGGCCTTAAAAATTACCTAGGAGAAAATGTTCCTTGATATGGATGTGTATTAACAAACCTTAATATTTTTTTTCTAAATTTAAAGGTAGTTCAATAAACTCAAAGGGAATAACTCTTGAAGTTGACCTTGTTGGCACCTTTGGCATGAGATGAAGCTACTATTCTTCACTAGAGTGTTGATTCTTCCTTTAGGAGTTACCATATGTTATTTCTTGGTATCTTAACTACTGTAAATTTGATCAAACTAGCATCAACTTTGATAAATATTCCTTTTTAGAATGTGGTCCCATTGAGCATACCAAAAACTATTGTAGGCTCAATTTATAACCTTAGAGAGAGTTCTTCAAGATCCTTCCAATTGAGATACACAATGGGAATAACCCTAGGCTATGGGTCACCTATGGTGGGGTTAGACCTCTAGAAAAGGTCAACATCCTCTTGATGCTCACCTAAACTAATGCTAAACTAATGCTTCATAGGGAAAAAGGTTAGAAATATGGTTAATGTCTCATAATAAAGCTAAAAGGGTGATGTAACAAAGTTAAATAGACACTCATATAAGTTTAAACACACACTGGATTAGCATAGGGTAACTATAGCTCACACAGCCTCCCAATCTCACTAGTTGCATAAATATTTCAAAAAATCTGTTCTAAATAAAACACTAATCTAGACCTATAAGTTAGCTTGAAAACACCTTCAAAGAGGCAAGTATAAGTACAATAAAATAATAATAATATCCTTCACAAATTCACCATACACAAGCATACTAAGCATTAATTAAAGATAAGAGATAGGCAAAGAATTGATCCTATTACTTCAAAACATAGTTCTTATAATATTTTGATAGGGTTTTACCATATCAAATGAGCACACTTTTTTAAGAGTATGAATGAGTATCCTTGTCCCAAAAAATAATGCTAAATTCTAAGATTTGAGAACCCTTTTAATGGGAATGAGACTAGGATATATACAAGAAGAAAGAGAGAAAGAATGTGAGAACATGACATTTAACCTAAGATACCACATTTTTCTTCTTATCCAATGAAAAACTTGCCACCTTTTTGATCAATCAGGACACTACACATGGCTTATTAAGTGAGAAACTCCCAAAAGGTTTTGAGGATGTATTGCATGTCTCTAGTTGTAGTTCCCAAAACTAGACCTTTTCTTTGATCTTTCACGCCATCTCTCACTTGAAGACAAAACTTCATGATCATGGATCTAATATAATCATGGCTTTATACATTTTAGGTAGCTACTTGTCAAAAATATGGCCATGCTAAAGGATGCAAACCCTTTGCATTAATCACACACCTTCTCCATTTTCATATATGGATCATAGGTTTATCTATAGAAGGAAAACCAATCTAAGATTATTGGTTTTCATATAGCCTTCATATTAATGAAAACCTATAGACTATATATCCCCTTTTTTAAGATTATAATAGGTCCAAATAGACCCATTCTATCTATGAAGGAACCAAAAGTTCACCATATACATGTATCCTTATTAAAAGGGAAAACATAGTTTCAAAAATAACCCTACCTAATATGAATTTACGAACTAGAGGTCTATATTTAGCTCCAATGGTAGTCCATTTATGTTCCTTATATCTTACTATATAAATGTGTCCCTTTAATGGTGTTGGATCAAGATTCAATGGAGGAAAGATGATCTTATAAGACCTATTTGCTTCTGATAAAAAATGGTCACTCAACTTTTGTTAAAATTTTTGAGGTCACCTTTGTTTTGATCGACTACCAATATCTGACTTAACTTGTTGACATGTTGACCCATCTCACTCTGTTAGATCTTACTTATCCAAATTAATGTTGATCAATGATCCTCTACCAATTGAACGTGTTATTAAAACATGTCATGCACACATTTGATTTTGAGATTCACTGACCTATTTGACCTCTTCTCACTATTAAATCTAAATTTATGATCGAACATGTGTCATTATATTTTCTTGGGACACAATGTTTGAAAATCAATATATTTTTACCAATTGTTAAAATTGATGTCTACATGACCATCATTTGATGTCTGTATGGATGTATTTGATGTCTCATAAGCCATTAAATTTAAGCTCTAATGGATTTTTGCTCAATATCTAATTTGACATCTATGTGAATGTCAGTCCATTTTTACCAACTTTAAAGGCTTGGATTTGGAAGTGAAGATGTCATGGAGGCACCAAATTTTTATTAGATACTCTTAGTACTAAAAGGGATGAACCCATTTGATCCATTGGTCATAGGAGATTTCTAAGTGGAGATAAAAAAAATGCACAAATAAGCTAGTCCATTTGTTCTTATGTGATGTATCTGTGTCTATCATGGTCAAAAATGGCTAAGTATGGAAACTTGGAAAATTTTGTTTGAGGAACAAACTTTGAACATGCATAAATTTTATCTCACTTAGACGTATGGCCTAAAACTTAACACGTAGCAACTATGGACTAAGATTAAAAAACTCATATGACCATTTAATTTTGAGACTACCACTCATATGATATATTTCATCATCAAACTACCCACCAAGATTTATTTGAGTTTATTTGCAAATTGGCTAAGTATGGAAATCTAGCAAATTTTGTCTAAGAGGCCAACTTTGAGTCTTCATATATTCTATTGTGCTTAATTAGATGACCTATAACTTAGAACATATGTTCTTGGGATTAATATGAACATACTTATATGACTAATTCTTATTGACTCATCCACACATGGAAAATATGGCATCATTAAATTACTTACTCAAAAAAAATTTGCCACTAGACCCAAAATATCTAGATGAACATAATGAAGAACCAAATGGATGTTATGCACCTTCATACTCATTCTAATAACTCTTGACATCCCATAGGATCTCTACAAAACTTTAGACCTATCCCTTAGAAATTGGAAAATTACACTTTAAGTGATCTTAAAGTGTTTCAAAAATCTTTTTGAGAAAAATGAGATCCTTGGACCACTCATTTTATCTAAAACTTTTGTTCATCTACTCA